>OY986435.1:237861893-238461893 GCA_963920525.1 Dichetophora obliterata | reverse complement strand
TGGAAGCCTTCCGATTTTTCCTGGAGGGATGGTACATGAAGTACATTGTCATAAAAATAGCAATATGTGTGTTAAACAAAATATGGTCAGAATTGCGAAATATATTTACGGAAAAAAGAAATATGTTTACTACAGTTAAAGTCAAAAAGTCACTTTTCTGCGTGCTGTTTTGAGGATAAGGCGATTTAAAACAAAACACAATAATTGAACAGTTGACAAACGAAACGGCACACAACCAGGAATCGTTAAAGCTTATTGTGTCTGAATGAAGTGAAAGTTTTTCCTGCAAACTGTTCAGACACAATAAATTTTTTCGATTTTTGATTATGTTCTGCTTGTCCTGCCAGCAATCAAAGAATAGTTCAGACAAACATTGAAAATTCTTATTTGTTTGTCTCTATAACAATATACACATTTATCATGATTGACAGAACTACAGCTTTTTTGTTGCAATTAATAGTTGAGGCAATCATAGTATGTTGACGATTTCAATGATGTTATGATTTCAACTATAAAGTTATTTTTATTACCACTATTCGTAAATAATGACTTTATTAAGACAAAAATATGTGTTTGCAGAAATAATTCAATAGTTTTAGTAAAAAAACTATTATTGCAGTAATCATGTCTCAACCAAGCGAAAGTCGCCACAATACATGAAGCGATAACTTGGCTTCAGGTGAATGAGCTATCATTCATGTATATCTGCAAACTATCTGATAGCCAAGCCGCTTCTAAAGCCCTAGAAACTAATGAAGTAACATCCAAAACAATTCTCAACCTGGTGTGGATCTTGTATAATCAGCCGCTCATGACGTTCTGGGCATATTGATCTAATCTGTGGCAACATGTTGTTACTTCGAAAGTTTCGATGTTGTCGAAATTATCGAAAGTCGGTATGTTGTAACACTTTCGACAGGCGATATTTGCGATAAAATATCACTTTATTTTAGTGGCAGTGATCGAGACGCGAAGTAAATAAAAAATGGAAATATTCATCCATTTAAGCATGGTTTTATTTATTATAAATTATTTATTTAACATAGAAGTGTTAAACAATGATTTTAAGGATTTTAAGTTAGTAAAATAATAAAAGTAGTGGTTTTAATAAAGGTATATGTATATGTATGTGATTACCTTAGAACTGTTTGCTCAAATTAAGTTGACTTTATTTTTTTCCAAACAACGTGTTTTGTTGAAAAGAACTAATTTAAAGTTTTTAGTTTAAATGACATTTTGAATTAAATTACTAAAACAATTTTTAAAAAAATTGATTCTCGTTATTTAGCACGCCAAGTATCAGAAAAAAAGCTTGCGTGCAGCTGTTAAATGTTCGAACATAACTTCGAAACAAACAAAATCGCCTGTCGAACGAAAATATTACAACATACTGCCAGATCGAAAACATCGTTTCGATGTTCGCTTCGACAGTGAAGTTACATGTCGCCACAGATCTACGTTGGAATGATCATATCTTCGATAAGTCGAAAGAAGCGGTCAAGTGCCTAGGTTTTTAAAATGGTGCAAAAAATATTTTACTTCAGCATGATCTTCATACACCTCATATAACAAGCCGAAATTAGAGTAAAATTCCCACATTTGTGCAGGAGCTTTTAGATCTTATTTGGAGCTTCGGAAATTATTTCACCCTCTCTCAACTCTTTTGGGCATCGACGTAATATTGGTTGCCTTAGCCTTCTGTATAGATACTGCCATGGGAAGTGTTTAAGGGAGATACATGGCTTGACGCTACCAGCTTTAGTGTTTCCCACTCGGCCAGCTGTCCAAGTATTACCATTGCCTCGATGCCTAACAGAACCTCGCATTACCAAGCTAATTCCTATTTTGGTCGCACGGTAGGGTTGTGAAAAAGTCTTAAAACAAATCTTCATCTACAATATCTTTTCTTTTTATATATATTACGCAAACGCAAACGCAAACTTTGTCCGGCGTAAGGCTTTTTAAGTACAAGTCCAATCTTAATAAATTTAGTATGGTTTGGTAGGCTTAGACATGTAGATGTGCAAAAAGGACTTTTTATTTCTTTATAATTTATATTTTTAAGCGAGTTAAAGTTTGCATATAGTTGTTGTTATGTTGCTTTTTCTCTTCTTAATTTCAGCATATACTTAAAAATATGTGAGGTATTTATTTAGCGCCACCTATCGGCTATGAAACTGTTATACTGACGAATAATCTTTTATAATTTCACAGCTAAAATTATGAATTGATATACCCCTGACAAAATTTTTGGCCGGAAAATTAACTTAAAATGGCAGACAGGTAGTCCGTTTATTGGAATAGAAATGAAATTATTTTGGCCCAATTTTGGCAGGGCAGGGCGGGAATTGTACAAAAACCAGCCAGTTGACTGCCACTGTACAGAACAGCAGACTGGCTAAAATAGGCTCAGAAATGTATAAGAGAGCATGCAAGTGGCGTTCAGTTTAAGCAACTTGGCAGGGAATGTACAGAGCAGAATACAAGCAGGTAGTGGCAGGCAATTGGATGGGGCATTTACATGGAATTGAATGCAAAATATTGGTTTCTTTTATATATTTTATATAGTTTAGGTTATTTTATATATTTGAGCTTTTGTTATTCAACTAAGATTTTTTGGTCCTTGGGTTTGTCGATTTTTTTCGATTCACCTAAATTTTGAACGGCTTTGATGTTGTGACATACAATTTTGAGTGAGATTTTTCAAACGTAAATGTTCTATGTTTTTTTTTAAAAAAAAGTTTATCTTTAGTATATCAGGTGTAAGCAAACCCAAACAAAGAAGGAAATCCACTCCTGTGGGTATGATAGCAATGCCACCAACAAAACCAGATACTACGTGTGCGAACAGTTATTGAAAAGAATTGTGAGTTTTAAAATTATTGCTCTATAAAAACATAGTCCAACACGCAAAAATTAAGCAGATTTCTCAAACGAAATTCGACAGAGAAATGTTTGTACCGTATAATCAGTTAAAGTTTTTAATTAAGATGATGAATTCGCTGGTCACTCATCCTTCGCAGAATCAAAAAATTGTGCATCAGACGAGGATAGTGAAGATCCGATTGCTGGAAAAGATCGATTTGTTCTAGGATCTCCGGTATCAACATCTGAAGTCTGCACCTCAATTCTAGCATACGTTTTACGACACAAACTAATCGGTTCTGCATTAAGCAGTTTGTTGGAATTGATTGATTCCATCCATATGCCCTAAAATGCCCTTCTCCACTTATGTCTTTAAAAAACATTTCATAAAAATAAATTCTGCTATTGAGTGTACGGCACACTGCAACAGCTGTTACAGACCAGTAAAAGGAAATGCGAGGAATATAATAGCAAAGGCGAATTAGGATATCTGCACACCTTTTCAATAAAGGTACAGCTGCAAGCAATTATTTTTCGCTCAGATTTCTGCAAACAAGTGCTCACCATGTTAGCAGTAAAAAGAAAATGTTGACAGGCTAGAAGACATTTACGATGGCGAACTGTATCGCAATCAATGCGAAAATAGATTCATGCATGACCCCAGGACTTTATCATGTGGTATTTGGACAGAGCAGCACTCTATTTAACTTATACTATTAACTAAATTTTTATGTAGTAATTAACAAATGCACTAAAAATTATTCAAAACCGACGGTCCTATCAAATGTTGAAGTCACTCTTGTACACCAGTATATCCGATCTTCTGAAATACAGTAAATTTCGCCACCATTTTTTTAAAAATGAATTTTGCATTTCATGTAAATGATATTTCTTATGTTTTGTGTTCCACCAAATATGATTCTTAGTGTTCCACTTAATATGATTGAAAACAAATAGAACACCTTTACCTTTATACATTTTTAAATAACATTTATTTATGCAAATTTTCGGCAAAAAAAATTAATTGTAACTGCCAATTTCACATGTTAAATGTGAAAAGGTGTTTAAAAAATTCAAGTTAAAGCCAGTAAAAAGTTAGAGCTCAGAAGAGTTAGACAGAATAAAAGCGTCTTCCAGTTTAAGACGAGATAATTCTGTTGTCTAGAAAGAAAAACATTTTTAAGCTGCTAGAACATTTCAATTCGATGCCAATACAATGCTTGTTTTTAACAGAGTTCATATGCCTGCCAGTATAGGGCGAAAGCATTCTGTTCTGTAGAAAACTAAACTTTTAAGCCTGCTCAAATATTTCAGTTCAATGCCAAAATAGTGGTTTTATTCAACAGAGTTCATATGCCTGCCGTTAAAGTGCGTAGGAAGGCTGTTGCTGAAAAAACAAAAATGTTTGAGCTGCTTGAACATTTCAGTTGCCGTCCAATACAATGCCGAATTTCGACACACTGCCTTCTACTGACTTTTCCATGCCTTCATGCTGCTACTTTCTGACAGCCTTTTTTGATAAAAAGTAAACTGGCCGCCACCACATTTCAACATACTGCCAGAACTCTGCTCATTTGCCACAATAATGCTGATATAATGCCATTTTCCTGTCGAGTATTTTGTCTGGGGTATTCAATATCAAAGTGATACTGGAATGATTTCTTAAAGTTGAAAAAAGATTTCTAAGCTGTTGGTCGGAAAATTTTTTAATTTTTAAACATGTACACAAAAATTTAATAAGAAATTGGAAACTGGTAATGAAACATTTTTGTTCAAGCATTTTTCAACTGTAAATCACGAAATATTCCTACTCCTGTATATTTAAAATAATTTTGGGTATGAAATCGAATAAGCTAACATTATATCGCCGTTGCACGTGCAATACCGCGTACATTGCAAAAAGGCGAAAATTAATTTCATTTCAAGTTTGGTCAGTTGAAAATCTATTCAATAGCTTAAAAAAAATGTAGGTATGTTTGATTTTGGCGTTTTAACGCCACACGGGCTTACTAGTTCCATATATTGCCCACCAACTAATTATCACCCATCTTCCGAATCAACACAATGTTTACACATTTATGGGGGGCATCCCCTGAGCGTTGGTTCAGTCTAAAATTAAAACTAGTGAGAAATTTTCATTGACTGGGTCGAAGTTAAAATACCCTCAAATTTAAAGTTCTAAGTTGAAATACGTTACTCCTTGAAGATATTCGATATCGCAAGATATTCCAATTTTATATCGAATTTTATAGGAGGTGACACTGCCCCTAGTCGAACGCCAAGAAAATGTTATCAGTGAAACGGCACGTGTAATTACCAAATTTCGAGGCAATGCTACCTACAGTTTCAATGCTATTTGATATCGAAAATTTGGGTTGTATGGGAGGTGCCACGCCCCCTTTATTCCTCCTAGATTGGTCAAATCGCACACTGTGCACTGGCTAAAAAACAACTTATTCAGTTAGGCAACTGGTTCTTCAATGACCTGAACGACTTTACAGAAACTTCAGTTTAGCGAATCTTCAGGTTTGTAAACTGATCAAACTAATTTAAAAATAGCAAGAATATCAAACCAAATGGCATCACTATGCGTCTTATTAGCCTAAGGGCCAGTTTTTCAGTAAGAGTTTAAACTTTGGTCAAATTAAACCTAGCTTAACTCACCAAAATTGGACGTTTAAACTCGGTTTAACTAGATATTTTAGCATTCGATGAAATTAAATTGACTTAAGTTATCATATAAATTGTTTTTTTTTTTTTTGTCTAAACCGAATTTAAACGTCCAATTTTGGTGAGTTAAGCTCGGTTTAATTTGACTAGTCTTTAAACTCGTACTGAAAAACTGACCCTAAGTGTGTCTCAAAAGAGAAGAAATTAGCATAAAAGACTGTCAAATTATCAAAAAGATGCAGTATTCGCATTTTTGTTTATAACACTCGAGCTTTGTTAACTAAACTCGAGCTTATGGCAAAAATAGACTACATTTCTAAAATCTGTTTCCAAAATTAACCAAGAAGTGTTTATCGTATGTCCTGCAAATTTCGCATAACTCTAATTTTTTCCCATGTGTATTCAATTACTCTTTTTTTACATAACATAACAAAAATGTTAAGTTAATTAACGTAATAACAGAATCAATTATAAGAACCTCGACAACAGTGCCATTTACTAGATCTCACAAATCAGCTTTTAACCATCGTCTCGACATAAGATATACGTAGTGGAAAAAATAATAGAAACAAGCAAAATATGTGTATATTTTAAAAAATTTTATTATTTGAATACTTTTTAAAATAAAAATAAATATGCACATATTTCCTATACTTATATTGTTAAACGAAAAATAAATAAAATTTTACAAAAACATAACTTAGCATAAAAATGTATTAAACTATGCAATTTGCTATTGGAAAAAATAAAAGAATAAAATATTTTTAAAAAAATATCATCATTCCATATAGCAGCCAACAAATCGAAATTATTTTTATTTAATACTTGTCTTGTCATTATTTAATTTAATAATGTATGCAGCGGTATTGAATACCATTGCTCCTTGACTTTTTGCCAAAGTTATTGTTTATTTCGTGTTCTAAAGCTAACCAACCGTTTCTTCAAGACCCCCATAGAAGTTGTAAGGTATAAGATCTAAGGTGATTGGCATGGCCACTACATTACCTTTACACTATTTTCGCTAAATAACTTCTGTACGAGCTTTGCTGAATGCTAGGTATCGTTGTACTGCATGCATTTCCTCTTCCGCAAATGAAAGCATAGTTGTCCTTATATATCGACATAATCTGGTGCACACATTTTTCATCTATCAAATAAATTGAACTCACACCGTTTGAAGCAAAACAGCCCCAAGACATGATAGACCCTTCGCCATGTTTAAAACTTTTTTGGTGTACTTTAAGCCATATGCCGAATTTAGGGGACGTAGAGCATAAACTGTCCCATCGAATCCAAACAAATTTATTTCTATTTCATCCGATCACAAGATATTTTTCAAATTCGAGCGGTCGATGTGTCTTGTAGCAAACGCTAGTCTCCGTTCAATGTTTTGTACGAGTAGCAATGGTACCTTTTGTGGACTTCATGCCTGAAAATTTGCTTTTTTTAACCTGTTTCTAGCAATTATAAATATCTTCGGTATAGAGGTCCCTTTTTAGTTGCTTTGAAGTTTTAAAAGGGCTCTTTTTGCTATACCGTACCAACAATTTGTCCTGGCGATCAGTGGTTTTTCGTTTTCGTCCCCTGATCACAACTTTCTTTTCCGCATGAATTGCAGTAAAAACTTTTTTTGAGCATTTCATTATTTCCACAAATTCTGTCATTGTTTTTTTCGGGATGAATTCTTATCATTTTCTGCTCCCTTTCAATCTGGGGGCTCCCACGCCTCATTGAAGTTTATTTTGTTAATAATTTGAGATAAAACGCTGGCAAAATAATTTACTTTTGTATATTAAAGATGATTTATAAATAAAACTCATTAATAGAATTTATTTAAAATTGTACTTGCTAGTTAAAGAGCAAAAAGCAAACTTTTTCTATTTTTTTTTCAAGCAAATGCAAAACGAAGAAACAAATGCAAAAAGTCGAAGAATTAACCGTTAGTCAACGTTGACTTACAGTAATGAACACCAAATTTGAATATTTAAATTCAGACAAAAAAGCAATTCAAAATAATTTTTAATGTTGTTTCTATTATTTGTCCACAACTGTATATAGTGCAAATATGAGGTCGGTTTCAGTACTAACTTTAAGTAAAGTTCGAGTAATAGAGAGCAACTTGATTATCTGTCAAAACGAGAATATTTATCAAAAAACGACTTCAAGTAAGTTTCAAGCACAACGCAAGTTCACGCATTTTTGCAATAGAAAAAGAAATGATTGTAATTATTAGTTTATTGTTTTAAAAAAACACTTTGTACAAAATATGTAAAACAATTATTCTTCCATTTAGTGATTAGAAAAATTTTTATTTCACAAAACACTAAAAAATATTGATCTTATATTTTGACGATCATCTGTTTGTAGCTGCAAATTCGTGCTCGAAGAAATTTTTCAAGTAAAGCTTAGTATGCTGTATGAACGAAAAAAAATTTCCATAAGAAATACATTGAGATTTTTGACAACGAACAGGCAGCGAAATTTTTTTCGCCAGCTAGTACGCTGTAGAAGCGACAATTATTGCTATGTTGCCAAATTTCCATTCGTGAGTGGAGAGCTGAAATATCAAAATTTCGCTGTCGATTATATGCCCGTACAGTAATTTGGCGCGGATATTTGTCATTCAACAATAAAAAATAAGTTGTAAGTATGTTTAAGTGTTGAATTTGTTATTTAACAAATTTATTGTTGCATTTATATAGTTTATTAACGTGTAGTCTTGCCTTTTATAGGATATAAAACTGCAGCAATAAAAATATGAATATGTCAACCAGAACAGCAAGTGCTTTTTCTCCACACAAAAACTTTGACTCTACACCAAAATTTTGCGTTTAGAGTTATATACCCAAAAATTTTCGTTCCTACAGCATACTAAGCTTAAAGTTCAAGCTAGTTTTGAGTAATTGTAATAGAATAGAGAGTGACATTTAGCTTGTTCTTCTTCTCTCTTGAGGTTGAAAAATGTGTAAAAAAACGCGCTCAAGTAACTTCAAGTAACTTGAGGCGAGTACGGAAACAGACCTATGAACTCAATCAGTAAAGTCATTTTAAAGTTCGCATGATCACAAACATGCTCATCAACAATTTTATATATCACATAATTTAAAAACTGATCACATAGGTTAGGGTTTTTTAAAAGAAGTAAACGGTTAAGAAATCAAGTTTTTCATCTGAATAATTAGGTGAAAAAATGTTCGGAAATCTCTTTTGATGATTTTTAGAACCCTTTAACTCACATTACATCCATAATATGAGAAACGAGAAAAAAAATTACAAAAAATAAAATTTCCAAGTAAACTTATTGGTAAGGTTTAAAATATCAAACAGTGTAATACTAATTAATTACGAATTATTACGAATCTATCAACTATGCAATATTATAGGATACTCTTTAAACTAATTCCCATTTTTAGTGGAATCGAGCGATTGCAGCTTTTCTGTTTTGTATGCTTACAAATTCCTAAAACAAACAATTTGTAACCGAAACTTTTCAGCCCATTCAAAATCCCACAACAATAACAATAATGCGACACAAAACAGACAATTTTTAATAAACCAAATTTCCGAAGCCAACATATGATACGCATTTGTATGCGTATACAAAACAAAAACTTTGTATTTTTTATCTTTATGTTGTGTTTGTTGGTTCTAGTGTTCTTGTTTTTGTTGTTGTATTTATTTGATTCAAAGCATGATACAATTATTTTACAAGGTAGCCGTGACAGCTTTTTGGCGATTGGTAGTTGTCAAAAACAGCTAAAGAATTTTGTAGTTTGCTGCTGTTGACTAGCTATGTGCTTATTTTTAACTTACCTTTGATTCAATAAATTTATTCGCGAAGTTGATTGAAATGTTTTTAGTTTGTTGCGGTTGACTACCTATGCTTAATTCGTCGCTTATTTTTTCACTTTTCTTTGATTAATTGCATAAACAGCTAATTTTGACAATTACCCATCGCCGCTCGTGAGAAAAAAGCCAGTCTACGCGGCTACCTTGTAAAATAATTGTATCATGGATTCAAAGAATGAAACGTTTTAGTGATCCTCCGCTTCAAGGCAGCAACGTGCCAAACGTGGTCCGAATTGCCTCAACGAGGATCGGTGGCGACGTAGACGTATGCGTTACAAAAGGCGCGACTTTGCAGACGAAAAAAAACCCAGAGAGAGAAAGAGAGATGAAGCATGTGGTTAGGAACGAATAGATTGATCAGGCGGGATAAGGTTAAGAGACGCTTGATGATAGTCGTCGCCGTCGTCGTTGACGTTGTCTTTGTCACTTTAAACTTTTTTGCACACTTGTAGTTTTTGTGTTTTATTCGAGATATTAAATAAATGTTTAAAAGCGAAACCCAAGGCAATAAATGACGATCAAGATGATGATGATGATGAAGTAAACGAGAAAGAAGACTACAAAATATATCAAAAGAAGAAGTTAAGGAAAACTGAGAAGAACATAACTCAGGCAGACAAACAACAAACAAACGTCAAACGATTGCAACGATCTAATCGGTGTCTGTTGTCTAGAGTGTGTAAAAGAGGGAGGAAGGCACTCAAAGTGTAGCCTACAGGCTAGAGAGAGGCAACACGTTAGCGTGTTAGAGGTTTTGCAAAAAAAAATTTTTACAAAGCGCTCAGGAAAAATTAATAAAATCTTAAATTCGCGAAATACCGACGTCTGACTGCGAACGACGATGACGACGACGACAATAGCAGCGTCGTCGACAACGTGTCCAATTCGCCCTTGGTAGCATGAAATGTTTTTATAAGTGCTGTTTTCTATATCGTTGTTGTAATATCTGTATCTTTACTTCGTACGCAGCTACAACAACAACAGCAACAACAACACAATCAAAAAAGCAGCAAAAAGTATGTCGCTTACAAAAAAGCTTTAGTCGCAAACTTGCTGCCTGCTGCTCACTTAAGAACAGCAGCACATTATCAGCAACAACAACAACAAACACAACAACTAAATTTGGCAAACACTGCCAAATAGCAGAGCCACAAAAAATGATTTTAGGTTTAGACCCTGAAAGCATCTATTACATACACATATAAAATAACCAAAGGCGGCACACAAGATACTTTTTGCAAATCCATATACTTACACACATATGCACATATCTAGATACAAGTTTAACTGCACACATGTTTTTGCCAAATTCATGCGTCGAGTTTTTCGCTGTTTTGTTTCTTACTTTAAGCACAGACTAAATTTTGTTTATTAATCAACTTTACTCGATCAAACACTTTAATTAAGTAGAAATTGTATCCGCAATCTTGAAAATCGTTATAAGCAATACAATAGACACAAAACACTCTCACACTACCAACAACAACATGAACACTCTATTATAATCAGAGCATTTTGCTCCGAATCAAAAACAACCAGTTTAATTTAAATAATTGTTTCTACTTTGTTCAAATTTTCGAATTGTTTTTACAAAACGTTTTTACACATCGATATTTCTGTAAAATAACAGAAACTTCAGAAACTGAGCAAAGAATAATAAAAAAAAAAAGTTTAAGATTGGAACTGTGTCGAATTGTTACACAAATTGTTTTCGAATTGTTACAAGTCGTGCATAAATAAGTTTGAAGGTCTTACAAAGATCATCTTGTATTCTAACGCGCGAGTGTATGCGAATTTGTCTCTTGTCGAAGGACTTTAAGACGACAATTCTTCAGTAACGTGCCTTCAGTTTCCGTGGCTACAACAATAACAACAACAACCCATGGTTCTCTATCCTGAATACTCCCAGAACGGCGGAACATAATGACCAGGTTTGTCTTAAAAACTAATTAAGCATATTTTGGCTATCGACTTTAAATTAAAATGTTGTTGTTGTTGAAGATTTGACATGATGTAACTTAAAACTCTGTGCCAAGAATTATTGTTATTAAATATTTTTTTGTTAAAAATTATTGAAAACATCAACATTTATTACTAGGCTTTGTAAGAAATTCGTATATGGCTTACGGCTGTGTGTGAATGATCAAAAACGTACAAAACCTTAACGCCCAAAAATGGAAAATGAACAATCGCCCAAACAAATGTTTGGACGATAGTTCATTTGACGCATTTTGGGCAATCGTTCATTATGAACAATCGCCCAAAATTTTTCAGATGAACTTTCGCCCAAAAATGAAAATGAACGATTGCAATTTTGGGCAATTTTTCATTATGAACGATAGCTTAAAAATTATCAGATGAAAAAATTGGCTGTGCGAATGATCGCCCAAAACCCTAACGCCAAAAAACGAAAATAACGAATGCCAAAAAAAAACTTTAGGGCAATCAGTCAGTTCATATTTTGGGCGCAAAGACATATTTCTTATTTGGTGATCGTTCATAATAAACAATTGTTCAAATTTCCAAAAATGTAAAAACGTCCAAAGCAAAGAAATTATGTAATCGTACATCATGAACGAATGCCAAAAAATTTTTAAATTTTTTAAAATTTTTGTTAATGAGATAACAACGGTAAAAGATTTGTTGTTTTCAATTGAAGTTACGGCACCACGAAATAGCCGCCAATTGAAATAAGCCCAACGAAATAACACCCAATGAAATAGCACCCAACGAAATAACTCCCAACGAAAATGAAATAAACCCCAAACGAAAAAATTGAAAGAATGCCCAAATGCAATTTTATTATGAAATAATAACCAACGAAACCAATGAAATAAGCCCCACAACAAAGTGTTACCTTAAAATGAAATTATACCTTAAATGAATGAAATAACACGCAATGATAATTCATTACTGTTACTGGTGACTGGACATAGCCCCAAGTGACAGAATTCCAAATTTAAAATATAAAATATTTGGGATTATGGCCAGTTTCAAAAAGGTCATAAGATCAAAAAAAAAAAAATTATAAAACCGACTACCCCCCAAAGAAAAATATCTGGTTGCGCCTTTGAACCAATTCAACTTTTCAGTTTGTTTCTTAAATTGATCAAGAAATAACTTTTGATTCTTTCGTAACGTGTTAGCATATTATGTAACAAATATGAAAACAACAAAATTTTATTTCAATCTGACTGCATCTTTCTGCTCCGGTTTGTCCTTAAAATCATTACATTTTTTAAAAACCCATGGTATGAAAAATCGTAAAAAGTGGTTCGGTTAGTACAAACACGAAATGGAGGTGGCCACTATGAATTTCGTCCTCTTCTGATCACATCTTCCTTCTCTAAGATATCCTTAAAAATGACATGACTTATAAAAAAAATATATTGCAAACAAGTTTAGATGAAGTTATAGGTACTAACTAAAGGTCTGCAGTGAACCATCCGTTCTACTTGTACAAACAGATATATCAAGTAAAAACCTGATAATATTGGTACCAATACAACAAGGAGTAGAACAGAACATATGCTTGCTTATATGCTTTGGAATGAGCAGAGAGCTTATCATCTCTTTCTCTGGCTCTCATTATAGTGTAAGCTTTTTTTCTCTTTATCTGTTCCACTAATCTGTTCATTCAATATGGATATTCCAGATCGTTCTTTTTGTATTGATGCAGAGACTATAAATACTTATAGACATTGCATGTGAAAGGAACGGCACGAAATGAAAAATTTGCCCGTACAAGACAAGAGACCCGACGAGTAACAAACCTAGCGAGTACTCGCTTGCAAGAATTTGTGTTGCTAGCACAACATCATATGTTCCTTAAAGTTTTGTTTATGTTGCTAGAGTGTGTTGCTATATTTTATATACATATATTTTTTAGATTTCGCAGTAGTGCAGCATGTCGTTTGTTTAGGTTTTTTTTGCTTGATTTGTTGTTGCTGCATTGGTTTTTTTTTTGCTGCTATTTCTTGTGCTTGGATTTTGTTCACGTTTTGGCAGCTTTTGATCTTTAGAAATAAATCATATTTTTGCGATTTTGTCTATCTGAGGCAAAGGCGTTTAAGATAAATCGCTATATCTTTTTTATTTCTAATCGGATTCAAATGCTCCAAAGAACAAAATTTTAGAAAATGGATTAATCTGTCAAATGACATTAAAATTAAATTTTAGAAAAAAAATTAATTATTTATTATCTACCTATTTTAAACCGATTTAAAACAAAAACTCTAATCTGCTGCACAGGGTTAAATTCACTCAATCCTTTTAATTTCACTTTTTTCAAGAAAATACTATTAATTTTGTTGTTATTCAAGACCGTCAGATATAAATCATATTTTTGCGATTTTGTCTATCTGAACCAAAGACGTTTTAGATAAATCGCTATATCTTTTTTATTTCTGAACGGATTCAAATGCTCCAAAAGACAAAACTTTAGAAAATTTATCAATCTTCTAAATGACATTAAAATTAAATTTTTAAAAAAATAAACCAATTATTTATTAACTATTCTTACCTTTATCCTTTCAAATTACATCAAAATAAAGTTTTGCAAAAATTAATCGAATTCTTTATTTACTATTTTTACCTTTATCAATTCAAATAATACCAAAATTAAATTTTAACAGAATTAATCCAATTACTTATTAACTAATTTAAATAGATTTAAAACAAAAACTCCAATAATCACTTTTAATTGATTTTTTTTTTAAGAAAAGACCATGAATTTTATTTTCTTATTTTATTTATTTAGAATTAAATTATGATTTGCCTAATTTGTTGTTAAGACAAAAATAAATACTAGTATTCTATTGCCACGCAGGACAATCGAGACTTATTTTTCTTTTAATTTAGATTAAATTGCGGTTCGGCCCATTTATATTAACAAAAAAATATTATTATTTTTTAAAGAAAGATGTAGGCTTATTAACAAATTGTAACCTCTAATTTTTGTATTAAATAGTGAAAAAGGAATACATATATGAAAACCAAAACAACTGAAATGCTTTTCAGGTTTTTGTTATATTGTTAACTTAAACATGAATTATTATAAAATAAGTTTTGAAGTTTTTTGTGATAAATTTAAAATTTGCTTAATAAATTAAATTTTTAAATTTTTTTCCTTTTCCTTCGAAAATTTAAAAATTACAAAATAAACGAAATTTTTTAAGACTTCTCATTTGCTTTTAAATTTCAATTAATTCAAATGTATTTAAGTTTTAAGGAAATGCCATTAAAAAACATAAATATTTACAAAAGCATGAGGGAAAACATTGCTGAATGAGGTGCACTTATTTTTAGCAATATGAGGTGCATTCAGTTTAGAGTTGCACAGTACTGAAAGGTCGGGCAATGGACTTAACTATTGTGATAGCAAAAATTTCTTGAAAAAATCAATCAGACGGACTTATGGACTTCGGACAGACGGTCTAACATTTACACTTACATACTAACAGACTGACAGACAAAAAGGGATATGGAGAAACAGACGAAGTGACAATCGGATTATTTTAAAAAATCCAAAACGACGAATTGACAGACAGACTTTCAGACAGACCTTCAGACAGACTTTCAGACGGACAAACGGACTGCTTATGCATTTAAAAGCCTTTGCATTTTTGCTTTTCTCTGGATCGGATGGATTTTTTTTTTAACTCTTCGGACGCTAGATTTTCTTTTAACCATTTTGAATTCTTTCGAATTAAAACAGTTATAAGAAAATCTAGGATGATTTGCCTGTGCTCAAAGCAACTCCCATTTTCATCAAACCACTCTGGAGTTGCAAGATTTGAGTGTGCAATACAGGACGTTATTATACGTTTTTTTAAATTCGGTTCGTGACAACTTTTATGAAATATACCTTCGTATATTGAAAAATGTTGTACACAAATATTGAAGAATTCGTCGGATGGATTCTTCAAACAAATCCGACTGTCACTATAGTTTTTAATGCCAAGAAAAGATTCTGAGTCGAAAGAAAACTTTTCGAGCTTCAGAAGATTTTCTTGGCATTTTTCACATTTCATTTTATTATTGAATTTTGCCCTTAACCCATACCCAACGAAGTAACGACCCACTTTTATTTCCAAGGGGCTTAAGGAAGTGGGCTCAGAAAATTCCTCTAGCTCTTCTATAGTTTCCTCATTGTGATCGGACGGACCCATTGGTGAAATAGTTGGTGAATCTTCGGATGGTTGGAAGTTCCATTCCAGCATAAGGTCATTATCGTTCTCACAATTTGAGTTGCGAGCATGAAACTTATGTGTCAGGAACTTCATTGACAGTATTCTTGCTGAGAGGTATTGGACTTCTCTCACGGATGGTTCGGGGTTATTGCCTAGTTGCGATCTAAGCACAGCGAAGAAATTTTCAATGGAGTCCTGATTTAACCTTCCAAGCATCACAAATCTCACATTTGGATCTAGGAAGAGATCTTCTACCAAAGAAATCATGGATCGCAACGTGTAAATTAAGCCATAAATGCATTTGTTTCTACCACAGATATATATGATGCAATGCAAACAATCAAAACAATAAAAAAATAAATACTTTAATACTAAGGAGTATAAAATCGTTTCATATTCAAACAAAATCAATATTTTGCAATATATTGTAATCTTATTAATACTAACTTTTATTTCTTATACTTTTAATTTCATACAAACTACAGAGCTAGAAATGCCGCTTGTAGCAATGTCTGCATTTGGAAGATGCTACAAAATAGGCAAAGCAACAAGGCAACTTGTGTAGCTGCCGATTGTCCTGCGTGGCAATAGAATACTAGTCAAATTAGACAAATTAGGCAAATCATAATTTAATTCTAAATAAATAAAATAAGAAAATAAAATTCAAGGTCTTTTCTTAAAAAAAAAATCAATTAAAAGTGATTATTGGAGTTTTTGTTTTAAATCTATTTAAATTAGTTAATAAGTAATTGGATTAATTCTGTTAAAATTTAATTTTGGTATTATTTGAATTGATAAAGGTAAAAATAGTAAATAAAGAATTCGATTAATTTTTGCAAAACTTTATTTTGATGTAATTTGAAAGGATAAAGGTAAGAATAGTTAATAAATAATTGGTTTATTTTTTTAAAAATTTAATTTTAATGTCATTTAGAAGATTGATAAATTTTCTAAAGTTTTGTCTTTTGGAGCATTTGAATCCGTTCAGAAATAAAAAAGATATAGCGATTTATCTAAAACGTCTTTGGTTCAGATAGACAAAATCGCAAAAATATGATTTATATCTGACGGTCTTGAATAACAACAAAATTAATAGTATTTTCTTGAAAAAAGTGAAATTAAAAGGATTGAGTGAATTTAACCCTGTGCAGCAGATTAGAGTTTTTGTTTTAAATCGGTTTAAAATAGGTAGATAATAAATAATTAATTTTTTTTCTAAAATTTAATTTTAATGTCATTTGACAGATTAATCCATTTTCTAAAATTTTGTTCTTTGGAGCATTTGAATCCGATTAGAAATAAAAAAGATATAGCGATTTATCTTAAACGCCTTTGCCTCAGATAGACAAAATCGCAAAAATATGATTTATTTCTAAAGATCAAAAGCTGCCAAAACGTGAACAAAATCCAAGCACAAGAAATAGCAGCAAAAAAAAAACCAATGCAGCAACAACAAATCAAGCAAAAAAAACCTAAACAAACGACATGCTGCACTACTGCGAAATCTAAAAAATATATGTATATAAAATATAGCAACACACTCTAGCAACATAAACAAAACTTTAAGGAACATATGATGTTGTGCTAGCAACACAAATTCTTGCAAGCGAGTACTCGCTAGGTTTGTTACTCGTCGGGTCTCTTGTCTTGTACGGGCAAATTTTTCATTTCGTGCCGTTCCTTTCACATGCAATGTCTATAAGTATTTATAGTCTCTGATTGATGTTATGTTTTTCTATTTCTATTCTACTAAAAAAAAGTAATGGTGAGTGTCTTTCTGTGAATGGACGTATTTCGTATTTTTGGCAAATTTAAAACATAAAAAGTACTTAAAACTATTTATATTAAACTATTAAACTATTTCTTTTTTTGTTGTTTATTTCGCACTTTATTCTTTATGCTTGCTACGTCACATACTCCAGATGTTCCAAATAAAGATAACAGTATTATCGATATATCTGTTTGGCACATATTACACGATGATCGTTGATCGGCGTTCAATGAACACTTTTTACGCTCTTTTACATTTTGATCGTTGGTAGGTCACATGATGATCGTTTCATCGCGATCAAGTCTTGTTTTTTTTTTTATTCCAGTAAGAATTCTTGTTAAAAATAAGGGTTTCATGCAACTTTTTTTTAATACCTTTCAGTCGAAAAGCAGTACTTCTAGTACTTTTTAGCTGCTAAAAGTGAACACATCTTAAATTTTGCCACCCAGCAACACTATTTTGATTGTGATTGCTGTCATGTACAGCGTTAAAAAATGAACATATCTTGATCGCCCTAACAATTGTTCATCCGCTCTGGCTCTCAGTGTTTTTTGACAGTTTTGCATTGAAAGCAACAACAAAAATATTTTGAACGCCGATCAACGATCATCGTGTAATATGTGCCTTTGTTCTGTATGTACTCAAACTAGTATTTTTGATACTTGGTATTTTCACTCTCTCATACCTATGCCATCCAAGAATGATAGAATAAGAGATTACGCTTTGCGCAGGTCCGTTACTTCTGCTAATGGAGTCTGACAACCAGCTGTTCAGTTGCCTACGTCACAATATTTTATTTCTTTGAGAAACGTATTGCGATCGGTTGTGTTTTATTTAATTGTGTATATATCGAAGTATATTTGAGACTTTTTAACTTAAAATTTAAAAAATTAAGTGTGCAGCTGCTAATTGTGGTAACAGTAGCAAACAAATATTTTTCAGAAACCTGATGCTTGCAATAAAAACAAAAATTACACCAAGAAATTGTAGAAAACACACACAAACGAAAACAAAAATACAAAAATATATTAACTTTACAAAATTTGTTTCATTATTTAAAAACTTGGAAATATCATTTATTTGTCCTTTCAATTCACAGGTAAATTAATGGAAATAAAATATCTGGGAACGTTTAAACTACATCAATTAAACTCTTAATAAACATTTTTATAAAATCCAAGTAAAAAAATAATGCTCATTGAAGTTGGTTTCTCAGACAAATTTTTTTTTTTGACCAAGCTGTTTCCTGGCTGTTATAAAATAATAGTAAAAATAATGTTTGCACAGGAGTACTTAATAAATTAACCTCTTCTCGTTCCAATAAATTGCTTCTTACTTCTTTTATTTTAATTATACAAACTAAAATGTATGCAATTTTCATATCTGTGTAGAAATCGTATGCAAAGTGATCGCTCTCCAAAACAACATTGATATTATGACGTACATGCGCAGAACGACGATTTTGTTGTACACATTTTCTTGTCTTCGGCGCAATCTTTGTATTCTATCATTCTTGTATGCCATCGTTATCTAAAAAAGAGAAATATTCCATGCATACTCAATGCTTAGAGAGCGAAACAGATACAAGTAGATATAAGAAAAAATAACAACACACATCTGGTGCAAGAATGATAGAATACAAAGATTGCGCCGAAGACAAGAAAATGAGTACAACAAAATTGTCGTTCTGCGCATGTACGTCATAATATCAATGCTGTTTTGGAGAGCGTTGACTTTGCATATGATTTTTACACAGCAATGAAAATTGCATACATTTTAGTTTGTATAAATAAAATAAAAGAATATAGAAGCAATTTATTGGAAAGAAGAAGGTAAATTTATTAAGTACTCCTTTGCAAACATTATTTTTACTATTATTTTATTACAACCAAGACAGCTTAGTCAAAAAAAAATTTGTGTGAGAAACCAACTTCAGTGAGCATTATTTTTTGACTTGGATTTTATAAAAATGTTCATTACGAGTTTAATTTATGTAGTTTAAACATTCCCAGATATTTTATTTCCATTAATTTACCTGTGAATTGAAAGGACAAATAAATTATAGTTCCAAGTTTTTAAATAATGAAACAAATTTTGTTAAGTTAATATATTTTTGTATTTTTGTTTTCGTTTGTGTGCGTTTTCTACAATTTCTTGGTTTAATTTTTGTATTTATTGCAAACATCAGGTTTCTGAAAAATATTTGTTTGCTATTGTTACCACAATTAGCAGCTGTACACTTAATTTTTTAAATTTTAAGTTAAAAACTCGCTTCGTTATATACACATTTAAAAATATACTTCGATATATACAGAATTAAATAAAACACAACCGATCGCAGTACGTTTTTCAAAGAAATAAAATATTGTGACGTAGTCAACTGAACAGATGGTTGTCAAACTCGATTAGCAGAAGTAACGGACCTGCGCAAAGCGTAATCTCTTATTCTATCATTCTTGCATCTGGTGTACTTGGATGGTTCTTTGCAGAACTTTAGTACTAACCTAAGTATTGATTATATGAAATTTTTTTCCGATACAACGTCATCTTATTCCAGAATGTCCTTGAAAATACAATATTTCTAAAAATTATTTTTATCGCAGTAAACATGAAAAGGATCAATTACTATAAGATAGGAAAATGCATATTTAAAGTTTGATATCGATAAAATAATTTCTTTTTTTTTAAGAAATATCCTTAAACATCACTGCGTGCAAGAACATTTAATGTTTTTTCAATATTATAGTCGAATTCAATGGATTTATGATTGCTTATTCCGAATCTAGTTATAAATTTTTCTCTATCTTTAAAAAATCTTAGGATATACTGTTGAATTAATGGAATACGAGTTTTTAGGCACTCTTAAGTCATGATGAAAAATGAATGAATTGTAGTAAAATCTTGTAGTAAAAACAGACTTGTAAGATAGAATGGATTATAGTTTCTAATCTTACAATGTTTAATAGCATATTTGATGTGCGAGTCTAGCTTTTATTAAAAAGCACAAACAAAATGCTAATTTTTACTAATATGTATAAACAAATTTAAAAGTTGACAGTTTGGTTTTTGTCCGTCTTTCAGGACCGTTTGTCCATCAGGTTTCAACGGAATTTAATGAAATTTTAAATACAGGTTGAATAGGTTGTAGGCTATTTTAAAATCTTGAGATTGCTATAAATGCAAATGAAGTTATAACAAAATTTACAGGTATTGCGATTTTTTACAGGTAACGCCAAATTTTCGTAATGAGTCAGTTGACAAGTTCTTTAACTTTTATAGATTGAAAAGGATCTTTACAATTATTACAGTTAGGCTTTAATAATATACTAATATTTGAGTGTGGTTCATAAAAACTAAACATTCTTATTCAGCATTTTTTATCATTATCTATAAAAGCTAGACTCTCAAAATTTGTTTTAAAATTTTTGAAAATTACTCACAAACATACTATTCAAACAATGTGAAGTTATAGATAAGGGTTTACTTTATCATTCAAGCCTAATTAAAGGATTTTTCCATTATCCATTTTCGATCGAACAAAGATAAAAAATTCTGTTACCAGAATCGTAATCAAAGCAAATCTACTGAAATCGGCTACAATATTGACAAAAAATTTAAATTTTTCAACACCGTGATATTTAAGGACATTTTGGAATAGGTAGATGTTGGCATATCGTTACCATATTGTGTATTGAAGATTTTCTCATTTATATTTATTCATTCTGCTCATTTTTATTGCAATAAAACAATTTTCTGAAATCGATTATTTTGAAGGACCTTCCGCAGTTGTTGAACGTAATCATATCGTGATGAAAGTTTATATCAATAATCATCGCTCCAATATTTATCAATTCCATTCATTAGAATTTTTTTAAAAAATCGTTAAAAAAATGTCCTGTTTTTGGCTCAAAACCGAATCAGGGATTAGCCTTTCAAAAATTCGTATCGTGAATGTATGATACCATAACTATCGATCCCATCTTGAGCCAGTTCGATACAAAGGTACTTTTTTTCTCATATATAACCGCTTTGCCCTAATGAGGACCCTTAGTATGTATAACAATACAAGGGCGTCGCCAGCCTATGTCCCAGGGGGGAAAAGTTGATCTATGGCGGATGGAAAAAGTATGAGTAATAGGTAGAGTGAAGATCACTTTATACTTATTTGTAGTGCGAGTCTTACTACCTCTACTTACGGCGATTGTAATAAGAACAATAAAAAGTCCAATGTGTAAAGCTAAAAACTACAAAAACTAAAACTTGTAAAAAAATGTATCTTGTAAGTTTTCATAAATAAGTTTTTTGTGCACACTCATCGGGCCAGACCATTGAGGCGATTTTCCCCCATGGTGCTTCGTAACCAGGTTTTTAGTCGCCGTACACGTTATGCACGGTAGAGCAATCGAAATTTTCAATGTTTTCTCGTTTCGGGAAAGAAGGCTTTGGTCTCTTTTAGTACATCAACAATAGTTAGATTGCCACTAAAACTTGCTGCCAAAGTTCAATTTAATTTTTAGTACTTGGTGAATAAATAAAAAAAAAAAATTTGCGACTGACATCGTTCGCATTTGAGCAGGGTATAATTTAGATAATGCGAATTATTGAGTGTTTTCTTCAGTAAAACGTCCTTGAAGAGATGTAATAATGAAGTCCAAGTATGGTATTATTAATGACCTCTTCCAGAATGCTGAAGAGCTTTCTGATGAGTGGTTTCTTCGATGACGTTATTTTCCAACAATTCACGGCATTGATGTGCTGTCTTCCTCAGTCCGATTTTCTCCGCAACATTAGTAGCATCGATTACACTGTGCAACACATTTTTCTAACGGAGAAGCGGATAACACAGGATGATAGTACTAGTGTATAGTAAGAAAATCCTGAAGGGAATCTGCAAAGTTAGCTCGCTTTTAAAAGATGTAGGCATTAAAAGTTTGACTCTGCAGAGTATTTTTTAAAAATAAAGTGCTCGTTAAGGCGTATCGAATTACAATTTTTTCGAATTTCACATTCTTAGAGGTCTCAAAAGTTGCATGGTGGTCAAGATCTACCAAAATTAAAATAAAGAGAAAAAAAAAGGATGGACAAAGTGGTTTCCTCTTACACATGGACAAATTGGTTTTTTGAGAAAATTAGTAAAAAATATCGATCTATAAATGCTTCGATTTTTGTAAGAAAAACAACATATTTCTTAAAGCAAAATTATATACAGACTTTAACTAAGAATATCTCGCCAAACAAGATGTAACTTTCGATTTCTACCCTCATTGTCCTGTGTGAGAGATACTCGAGCACAGAACTTTTGATTGTTATCTGACTGTCTAAATGTTGGTGTTATTGATTGAAGTGTTTACGTTTTCTTTGAATTTGGCAAATTACATATTTGCATATTTTTCCCAAATGCTTTTTCTTCTTTACGAGAAATGTATTTTGAATGCAATTTTATACGTTTTTCAAAAAAATTATGATAAGGTTTTATATATTTTTGGCATCAGAAGTGGTACCGAAGATAATTTTGTAAATTTGGATTCTTAAAATATTTCTGAACAAAACACTGTCTGAAAGTATTTTTTTAAAACACCAGGTTAAGACCACGATTCTTTTTTGGTTTTTCGATTTTTTAAAAAATTTTTCTGCCTAGCATGAAATTTATCATTCGATGAGTCTCAATTTATTTAACAATTGTTTTCAAGATGTTTTTTAAAAATAAATAATTACCTTAAAGGAGATATCTGAAGAATTAAAAAAGGCCACTTCTGATGCCTGAGATATAAAGCCTTACATTAATTTTTTCAAAAAGTTGAAATATTGCGCTCAAGTATCCTTTTCTCAAAAAATAGTAAATGAATAGGCAAAAAAGGTGCAAATTTTAAATACACCAAATATAAGGAAAACGTAAACACTTTAATAAATATTACTTAAATTAACACAATCAGATAACAATCAAAAGTTCTGTGCTATTTCGAGTGTACCTTAAGATTCGAATATCCTTCACACAGGACACTGTGAGTAAAAATCAAGAGTGACATCTTGTTTGGCGAGATACTGTTAATTAAAGTCTTTACCTTACAAAAATCAAAGCATTTATAGATCGTTAATTTTTACTATTTTTCTCAAAAAACCACTTTGTCCTTGTGGGAGAGGGAGACATCCTTTTTTTGGAGACCACGTTATGGAACTTTGGAGACCTCTTAGAAAGAGAAATTAAAAACAGAATTCTTAATTCGATACGCCCTTATGAGCACTTAATTTTTAAAAAATACTCTGCAAGAGGCAAACTTTCAATGCCTATATGTTTTAAAAGCGAGCTAACCTTGCAAAACCATTTTAGGGTTTTGTTGGTCTAGATCAGTACCATCGATCTGTGTTGGTCGCTTTTTCGTTGGATTCCATGACCCTTGAAGTGTTGCATAGTGCTATAATTTCAGCTGTGTTTTTTTAAGAATTATCACGGTGGCTCTTAAGGAATTGTAAAATGCGTTTATGGTGTCAAAGAATCGGGATCCGAGTCTAGATTTTTTGATAAGATTGGTCTCGGAAGGTAGCCCCAAGAATCATCGCAAGAACATGCGCCAATATTAGGGTCTTGAGCTACTGCCTGAGGTTGAGTATCTCCCGGTCTGGTGATTGAGCTAGGCACATGCGATATTGTCTGTATTTTGTTCTCCTTTTTCTTTTGTTCATTTTCATCCAGTTCATCGCTGCTTGCTTCTTCAGGTTTTTTCTCTTTAAATTTACTGCAAATCAAAAAATTTAATGTTGGTGGGCACTTGTTGGATGTTTATTGTTACTTCAGCGAGTATACTATTTCCTATTATTTAATTTGAAATTATTAATAATAGCGAATATGAATAAAAATTATAAAAAGATGATAAAAAAAACACTTTGTGTCCTCTGCTCGTTTCGCTGTAACAATGGTGAGAAACGAGCCGAACAAAAAATAAGTGTTGCCATTATATACTTATAAAGCTTACGCAATATTATAGGGGTATTCACGGAGGGTAGCAATGTTTGTTAACATCCATATTGAGGAATGTGAACCCAGTAACACTTGTTGCTTATCATGGAATTAGTGGATTCACTCGAGTCTCGACGTGCGGGAATTATCAGTCAAGCAAGTCAAGTGAGTGGACTAAGAACTTTGGTTGCTTTGCTTTTGTCTTATTTTTTCATATCTAGGGGGCAGCTGCCCCTTCCTTGCCCCCCTTGGCGACGCTCATGTAACAATATACAACTTATATTTATCTACTTATTCTGGTTATTCATAACTGCAAATTCACTTACAATTAAAATAACTTCTCTGTCTGCAATGATAGCGAAAGCTACTTGACAAAACTTTCAAAACACGAAAAGGTCTCGACAAGAAATAAATATATGAAATTTTTTAACTTTTAACTAAAAAATATTATAAAAACAACTTTACAAATAAATTTTAACCCTGGAGTACTAACGTTAGCCGATTCGACAAACATCGTTTATATTTTTTATGTATTTTATTATAAATGTATTTTTCAAAAATAAATTTTTAAATTAAAAATACTAACAGACAGCTAAAACTATTAGTCGATTCGACTTATAACACTGTGCATGTCCAAATATCAAACAAGCTAGAGACATATCATTTCAGCATAATTCGAGGACGCTGAATTTAATGACTTTACATTTTTTTAATCCTTTGGTACGTTTTCGAGAAATTTAAGGTTCAAGGTCAAGTACATGATGATGCAGTTTTTGTTAGAAAAACTTTTTTCTCATTAACTAAATCTACTTCGTGTCAATGAGTAAAACATTTAAAATTACTTGGAGAATAATTTTTTTTAAACAGTTTAACCCTCGAAACCCAACTCTTATGGTCCAAATTGACCTCAGAAATAAAAAACCCTTTTTTTCGTATAAAAGCTTTGTTCAAACAAAAATAAGTAAGATTTTTGAAGGAAAAATATTCCCCTGATATAGAAGTGCTAAATGAAATTACAAATTAAACCAAATTAACCATCCTTCTGTGTCTCTAAAACGACCTGAAAGGTATTAAAACTAAGTTTTTCATACATATTTTTCTTTATTTTCTCAGACAGATTCATCTATTTCTTCTGCTTCTTCATGTAAATTCCAACAAATGTCTCCTAAGAGAGCATCTAGTTTTTTAACACTGTACCAGTACTCGAGTCTCGCCGTCACCTGATGGAAGCGTTCACCATGCTCATCAGATTCGTCTGGGGATTGTCCTAATTTTTCAGAGTGCCAATGCCGGAAATGAATTTTCAGCGACATTCTTACATTTAAAGTATGGAAAACGGTAAACATTCTGTCAATGTGTGACACAATCCCATATCAATAACTCATTATGGCTGAGAGCTAGTTTAAATTGATCATCCTTCAATATGTGACGAATATCGATTTAGTATTCCTGTAAAAAATAAATGTCAGGGAATGAAATTTAAAATCATGTTAACACCAAGCTTCCTTTATTTTCATACTACTCAACCAAGGAAAAATTCTGCGTAATTCGTTTCTGATGACGAATCTGATGAGCATGGTGAACGTTTTGAAATTAACATGAAGAAAAAGAAGAATTTATCTGAGAAAATAAAAAAAAATATGTTTGAAAAACTTAGTTTTAATACCTTTCAGGTCATTTTAGGGACACAGAAGGTTAGCTAATTTGATTTAATTTGTAATTTGATTTAGCGCCAATATATCAGGGGAATATTTTTCCGTCAAAAAGCTTACTTTTTTTTGTTTGAACAAAGCTTTTATATGAAAAAAGGGTTTTTTTATTTATTAGGTCAATTTGGACCATAAGAGTTGGATTTTGAGGGTTAAACTGTTTGAAGAAAATATTTTCCAGGAAATTCTTAATGTTTCACTCATTGACATGAAGTCGATAAAGTTAACGAGAAAAATGTTTTTCCAACCAAAACTGCATCAACATATGCTTGACCTTGAACCTTCAATTTCTCGAAAACGGGCCGAAAAATTAAAAAACGGTAAACGCCACTAAATTCAGCGTCCTCTAATTAATGCTGAAATGATATGTCCTTAGCTTGTTTGCAAAAAAAAGTGACCGATTCATGCACAGTGTAATTAGTATTTACGTATAAAAAAATAAGGTAAGTACTCCAGGGTGAATTTTAAATCACCGCAATAAGGCTCCTTTTGAAATTTCCGTTGTTTTTGTACTACCAAGCAAAATGTTTCCCTTTTTCCCTCTTAGATTTAGGGATTGCAAAATACCTCAAAAAGGGAAACTACCCTCGAACTGGCGTAACCGTCTCAAATAGACAGATCCAAAAAAACTGTAATATTTTCAAGTATTTTTAAGCATAAACGATTTCTTCTGTTGATCAGATGAAGAGCGAATTAGTTTATAGATTTACACAATTTTTGCGGGTGTATCGTCTGTATCTATAGCAACAGTAAAAGTTAATTTGGCAACTTGTCCTTGAGCTGAGTTGAGCTGCGCTGTCGCGATGATGTCGTCAGTGGAGAGCAGCAGTGGAGCGAGAGCAGCAACAACAACAATAACAATAAACAGCAAACCATAAGATAGACCACTCTCACTTAAAGTAATATAGCGACTTTTCAGTTGCTGCGCTGCCAGCGTTCTATGCTGGGCTCGACAGAATTGTCGCCGCAGACGTTTGCAGTCGTGCGCCTTTGCCGATCATTCGAACGAACGGAGCTTTTTACATAGCAGCAACAATAGAGCGACAACCACCACCACAACTCAGCTAATTTAAAGTTTAAGGCATAAAACAACAACAAAAAAACGACAACAACAAACGCGCGCAAATACTAAAACACATGCAAAAATTAAATTTTGTTTTATTTTGGCAAAACAGAAAAACAAAAATTTATTTTGGACTCTAATGCGTTGTTGCTGTTGCCGCGGCGCTGCTGTTTGAGGCGGAAGATGAGAAAGACGAGAGATCAGCCAGGCAGCTTTGGCGCAGCAGCACGAAAAGAGGAAACATTAAAAAATTGGCAAAAATGTTTTAAATATTTTGCTATTTATTTTTACATTTGTATATTATATGTATTAGTTTGTTGTTGTGAATATTTTAGGTTATTTTTGTTGTAATTATAGTGATCAACACTAGAAAAAAACAACAAAGCTTAGAATCGCTCTTTATTGATGTTTGACATCGTTGCTGCATGTTGAGCGCCGCACAGTGGCTCAGAATAGGTTTTCATTGGCCAAAATTCTATAACTTTTGATCCGATTGAGATATGTGAGTAAATTTTAACTGACCGATAATTCGTTGAATTTGTGGTGTTAAAATCGATTGAGTACTTATTGAGAAATTCAAGGTCAAAGTTGAACTATTTTCTTATATTTTTAATCTTCTCTGTTTATTAAAAAAGTCATAGGTTGATAAATAAAACATTTTATTATTAATTATTAATTTTATGGGCGTTAAACAAGGGGGCGTGCCACCTCCCAAATTTGCAGATAAAATTTTATGGGCGTTGTTAAATGGTGAGTGACACCTTCCATACAGCCCAATTTTGCGATATCGAATTTCTTTGGAGTTATATATAAGTCGCACAGCCTCGGAATTCAGTGTTCGAACTCAATTTACACATGTTCACTGATAACATTTTATGGAAGTTTGGCAACGGTTGCTTGGCAGCAACGCGCCGGGTTTCAGCTAGTACTTAATATTGAATAACGAAGGCGTTATTGGATTAGATGGTAACGTGCTGGACTGTCAATCGAAAGGGATCGAGTTCGATTCTGATTGCTGCCATAGAATTACAGTCAGTTTTATATTATCTTGTTGCAATTGACGCAATCAAAAAACAACAACAATTCTAAAAAAAAGGTGTATGAAAACAAATGTCGTTTTTGTGATTTCACTCAAGCAAATCACAAAACGAGGCGTAAAAAGCTTCGCTCCAAAAACTAATTTTAAAAACACATTTGAACGAAATATCAAAAAAGGATGTTAAAAAATTTATGATTAGCAGATCTTTCGCAGGAATAAGCTGGGAATGCACCAAAAAAACTACGATGGATAAATACGATGATCATACGTCCCATGATTGCGTACGGCTGTCATCTGGGCAGAAAAAACAAAGCAATATACAGTCATCGCTGCGCTTAACAAGCTACAGAGATTGGCTTGCGTGTGCATCACCGAAGCCATACAAACATGTCCAGTACCATCCATGAAGGTTCTACTGGAACTAGCACCTCTTCACATTTATATTGAATAGCACAGGTGAAGAGGGCTATTCTAAGGGTGACTAGTGAAGATATCGGGCAAAAGGATTTCGTAATTCAAAAGAAGTTCGTCAATATCATAAAAAACCATTACCGAGGGACAGCATGCATTTAAAATTCAGTTTCGCTAAAAGATTTCAAACTGAAAAAAAGTATTGTATTAAAAAAATGGGCAGGTCTATTCGAAACTTATTATATAAAACCAGTACATGATTACATGATATACTGACGGCTCTCATATCGAAAAAGGGAACTGAGCAGGAGTCTGCGGGTCAGGAGTAAATTATTCAAGCACATGCCATGGGCATATACGTTAACCTGCAACGTAAACACCGGAAAAAACATATCCATCCGATAGCCAAGCGCCTATCAAGGCAAATAAATCGCATCAGATAACCTAAAAACTTATGATGTCTTGATAAACTGATAAGTTTGGGCAACAAAACCGGGTCTGTACTCTATTGTTGCCGAGACATACACGCAAAGAAGGAAATGAAGCTGCCTATGAACTGGTAAAGAAACAAGCATCAACTGTTTTTGCTGGTCCAGAACCGTTCTGTGGAATTGGTAAAGCAATCCTCTGCCTTTCAATAAGAAAAGATGAAGAAAAACTAAGAGAAACATACTGGGAAAATCTGTTAGCACTCTACCACCTAGGTACATACGACCTAAAGATATTAAAACAATTTATGAAGTCATGGACGTAGCCAGGATTTCACTCATAGGGGGTTCATTTTTTGTTTCATGTCGCTGATAAATTCAACTAATTTTTTTAAATATTGCCTTAATTGAGAAAAATATAGCATTAAATTGGAAACGAAATTAAATTAAACGCGAATTAACAAAAGCGGAAATCAAAGTATTCATCGGTGCGACTCTTCAGCAAAGCAATTTAAAAAATCATCATTCAGCTTCTCTTTTTTCTCTTGCATCAAATTTCTGTGCACGCTTTAAAGGAATAAAAACGCTGTTTTAAGGATGATTTTAATAAGTCGAGATATAGTATGAACAGTGAGTGATACCTTTTAATATTCGAAAGGTAATGTTGCTGGATGGATTTTAATTTTTGTGTGAAGCTAAACTGGATGATTGGAGGATTGGTCTTTTCCACGAATTGGAAAAACGTGAGATTCACAAAAAACTATAACCGAAATAATCGAAGACAAAAACTTTCGATTTTGTTTCAGTAAGTACTTGTGACCAGACAACATCATTACATCAACAAGCAGGTCAGTAACTAATGCGTGAGCTACTTCTGCTGATCATATGTGCCACCGACTTGGCTTCTACAATACTCATGCACATTTTTATATTTTGTGAAAGGCTTTATAACGAGTGATCCTAAAATGGCTTGAGCGTTTTAAGGTGAAAAGAGGGAACAGTACAAGCAAAGTGCACCTTTTCATTTTATTAAGTATATCTTGGTTAATATAGGCTTGTAGAAAATTGTGAAAAATTTCAGCTTAGGTCCAATCGTGTCCTCCTTAAAACCGAAGATTTGAGGAAGAATCCAAGAGTATTTTAGCATTTGCAATTTCTGAGATGCACTCATAAGGGCACACCGGCCGACCCACTAGCCCAAGTCGTGTTCACAGAAACTATCACTAGCTGCGTTCCTTTCGCCTTAATATAATCGCGATAACAAATTTTCTCAAAGGAACGGCAAGAAAAACGACTCGTAGAGGGCACTACCGTTGCAGTCAAAATCAAATTCAAATAAGCAATCATGATACAATAACTATTTGGTGTCGTGAGAACATGTGTTTTTCAAAACTGTTGTGAACTGTTATGGTAGCGATACCTTAGTGAACGATGTTTTTCTCTGAATATGTTTTACTCTAAACGTCAGAAAAATTGTAAATAATTTAATATTATTATTAATATTATGCAATTATCTAAATAATTCAAGTGCAATTTTTGGCTCCGCTGAATCCGTCCAACTTGTGTGACAAACGCGGTTTGTTTTGTTTTCTTTTGTTTAACATTCGATGGTCGCAGCTCGTGAGAAAATAGGTAGCTGTCATGTCTACCTAATAGTCATTGTATCAAACAAACAAGTAATTAAAAAAATGAAATGACAGCTCATAAAAATATACAGGTGCGGCACCTGTGTTTCAAATTTTTTAAAGGCCATATCACAATTTTATATGGATAGCAAAAATAATCGTATTTGTTATAGGATTATTATTTTTGTTTTTGCTTTGCATGTAAAAAAATAATCTGGATTATTTTGAAGCGAATGGAACGCAGCTATTATTGCATGTGCTGGAAGAAGCAGACGAAGATAGATTATTTTGCAACTAAAAGATCGTAAGCAATTAAAAGCTTGCAAGTGGGTGCAAGTAACTCATCATCCTCTTCCATTCTGCTCTCTTTGTCACTCAATTTTATTTTCTTGACTGACTGTAAAGCAAATTGATTAGAAAATAAACATAGACCTTATAATTTGAAGTGACTTAATATAAACTTACCACCAAAAAACTTTCTTATATTTCCATCTATAAAAAAAAAGATGAATTTAAAAATGCACAAATAAGTTCAACCACAACTTTCATTTTGAACAGCTTTGGTTTCGTTATTTATGAAAACAAACGTTACTGTTGGTGAAAAATCGACTAAAGAATTGTGCAGCTCAGAAAGCAATATACATATATGTCAGACGTTTCATAAACGGTTTTTACTTAATAATAAATGTGTCAGATCTAAGTTGGTAATAAAAAGACAAATTAAGCATAAATGAATATTAAAAACTTCAATACTGTTTTCATTATAAGAAAAACTGTATTGAATTTCTAAATTTAACACTTAAAGAATTATTTTTCTAAAATGTCCCCCCTCACTACGCCCATGCATGAAGCTAACAGAGAATGATCTAAAAATCATCTCAGCATTGCTAACATGTCACTGCAGGTTGAATTATCACCTCTCAAAACTAGGAGTTCTAAGTGATAACACATATAGATTTTGAATGGAAGCCGAAGAATATGCAATTTACATTCTAGGACAGTGTCCCGCACTTGTTCAAACTTTACGAAAATATCTGAATTGCCACATAATACCAAATAGCTCATTAAAAACAAGAGATATAGCACGTATATTAGTTAAAAGAGGACGCAATCGATCTTAAGGTCGCAAAGTGAATCCCAACAATAATAATAATAATAAATACTGCAGAAGATAAGAGATCATAATGTGACTGGAAGAAAAAAGTATTGCGCGTATCTCGAGTGCAAAGAACTTTTAATAGGGGACACTTAAAAACATGGCTCTGTAAAATAATGCTCAAAATTAAAATTAAAAATTTTAACTTTTAAAAAAATTTTAAAATTTATAAAACAAAAAACGCATAATTGAAGCTGCAATTTCCATAATAAAATAAGGCCCCAAAAATGTGGGAGTATTTGAACTTCAGCCCAAAGTAGCAGGTTTTCCACTGTAGTTGTTATTGTTTTTATAACATTCAACGTTTTTCGCAAAACTTAAGTTGATCCCAAAAGTTATTGGACCCACTGTGCAATTAAAAATAATATGTTTTATTAGAAGTTTACTCAAAGCGAATCTACAGAAGGAACGAACAAATGAAAACAAAGGCGCAGACGAGTAGAAAAATGTTGAGAGTAGAATAAGAATGGGGAACAAGTTAAGAATTGCCAAAAATGCCGAATGAGGACTGCGGGGGAACATAGAAACAAACAAAAAAAAAACTATAGCGCAAAAGTAAGAAAATAAAAATTTGGCAAGGGATAAGAAAAGGAACAACAACAAAAAAAATTCGCACATGTTTTACTGGCTGAAAACAAAAATCTAGAGAAGCAGCACAGAAAGATTTGCTGCGTATCAAAATTATACAAACATGGGAGTTCAGCAAAAAATGTTGTTGCTGCTGTCGCTACTGCTGCTGCTAACTTTATCTGACGCGTCACTGCAACTTAGACGTGACTTACACACAAATATGTACATAGTAGTTTTTTGTGTTTTTTTATCGCAATCCTTTGCGAGTTATCAAGGTGAAAAATTTAACCAGACAAGAAATAAAATGTAAAAAAAACACTTTTGATTAAAATTAATTAATTTGTTAATAGAAAACAACAACAATAGAAATTGCATTTTCATTCAGCCAACTAAACGCCGTCGCAGTGGGCGTGGATAACACAAAAATATCCAAGTTAGCTTTTAATAAAACTCTGATTTGTAAATTAACTCATGTTCAATGGTGGCCATGAAGAAAAATCGTGCTTGTTGAAAAATGTTTTTGCTATTCAATGCAGAAAAATGCGATTCTAATGCAACAACAAATGCTTCAACTTTAACCTCACTGACTCTGTTTCAGCTTGTCAAAAGACAAAATCGGAAAAACAACAAAACAATAAACATCCGAATAAAAAATGATTGTGGTCTCAATTTCCATGCGTGCTGTCCTGAATTCCAAACAAAGAAAACACTATAAATTACTACAATACTAGCAACAACAGAATAACAACAACAACAGCACCAATAGCAACATCAAAATGACATCATAATAAAAAAACAATTCGATCGGGTAATAAAAAAGCGCATGTTTATCCATATAAGATGCGTTCGTTTTGCACTTTTGCGCTAATTTGTTCATCGTATCATCTATAGTTACGCGCCTGCGTGTATATCTTACCATGTGATTTCAATTAAAATTACGTCTAGAGTATTCAAATTGTATTTATATTTTTTTTTTTTTTTTTTAAATAAATACAACACATACTGAAGTTTGTCTCCGTCACCTAGTGCACCGTTGACAACGAGCCTGTCATTCGGCACCTAATGCGTGAAGATCTACGCCTACGCAAAAAATGTCACACAAAACTTTTGCAACCGTCCAAATGCAAAATCAAATCCAACAACAAAGTAATCAAAACATTTGTAGCTGGTACACAAACAGTAATTAGCTATTTGAACACTTTAGATGCTCACACTTATCCTTATATAGAGTGAGACAAAAGTTGAGTGATACAGAGCTATATCATGTTTTTTTGTAAACCTCCATTCATTACTCTAAATCCTCAAAGTTAGTGCTTGCTTAGTTCTTCTATTAAAATAACAGAACTAAATGTCTGCCTATCCGCGTTTTACTTCAGGTTATGGTCCACTTTGGTTCAATGAGATATTCGAACATGACTTCAAAGTCATACTTAAGTTTTGGTGGGAAAGAGAGTGAAAAGTATCTCTAAAAATAATTTTAATTAACTGAGGAAAGGGCATAGATACATCAAAGCTTTGGTGTTAACCCGTCTTCAATGAACATGGGTGTATTACACCCTAGCTTCAATAAATTTTAACAATTGTTTAAATAATGGTTACTTCCCGGACAAATGAAAAATTTCTAATTCCTATTAAAAAATGTGTACATTCGACCGACATCTCTCTAGATATAGGAAAAGCTTTCGATAGAGCTTTTCAGGATGGCATCCTTTACAAACTCATCAATTTAGATTTCGATCCATTCTTATTAAAATTATTTCGGAGTTTTTTTTCTAACCGAACATTTTGTGTTCAAATCAATAACTCTGTCTCTAATCTTGGTTTGGTTAAGGGGATGGTACTGTTTTAAGGCCGAAAAAAAGCATGTTTTTATGATTTTTTTTTTTCGGAGACATGAATAATGTTGGTGTATTTATTTTATTTACATGTTACATAGTTTGACTTCTTAAGTATATTTGGGAAAATAAAAAAAATTATCGATAAATAAATCCCTGGCAGCGATTCTTCGAAGGCGCCTCGAAAAAGTTGTTTTGCGGTGAACACGATTAGAGGTTAGCGGATCATCTGAAAAAAAATTCAAAATTAGTTTAAAAGGTAATATGTTTCCCGAGGTAAAAGAGTTCTTTTTTAAATGTTTTTATTTTGAAGTCAAAAACTCGATTTTCGCTGAAAAATTGCGGTTTTTAATATAGAAAATTATTTTAATTTTAAAATAGAAAAAAAAACGCTTTGGTATCACCTGTTGATTTATGTGCAGAAACAGTGTAAAAAATTTCAAAACGGTCGGTCAAGTAGATTTTGCGGCATCGTGTTCATCGACTTCAAAAATGTTGTTCTCCAGAAAATCGATTTAAAGTACTATTACAGTGTGTAAAAATTTAAAAATCAACTTTTTTCCTTAGAATATGGCTTTTTAAGGTCTTAAGAATACGTATACAAAAATTTAAGAAAAAATATTAAATAGAAAAAAGTTATCTTATGTATAAAATTCTCGTGTCACAATGTTAGTTACCATACTCATCCGAAACGGCTTGACCGATTTTTATGGAATTTTATATGCATATTTAATAGGTCTGAGAATCGGCTTCTATCTATTTTTCATACTTCTCAGTGATAAAGACTGTCCACCCCTAACATTTTTTGTTATTTTTTGAACAAATTTTTTTTTAATTTTTTAAAATGTGCCATTTAAAAATACATACAACCCTAAATTTACACTCTTCTATCACTAACCCCTATTTTTTAACAGTCATTTTAGTAATTTAATCTTTTTCATCCCGCTTGATAACAGATCAAATATCACTTGGTAAGTTATCGCCGCCAGGCGTCTACCGGTGTCACTTCTCACCCAGTAAACAGCACGGAGTAGGGATGAAACCGAAGCCGGTCTCCTGTTTCTATCACACAATAAGCCTTCACGCCTACTTTTAAGAAAAGATAAAAATACTTCGAAACTACTAGCCCGATTGAGCTCAAATTTTGGCAGTTTATTTTTTTCGAGTACGAGATGGTTTAAGAAATAACTGCCACACCCCTTTTACCGCCCTCAAATATATAAAATATTTGCGATATCAAATTGCTTTGCAGTTATGGGTCGCACAGCCTCGAAATTCGGTATTCAACCACAATTTATACATGTCGTTTTACTGATGACATTTTATGGGAATAAAAAACAAGTGGGAGTGGCACCTTCGTTAAAAACAAAACTTGCGATACCAAATATTTTTTGAGCTACAGGTCGCGCAGCATCGAAATTCAATGTTCGTCATCAATTTATACATACAGTTTCGTTGATAACATTTTATGGGCGTTGGAAAAGGGGGAATAGCACCTCCCATATAACCCAAATATACGATATCAAATAGCTTTAAAGTTATAGATCGCACCGCGAGGGAATTCAGTATCCGACCTCAATCTATGCATGCAGTTTTACTAAATACATTTTATGGGCGTTGAACAAGGAACGTAGCACCTCCAATACAACATAAATTTGCGATATCGAAAAGCTTTGGAGTTATAGGTCACACACCGTCAGAATTCAGTATTCGACCTAGAATTACACATGCAGTTTTATTGATTTTATTTTATAAGAGTTGGAAAAGGGGGCAAGGCACCACCCATACAACCACAATTTTCGATATTTAATAGCTTTGGGGTTATAGATCGCTCAGTTTTAGAATTCAGTATTCGACCCGAATGTACACATGCAGTTTCATTGATTACATTCGAAGGGCGTTGAAAAAGGGGACGTTACACCTCTCATTCAACCCAAATTTGTGCTATCGAATAGCTTTGGCGTTATAGGTCGCACAGTGTCGGAATTTAGTATTCGGACTAAATTTACAAATGCAGTTTCATTGGTAACATTTTATGGGCATTGCACAAGGGGCATACAACCCAAATAATTACTATCGAGTAGCTTTGGATTTATAGGTCGTACATCATTGGAATTCAATATTCGACCACAACTTACACATTCAAGGGAGCGTGGCAGAAACACGCCGGGTTTCAGCTAGTAAAATATATTATATTCGTATTTCGCGTGATATTCAAGAACCTTTAAATCTTTAATCGCGTTTTTCTCGAAGTAAGGTTTTTCGAATTGGCTTCTAAGATATATGAAGTTCTACTTGATCGATTTCGATGAATCTTGATTCATTGCGATCCTTATAGACTGTGTTAAGCACTTTTACATATTTTTTTGTATGGCTGCAAGTTTCGGCAAAAAAAGGGGGTTTTTTGTTTTGTTTTCAACGCTTGCCATTTTTTTATTTTTTTTATTTGCGATGGTAGAGTGCTCAACTACAACCCTCTTAACTCAATAATGCACTTTGATTTTTTTACTTTCGGACGCTTTGTAAATGCTGGAGACGAGAAGCCAATTGCAACAAATTTTTAAACACGCTAACTTCAACGCTCTGTAGAAAACTAACAACAACTACAAGGTGGCGCAAAAGTAACCTTGCGATGTTTTTTGGCTGTAATTTAAAAAAAAAAATTAAAAACTTTGATTCTTCTTGTGGATTATTTTTATTTGGTCTTTTAATTTTTTTACATCAAGTCGAGAATATGATGTCATGTAAATGGCCGCCGCCACAGTTGATTGTCATTTGAGCCCTTTTTATGGCATTTTTTATTACTTCGGCCAAAACTTCCGGCGATAGGTCCTCACATTCTTGACGGATATTGTCTTTAAGAGCTGCAAAAGTCTGAGGCTTGTTGACATAAACCCGCGACTTCAAAAAGCCCCACAAAAAGAAGTCTGGAGCGGTCAAATCAGGCGATCTTGCTGGCCAGTGAAAATCGCCAAAACGGGAGATTAGGCGCCCGGGAAATGCATCCTTCAGCATATCGGTTGTGGCACGTGCAGTGTGTGCCGTTGCACCGTCCTGTTGGAACCACATGTTTTCCAATCCCAATTCATCAAGTTGCGGCAAAAAGAACTCGTTGATCATTGCTCTGTAGCGCTCACCATTCACAGTAACCGTTTGGCCCGCGACGTCTTCGAAGAAAAAAAGGTCCGATGACTCCTTTGACTTTGAGCGGGTGTAATCGCTCTTCGTGGGTTACACGCGGATTTTCAGTGCCCCAGAAGCGTAAATTTTACTTATTTACGTACCCGCTAAGATGGAAATGGGCCTCATCACTCATGATTATTTTTGATGAAAAATCATCTTCCTCTTGGTGGTGATTAAGGATGGCTTGAGCGTATGTTAGACGCGATTGGCGGTGAGCAGCTAACAGCTGATGCACCGTCTGGACTTTGTACGGAAACATCTTCAAATCTAGTACCAAAATTCGCTGTAAAGACCGTCGACTGATACCCATTTGCGTGGCACGTCGTCTGGTCGATGTCGACGGCGCTTCCATGACATCCTCGGCTACAGCAGCAATATTCTCTGCAGAACGGCTACTCCGGGGTCTGCTACACCTGGCAGCATCTCGTGTTGTGCCAGTCTCTTCGAGGCGAGCGGCTAAACGTCGCAGTGTTTCACCAGTAGGCGTTGGATGGCCAGGAAATCTGCGACGAAATTCACGTTGTGCCAAAGTCACCGACCGATTATTGGTCAAATAAATAGTCACCAATATTCCGCGTTCTGGAGCAGTGTAGCGTAACATTGTTTATTAACGTGTATTTCGCATGTGTTTACTACACAAATGTCAAAACAGAACTGACATTAGGGGCCAATCGCAAAATTTATAGCATTTTCTGATAGTAGGATTACTTTTGCGCCACCTTGTATAAAGACAAAAAAATGTATTATTTTCTAATGAATAATTCTTCATTATGTAAAAAATTTGAATCATTAAATTTAACAATAGTAGGTAAAAAACTAATAAAAAAGGGTTTTTTTATATCTACACATGGAAAACAACATTTTCAAAAGTGGCAAAAACGTTCCACTTTTAAAAACGTTTAACTCAGATTTTGCACTCCTAACGTTTATTTTGATTTTAAGAACAACCATTTTAAAATGAAAAGATGAAATTAAACGTCAGAGTATGGATTGATCATACTCATAGAAAACCAGACGAGTACATCACGAAGATGGCTTTTGAATAGAATCCGCAGGGAAGCCGTAGAAGGGGAAGACCACTAAAGACGCGGATTCAAACTGTCCTTGCTGAGAGTCGCTGCACAGGTTCTTGGGCAGAGATTAAAAAGACAGCAAGGAGTAATATATAATATTGAAATTTATGATTTTTTTTGTGTATATTATGTTTGTATTATTGTATATATTATGTGCATTATTATGTTAAATATCAGTACAGTTCAACTATATATTCATGGAATTAAAAAAAAAAAATAAGTATGAAAAACGATTAGGTTGTTTATAAACTTTTGACTGTTTTTTAATTATTTCAAGTATGAACAACGATTACGTTGTTTGGATTTCTAATTTAAAAATTAAGAATTAAAAAAAAAATAATACGCAATAATTTTTACTAAAAGTCAGAAATTTAGAGGAATAATTATTAGCGGTCCCTGTTCTTAATACAGCTAAGTGATATTATTTTAAAATTTTGGCATTTCGGAAAAAGTGCCGGGATCACGGAATTCAAATCCTGAAAATCCAGGATATGCTAAAATCCTTCGTGATTGAAAGCCCTATTATTCACCTCAAGTGCAGCCAGATACTGTTCCTGAATGAGCAGCAGGCAAGTAATGCTGTTCTTCTGAAGATCCTCCTTCTTTATAACCACCTAGTCGTGCAGGAGAACGTTGTCGATATGAAGCTGGAGTTTCTTCACAGATTCATCTTGGGCAGCCAAACGTAACCACTAGGGTGGTCCTTATTTTAGAAATTGTTGAGCACACGATTTTTTTGTTCCTTAGCGTCTAAAAATAAGTCCCTAATTTTTTTTGTTTTACAACAACAATAACACGTGCAGCTCGGAGCTTGAAGTTTACACAGAGGCAATGCATTCTGAATGAGCATTAGTACAAAGCTGTTTTTGAGAAAACTGTAAAAAAATAACGATCTCTAAATGCTTTGTTTTTTTTAAGAAAAACTACAGATGTCTTAAAGCAAAAGTAAATATAGACTTTTACTAACAATATCTTGTCAAATGAGATGCCACTCTGGATTTTATCTATAGTGTCCTGTGGGAGGGATATTCGAATCTAAAGTTCACCGAATTTAACTACTTTACCGCAAGAGATGGAATTCCCAAAATTTAAAAAACAAAATATTTAAAAATTAAAGTGCGTTTAATTACCTTTTCGTCGGTATTTGAAATTTAACATTCGATAGTGATGAATTCTAGTAAAAATCGATTTTCGACGTTTTTGTCGATTTTTGTCAATTTTGTTCACCCTGTAACTCCGCCAAAAATAACTCCAGCATTTTTCCTTTAAAAAATTTCATGCAAAATTTCACCCAAATCGGAGATGGTCATTCCGTAAGGCCGCTACGTTCAAAATGGAATTGCTGTTTTATCTTTTTTTTTCTCATATGTTGTACACCGAAAAAGATTTAGTTCTTTCATGAGTCAAAAAAGTTTTTGATAAGTTAAAAACGTTTTGTCGCCGTAAAACGCAAAATGGATTGCATCAATATTTTATTTGTTAATATATAACTTTTTTTGCTTGATACAACTCATTTTCAAAGCTTGGAGTAAATTGAAATCAGTTTCAAATTAACTCTGCATCTTCTTCGAACATTTGTCTTTTTAACTCCATTAAAACTTTTTGCAACTATCTATGAAGAACGTCTTTGCATTTTAAAGCTAAAACGGAGTTATGTTTAGCACGAAACAGAGTCTGCTCGAGCAAATATTTCCGTTTGTTCGTTTTACTTTAAATGAAGAGAAAGTACTTAAATATTTTAACAAGCAAATCAAGTGTGCTGTAAGAATTAAGTGTTGTATAATGATAAAAAAGGGCCGTTTCTACTATTGCGAGTTATATGTTTTCGTATATCTTTATCGAAGTGAAACTTCTTATGCGTTTATTTGATATAGAGGGTAAAATTTTTCGAGTCTCGTCACGAAAGTTTTTTAATCTCGTCACGAAAAATTGTGTACACAAGCAATGATATTTTTTTTTTTGGATGGGGACCCCTAGAAGGATGGCAGATAGAGTGTATGTGTGTTTAGAAGAAATGTGAAATAAAAGAAATAATAGGACCAGCTCATACATTTCACTTCCCTAGGGGTTATCGATTTTTTTTATATGAGCTATAATAGACAATGTCTTCTATTTTTTGTGTTTTTTGTATTGGGACCCCCAGAAGGGTGGTAGATAGAGTGCTGGTGTGCTAAGAAGAAATGTTCAATGAAAAAATCAGTAGGACCAGACATTAGGCCCTCTAACGATCATAGATTTTTTTTATATTAATTATAATTAACATTGTTTCATTTTGTGCTTTTTGTGTCGGGATCCCCAGAAAAGTGGTAGATAGAGAAAAGGTGAGTTCAAAAGAAGTGTTAGGGGGAAAAATTAATAGGACCAGCTCATATATTGATCCCCTTAGGGGTTAAAGATGTTTTGATATGAAGTATAAAAGCCATTTTTTTAAATTGTTAAGTTTTTTGTATGGGGAGTTCCACAATAGATCCCCATAGGTGTTTTTTTCGCGTTATCTCGTAAATATAAAATCACGGACATATTCCACATACATCGCAAACCATTAAGACCAGTATTACTAAATGAAGCACCAACCAATGACATGAAAATATTAAATAAACAATATTTTTTGACGTAGAATTATGTCTTACAGCGCGGTTTGTATGGGGGTCAGTTTCACGAATTTTTTCAAAGCGATATTTGACACTTTGGGGTATACCTACAGCCTTTAATATTCATCGTACAAAGAAAAAAAATGCCAAAATATCAGTTTTAGTGGGAATAAAATGAATATCTAATAAAATAGCAAAATCTAAGAAGTTGAAAAATTCATAAATTCGTATGAGAAATGCACAAGCTGCTTAGCTGCGTAGCTGCAGTAACTGCTATGATGTTTTTAAGGATGTTGTTGTTGTTGTGTTTGCGAATCACGTCGTTCGTTGTTGTGCTGCTTTTGTTGTTGTTGTTGTTTTTTATTAATATGTATGTAAAACATACATATATAAATACACATCACTTTAGGTCAGGTTAGAACAATTTATTGCTCTAACGAATTTTTTCAAAGAAACAACAGCATCAACATTTTCAATATGAAAAGAAAAAAAAACATCACTAGCTGATTAATTAGTTAGTTGATTGATTAACTAGTTAGAGCAATTAATTGTTCTAACCTGACCTAAAGCTCAATAAACGATTTTAAACTTGATTTCAATGCAGGATTCAATGCATATTTTAGAGTTTTTTGGCGAACGGGTGAAAAAGAGAGGGAAAAAAGACAAGAACAAACGACGCATCAAGTGAATATGACATTAATTTCGATTCGATTCTTGATAAATATAAAAAAGGACTTTACAATAATATAGAGAACGGTTTAAAAGTGTAAAAACATGTCATTTTCATACCAGCAAATCAGACGCTGCCATTTTAAGTACCGTTTAGCTGGCACAATAACATTCATGGCTTGTAGGCTTGTAATGCAATAGAGAATACAGATGCATGTAGTTAGAGAGCCAGAGAGTATGCGGCTACAAAAAACTGTACTACTACTAGCCAAGGTTACCAATTAAAATTTAAAACAATTCCGACAAAAAGTTATTTTTTTCACAAAAACATAAATTAAACACAACAAAAATTACCATTGTAAAGATAAACAAAAAAATTTCTTCCGCAATAAAAAAATATAAAATAAAAATCTCACGATCATTAAAAATTACTACAAAAATACCACGCGTTTTAAAAATACCACCACAAATTCCATATGCATTAAAAATTGTCACAAAAATCTCATTCGCATTAAAAAATAATACAAGTCCCATATGCACGAACAATTTAAAAAAACATTTCGAAATACCAAAGAGAAACTTTGCTTACTAAAAAAGGAAAAAAATGTAAGAATAATATTAAAAAACTCCCACGGAATTTTAAATAATATCCCGCTGAATTTCCACGCCAAATAAAAAATACCACGCTGAATTAAAAAGTTTACTAGGAACTCCCAGAGACACAAATTCCTAAGGGCAATTAAAAATTACCACGAAATTTTTTCAACATAACTGGCAACTTTGCTACTAGCTGCTGATATTGTTGTTTTGGTTCTGCATGTGCTGCAAAGGGCTGTTTTTCACTCGGCAATTCTATGAGCAATAATTACTTTCGCCGCAAGTAGTTTGTTGACTACTCGAGTTTAATGGGGACTTTCGTAAGCCCCCTCATGCGGGCCAATAATCCAGAAACTGCTTGCGGCAAAGGCAATTATTGCCGAGTGAAAAGCGAGACAAGGAGATCTTGCTACCAGAGCAAGAGAATTATTGCTCTCGGAGCAATAATTGCTTTCGCCGCAAGCTCGAGAATTTTCTTGAGTGACGAGTGAAAAGCGGGTCATAGTAAGCAAAGTTCTGTTTATTTCCTGTGGACGATTCGGTTCATCCCCTCTAACGCTGCTCAACCGCTGTGATCTTGCTCTTTTCTGTGCGTCGTTGTTTTAGATTTGTTGGTTTAATTATTGTTGGTTCAGTTAGCTGAAATGTTTTTAGATATTCTTAATTTTTAATTGACATGAACAGCTGTATTTGACAACTAGCTCGCTTTTCTCTGCTTTCTACTTCATTCCTCTCCGAGTCGGCTCTACCTGGTTATTCTGCCATGAGTTAGAGTACGAAAGAGCATGCATTACTAAGCATGCGTTGTGCTTTAAAAACTACATTTATTTTTTAAATACCATAATATATTCGAACTATTTTTATTATGCATTATATTCTTTCCATATTAAAAATTTATTTTGTTAACTAAAATTTTAATTTTAAATTACTTTTAAAATATACATATATATATATGCTCTTTACTACAGGAAAAATTAATAATTCAAATTTACCCATACTTATTTCCATTAATTAAACATAACTTTGAATTACATTTAGTTTTAACCAACAAAATAAATGAAAAAGAACAACAAATTCATCACCATAAATATCAAACGAAAACTTTTTATAAAACAAAACAAATTTTTACATGAATTTAATTGTGAGCTTTTTAGATCAGGTAAGTTTAAAGAAGGACAACAACAACAAATTTGTTTTTGAATAATTTTTATTTAGAAGATGAAATACTTTAAAAAATTTTTGAAGAATATACTTGAAAAAGACCAGAATTTTTCTCTATTACTGTATAAAAAGGAATTCTACGTCTATACTTACGATACTATCGAAACTGTGTCTTTTTATGAACATTTTGTATTGTATTTCGTTTGAGATGCTATCTCTTTCTTTTTCTCTGTTTTTTTTTTTCAAAATTCTATCTCATTCTTTATATTAAGAAGTTTCCTTTCTGTACTGTATACGCACTATACTGTAATTTTTTTTTAACATGCGATGTATTTTTTATAGAGAATTTTGGGAAACTAAACAATTTTATTAAATTTGGTATACAACAGTTGTTTTAATAAAAGTCAAGATACATAAATTTTTTTAAAGAAATTTATGAGTTTTCGCTCTGTTGTTTAAACCTCACTACATTTTGATAAATGCTTAAAAAATATCTTTTCCCTCATTCAACGAGCAAAACTACAGCAATCAATTACAGTAAAATCAATGCAAATATTTATCAATTTTTTCAAAAGTGTTAAATACAAAAATTTCTTTCTTTGAAAAATTCCCCTTAAACTTTAAAGAAATGAAACACCTTTGGAACAAATTTTGAGAGTTGAGCGGAATTTAAGCTCAAAAGTAAAAAAGTTTTGGTTTATAAAAAATAATACAGATTCAAAATTGCCAAATCGTGGATAAGCTGCTCTGTGAGTATGGAGAAGAGATTCTGTTTTCGGCGTTAACCATGTCTTTCCTTTGTATTCAATTGAAATAAGAAATAAATAAAAATAATTAAACACAAAAGAAATTACGGGTTCTTTATTTGACTCTTTTGTGGGTGAGTTTGTTTATTTTTAAACCTTCATGCTACATTTAAATGTGTTGATTCTAGGTTTTTTTTTTTTGAGTGAACTCAAAATTTAAAAATTCTCAATTTCTCAACCTTAAAACAACTCAAAACGGAGTCAGTACGACTTTTCAAACAAATCCAATTTTTTAAGTAAATTGAACACGCAAACGGAGTTAAATATAGTTTTTACAGCTTTGGCAAAATACCATGCACGAAAAGAGTGAAATTGACTCCGAATATAACTGAATTTGCTTAATTTTTATTAGGTGTAGATAATTTTTTGAATTTCTACCTGTCGGCACGTGTTAATAAAGTCCAATTTCTTTGAATTTTTTTTTTGCATTTTTAATATATATATTGGAACAAAATAAAAGGGTGCTCAAGAAAAACAAGCGAATTTTTTTTCCATACAAATAAGGGCCAGTTTAGTAACCACAATGTCTCTAAAATATGCTTTCTTTAGTTGTTTTTATATACAGCTGTTTAAATAAACACCGGGACGTATGAGTAACATTTAATAATATTAAATTAAAATAATTTATTGTTTGATTTACCGCTTAATTTTGTATTAATATACATTAAATGAATTTGTACGATTTTGTCGAGACTTGGTTTGCTTTGTAAAGTTTTGTCAGAAAGTAGATAGCAACTGACAATTCAACACACTTAAAATGCAAGAGATATATTTTCTTCAATATCAAGAAGACAGTTTTTTGTTAAAGCATATAATATTTCTCAGAAACATAGCGGCGGGGGGGGGGGCAAGCGGAGGGCAAAGACAAAAACATGCTATGGTGAAGAAGCCTTAACATTAAATTAACAGCAGAATTCAACAAGATCACAACAGCAATCGAGAATTCAACGACGAATTTGAGTAGGTGGAACAACTTTTTACATGTTAATTAAGCTGTGAAATTCACGCCGAATGAGCCATCAAGTTGCTGTCTACTTATAAACAGTTAAAACTCATTTTTATATCTTTTATTTTTAAATGGCACATCGGCAGTCAAAGCAGAACGAGTGCTTGCAAGGAGAATGTAGCAGAGTAAAATATTTATTTCCGAAACGAGCACAGAGATGGCTTGGATTATAAAGGGCTAACCCTGATAACTGCAAGTCAGGAGTGGTAATGCAAGCTTATTATTTATTTATTTATTTATTTATTTACTTGATTGCTAAACCTTAACAGGTTTTAAAGCAAATTTAAAATTATAAAATAAGATATTTAATACAATTCAAAAATATAAAGTATGATTTTGATTGAAATCATGTATTATTTACAAACTAAAAAGTTTTAATAAATTGCTTAAAGTATATAATTTTATTAAAGTATAAAAAAAAAATAAAAAAAAAGTTAAGTCAAAATCCATAATATCAGACAGTAAAGCAGGGTTGTGTTTTTAAGACAAACAAGGTCAAGTTAGCAACAATTTTTGTATACGGACATCGGCGGAGTCGTGTGACAAACAAGGTCTCATACCCAATAAAACACCACTCCAATAGGTATATATATAATATATATCGTTCTGTCTTCCTGAAGCCGGTGTGATCCTGGCTTGATAGGGTGGTTACTCGACAAACTAGGTCAACTTCACCAAACCAATTTTCATAAAATAAAGAAAACCAGTTGCGAACGCAGGCACCAAGACAAACTAGATCTTATCGGCCACTCATATTAATATATTACAAATCGATCTAACGTACACCCAAAAAAAAGCGGAGTAAATAAAGTAATATTCGGAGTCAATTTAACTCTTTTCGTGCATGGTATTTTGCCAAAGCTGTAAAAACAATATTTAACTCCGTTTGTGTGTTCAATTTACTTCCAAAATGGGATTTGTTTGAAAAGTCGTATTGACTCCGTTTTGAGTTGTTTTAAGGTTGAGGAATGGAGAATTTATAATTTTGAGTTTACTCAAAAAAAAAACTTGAATCAACTCATTTAAATATAGCGTGAAGCTTTAAAACTAAACAAACTCACCCACAAAAGAGTCAAACAAAGAATTTCCTTTGTATTTAATTATTTTTATTTATTTCTTATTTCAATTCAATACAAAGTAAATTAAAGACATGGTTAATGCCGAAAACAGAATCTCTTCTTCATACTCACAGAGCAGCTTATCCCCGATTTGGCAATTTTGAATCTCTATAATTTCGTATAAAACAAAACTTTTTTACTTTTGAGCTCAAATTGCGCTCAACTCTCAAAATTTGTTTCAAAGGTGTATCATTTAATCGATTTTAAGGGGAATTTTTAAAAAAAAGGGATTTTTGTATTTAACATATTTAAAAAAAGGGATAAATGTTTGCATTGATTTTACAATAGATTGCTGTAGTTTTGTTCGTTGAATAAGGGAAAAGATATTTTTTAAGCATTTATCAAAATGTAGTAAGGATTAAACAACAGGGTGAACGCTAGGTTTATGAAAGTTTTTTAAAAGATGAGTTAGTTGTGTTTCTATCCTATTGCAAAAATGGACGCGGCATTTAATTTAATATTGATGCTAAAATAATTAAATTTGGTGCAAAAATAGGTACAATATTCTCAAGGCAATTTGTGTTAAGTGAACAGGGTTGCCTAAATGTCGTCATACATACATTAAAAATTTGTTTATTAGTGTTTAATGTAGTTCCATTAATAAAATATGGTAATATGTGACTTTAGTATGTTCTAAAAACTCATAAATTTCTTTAAAAAAATGTATGAATCTTGACTTTTATTAAAACAACTGTTGTATACCAAATTTAATAAAATTGTTTATTTTCCCAAAATTATCCATAAAAAATACATCGCAAGTTAAAAAAAAATTACAGTATAGTTCAGAAGGGAAAATTCTTAATATAAAGAATAAGATAGATATTTGATAAAAAAAACAGAGAGAAAGTAAGAGATAGCATCTCAAACGAAATACAACCAAAAATTTTCATAAAAAATTTTCTGTTTGTTTTATATTTTCATGTCATTGGTTGGTGCTTCATTTAGTAATACTGGTCTTAATGGTTTAATATGTATGCAGAATATGTCCGTGATTTGATATTTTCGAGATAACGCGAAAAAATTCACTTATGGGGATCTATTGTGGGAGTCCCAATACAAAACAAAAAATTTAAAAAAATGTCTTTTATAATTCATATCAAAACATCTTTAACCATTATGAGATAGTCCTATTAATTTTTCCCCCTTAACACTTTTTTGAACTCGCCTTTTCTCTATCTGCCACCCTTCTGGGTATCCCGATAAAAAAACACAAAATAAACAATGTTTATTATAATTAATATAAAAAAATCTATGACCGTTAGAGGGTCTAATGTCTGGTCCTACTGATTTTTTCAAAGAACATTTCTTCTAAGCACACCACCACTCTATCTACTAAATTTCTGGGGGTCCCCATACAAAAAAAATATCATTGCTTGTGTACACAATTTTTCGTGACGAGATTAAAAAAACTTTCGTGACGAGACTCCAAAAATTGTACCCTCTATATCAAATAACCGCATAAGAAGTTTCACTTCGATAAAGATATACGAAGACGTATAACTCGCAATAGTAAAAACGGCCCTTTTTTATCATTATACAACACTTAATTCTTACAGCACACTTGATTTGCTTGTTAAAATATTTGAGTACTTTCTCTTCATTCAAAGTAAAACGAACAAACGGAAATATTTGCTCAAGCAAACTCTGTTTCGTGTTAAACATAACTCCGTTTCAGCTTTAAAATACAAAGACTTTTTCGTTGCAATAAGTTTTAATGGAGTTAAAAGGACAAATGCTCGGAGAAGATGCAGAGTTAATTTGAAACTGCTTTTAATTTAATTCAAGCTTTGAAAATGAGTTGTATCAAGCAAAAAAAGTTGTATATTAACAAAAAAAATGTTGATGCAATTCATTTTGCGTTTTACGGCGAGAAAACGTTTTTAACTTCTCAAAAACTCTTTTGACTCATGAAAAAACTTGGGTTAACTCCGCACATTTTTTTCGGTGTAGTGTTTCAAGAGGTAAAAAGACACCAAGACACCACGGTACCGTCGACAAATGTAGTCACAATCATCATGAAGATATGAGGCAATTAAAGATCCCAGGTTGAGGTCCATTCAGATTATTTAGATTTTTATACACCAAAATTTTCCATTTTACGCTTAGGTCCATTTATCCATTTAGATTGTTATATTAATGATAATGTGTTTACAAATCACCAGATGCATCAGATTTATGTTTGAAAGAACTTTACATAATCAACGTCGGTACTGCAGGTAATCTTTAATTTTATGTTTGATTGAGTCCATGGATTGATTCACTTAAGGATATAACATCAGATACAAAATTAAAATCACCGCAAGCGCTTCTAAGAGGTTCATTTTGCAAATAATTAGTTCTACAAAAGTTCATGTGGAGTAACTCAAAAGATCTTCTAGGACAAAGAGGAATATTAAAATATACTTTACTCAATAAATATGGTCTGTTGACATATCCATGTATAAGTTTTGTAATCCAACAAGCATTTATCATAATTCTCCGATTTTTTAAAGAAAGAAGATTTAAGAGTTGTAACCGATATTCATAAGATGGTAAGTGAAAATCAGTATTGCAATAAAGATAGCTTAAGCAAAACAAAAGAAATTGTTTCTGCACTGATTCAATGTCGTCTATGTAACAACCGTATCGTGGGCACCAAACAAATGAAGCGTATTCTAAGATAGGCCGCACTAGAGAAGTGAATAAGGTTTTCGTTATGAATGGATCATTAAACTCTTTTGCCCAACGTTTAATAAATCCTAAAGTACTATTTGCTCTATTTATTATTTTATTTGCATGAACATTTAAGCGTAGTTTAGGATCCATTGTAACTTCAAGATCATTGAAAATATCTAAGGACTCCAATAGATAACCACAAATTTTGAAGGTACATTTAATTTATGGTTTGCTCGAGAAAGACATATGTTTGCATTTCGTCATGTTGAGGTTCATACGGTTCGTTTTGCACCAGTTATGAAGATGATCAATGTCGGCTTGCAAAAATACAGCGTCATTATCATTTTTAAAAGAAAGGAAGAGTTTGACGTCGTCAGCAAACATTAAGATTCTATTAAGATTCTGCATTATGATAGATGGCAAATCGTTTATAAAAAGTAGAAACAGAAGGGGCCCAAGATGACTTCCTTGAGGTACTCCTGAAGTAACAGGAAACTCATGTGATTTCTTGAGCTTAAAAATAACAGACTCTGTTCTACTGCTTAAGTAAGATTCAATCCACTTTACCAACGGTATAGGAAATCCAACAAGATGTAATGTTAAGATCAATAGTTTGTGATTTACAACGTCAAAAGCTTTGCTAAAATTCGTGTAAATAACATCAGTCATCATGCCTTTTCCAAAGTTTTCTATAGTTTTTGATGTAAATTCGAGAAGGTTAGTAACAGTAGATTTTCCAGAAAGGAATCCATGTTGGAAAGGAGACATTAAAGATATAACGCTATGCAATAGTCGTGATGTAACAATTACCTCTAAAAGTTTAGGAAAAGCGCTTAATTTTGCGATGCCACGGTAGTTATCAATTAAAGACCTATTTCCGGATTTATGCAGCGGAATGATAAATGAATGCTTCCAGGCTGCAGGAAAATAGCAGGATTTTAATGATGAAGTAAATAGTAAAGAGATTGGAGTTACTAATTCTTCACAGCAGTATTTTAATATACACGAAGGTATGTTATCAGGACCACTTTTATATGATGTTTTAATATTTTTTAAAAATGATAAGACTGTGTTTGTGTCAATTATTGGGAAATATATATCCCCAGATTGAATATTGAAAGGATAACTTAAATAATCATAGGACGATGATGAATAAGTCGACTTGAAAAAGTCAGCAAAAAGATTGCAAATACTATTATCATTATCAGACTCAACCGAATTATACTTCATAAAAGAAGGATAGGAATCAATCTTGCGTTTTGTGTTAACAAAGTTCCAGAAGGATTTAGCATCAGATTTGATGTTTAATTTTACTTTTGTTAAGTAGGTATTATAGGATTGTTTTCATAACTGTTGATAACTGTATTTCATCGAGGTATAGCATCCAAAATCGCATATGTTATGTGTTTTTTGATATTTTTTATAGTATTTAGATTTCAAATTCCTCATTTTTCTTAATTCATTTGTATACCATACCGGACCCGATGTCAAGGAGGCTTTCCTTTGCGGAACAGCTTTAAGAAAACAATCATTGAGAGTTCTATTAAACACATATACCGCATCATCAAGAATCTGAGAAGATAAACTATTTGTATTAATATTTAGAATAGAATTCCAGTTTATATTAGACAAGTTATTCTTCAAAATCACGTAGTTTGTTTTTTTAAAGTTAAACTCAATAGGTGGTTGAGAATCATAATACTGCACAGATGGTTTTGGAAAATTTAAAATAATTTCTAATGTTGGATGATGAGAATCTTCGGGTTACTATATAACATATAATAACAATAGAGCTCCAGTTAGAATAGAACAACAATAGAACATTAGTTTTTTTGAACCTTCTCATCATTAGATTTAGCATTTTAAGAACACATACCAAAAATCATTGAAATATCTGAACGATACGGATAAAAGTGGTCCAAAACGATTTAAGTTCAGAAAAAAATCTACCCACCATAATATAATTTGGGCACAGGGCCACACAAGTCAAATCAATTAATCATACGTAAGCATAGATTATGGGTTTGTTCAGTTTCGGCAAATTATTGCACAAGCTTTGCCGCATCCTTGCTTTTATGCACTGCTTATGCCAATGCACTTGCTTTTCTGCACTGCTATTGCATTCCTGCTTTAACAGAGCGCCATATTAACAATTTAACACCAGCTTTAGTCCAAATAAGAATAAAATAATAACAAAAAAATCTAAATTTACATAATATATTAATTTTTTTACTAATTTAAATATTTAGCATCCTCAATTTTACTATTGGAGCATTAAATTTTATGTTACTCTTGCTGCTGACATTTTTTTGACACTCATCAAAAAAACAGGGTTGCTGCCCTTAAAACATTTCTTCACAGAACGCAATGCTTTGAATACTGCAGCTGTAATTGAGCATTATTGAGAAATTGAACAAACCCTATACATTCATTTTTAATTTACTTTTGACTTGACCCTTCGACAGAGCTGAAAAATTAAGGAACTGAAAATAACTGCAATTTCCGAAATTTCTATTCAAATATTAGAAAGAACTAGAACGAGTCGGAAAGAATAAGTTTATTCGATATTTGAAAATAGCAGTGTGATGCTTGTTAGCTAAGGAATGATTATCTTAAGATTTCAATTTTACTGATTTTTTTTTAAAAGTCAACAAATAATTTTATTATTTGACAAATTTTATGTCAATAAAAAATAACAGTTTAACTTTGGCTTTTATTTTTCGATCAAAAATAACTGTTACAATTTTACTTATATCAAAAGTAGGAGTCAAATTTTAATTGCTATATCATCTGCTTGTAGTCCCTGTCTAAGTTGTCTGCGAAATGAATGAAAACAGAATTTACAATAATAAGCAAATAAGCGGTAGAATGCAACGATATGCTGATCGATGTCAATGTTTTTTTGTCTCTTTGCAAAAATTTACGAATATATGTAAAAGAATAACAAAAGTGCTCTATAAATTTTTTTTTTGTATATTCTAACTACAATATTACAATAGTAAATAAAAAATAGAACTGTCAAATAAACAACCTTCATTTTTGATAGAACAAATAGAAGTCATATTTAAGCTGCTATTTTATATTGAAATAAAATCTGTCAAAAAATAATGGTTATTTGTTGACTTCTTTGAAAAAAAAATCATAACAGTAACGCTCCCTGTTAAAATCAGCATTTATATTCAGAATTTTAAATACAACTGTATTGCGATATAATAATCCATGCAATGAATGCAAAATTGTTTCATAAATAAAATTTTAAATTCACACTAAATTTTAAAAAAATATATGTTTTATTTTTTGAAAATTAGCCTATCATATGAAAATTGGTTTATTTTTGAATTTTTACATGGTTTTAATATTTAGCTAGTTAGACCAAGTTTTGAAGAAGTCAACACCAACAAAAAATACTCTATAAATAGTTAATCACTGAGCAAAGAAGTTATTTTTAGATCACTAAGCTTAAAGCTCTTTTTTTTCCTATTCCTCTTTGGAGTTCAACCAATTTGCCGAAATTCACCATAGAGTTGAGAAACAAGTTTTTTGCTTCCGCCAGAAGGCAAGATTATTTTAATTAATTTAACAGTAATTAAAGTTTTGTTGCTGTTGCTGAAAACTGTGGCTTCATGATCTTATTTGACCTTAAGCTCAAATATGATTCCGAAAAATATTATTTATATATAAATATAATATACAAAAATTAAATAATAATTTTTAGAATTATAAAATTAATTTAGTAATTCAAATATACTATCATTAATATTTTTATGTAAACACTGGTGCGAGCTCGACCTAAAAAATAAGTTTGTTTATATGTTCACACATACAATGACAACTTCTTTCAAAAAACCTTATTTACGCCTTCTGTGATTTTATACCAGCAAACAGTTGGAGCCTAAAGAAACAAATTTGAAGAGTAAAAAATTTGTTTTTAATTTAAAACTATTTGCGATTCTTCCGTGTCATAAATTTAGATTTTATGTTAAAAATTCGGCAACGAACGAACGCATCTAAGTTTTTTGTAACAGCCGCAGAAACTTCGCAGTTACCGTAGCTTCTCTGTTTGATTTTGCTTACGATCAAACAATAAAAAAAATCATGGCATTAATACTTTTTTATTCATTTCTGTCTTTTTTTTCCTCTTTTTTTTTGCCAAAATCAAGGTCATTCAAAATTTAAGACGTGCACCAAAATATGTATACATTTTTATACAACCATACACTCTGTATTTATATGTATTCCCATATCAATTTTGTTGTTATTTTTATACTTTTTTATTGCGAATTCATGCAGCAAAGCCATCATACTGAACAGCAACAAAAGAGCACCCAAAAATATACTACCAAAAAACAACAACAACATTCTTTACTAATACCATTACATTGGCGTCCAAAGCTGGCATTCAAAAAAACAAGCGACGTAAAACATTTACATACACAATCATTGCCAAAATATAAAAAGAGGAAAAAACTTATCGCTAAATACATAGATAAGATTCGTGAAGTGAATATTATAAAAAACGCACGTTTGCCCGTTCTTCCCTCATCACATCTCTTGCAAATTTGGCTAAAGGGCTGTACGGTGGTCAAGATCGAAACAAAATAGAAGGATAGAATCTATTTTCTATTATGCCGTGGTTATGCTAGCCAAATATGTTCGGTGTTCATTTTTGTTAATTTGTTCTCTTTGCTGAAATGTTTGTTTGGTGGTTATGCTATGATTGGTGGCACAGTTGCATTATATGCAATAGTATGTCAAAACACAAAAAAGCACAACCCTAATTTGCATTTTTGTACTTAAAATTAACGATTTAAAATATACGAACTGATATTACTTACTCTGAATTTTTATTAAAATATCTTAAACAAAATGGTTCGCATATATCTGACATGCTAGCTAGCTGTTTATCTTAAGGGTTACTTGAAGACACAATCAATTTCACTTTTTAATACTTTTACCTACTTTTTTGATGCTATTGTACAAAATGACTACTGACACTGGAAATTTCGGCATGTTTGGCGTTTCAATCAGCAATCAAAATGTTCGGTCCGAGAGCGAGAAAATGAATATGAGAAAAAGTTCATTTCTTCATTTTATACGTGAAACAATAACAACAAAAAATGTTCGGCAATCATGTTTGGCTAGCATAACCACGGCATTACAAATCCGAAATCTTGTTTTGCAGTTGCTTACTTCTAAAGTAGAGGGCTTTTTTACTACAACGCTGGAAAGGCTCTACGCTTTTATAATGCTTCATTTTTTTTCTTCTTCTTCTCTTCTCTTAGCATTTTCATGCTTTACACTACATATTTTTTTGTTAGAATTTTAGCTCGAAATGCTCTTTGCTATTTTTAGCACAAAACTGTTTTTTTTTTTTTAGATATAGAACTTCCGGTAGGTAAATCTGACAAGCCAGCCGCCAATCTGGGTACGTGTCTTTATTATTTAGTTACAATTCTCTTTGGCAAGCTGCCATTAAAGGACTTACCCTTGAACAATATATAGAAATCGTGGATATGTTTTTCCAAAATTCCCGTTGTGTGCGTCGAACTTAAAGAGCCGTAAAGTAATCGTCTATGTGCGCAGATAATACGCAATACTTGATTTACACATCGCTCGTTTTCTTCAATAACGTCATAATCCAAAAACATAAAATTCGTGTTAAATATGCAGAAATGTTTGTTCTTCTACCATTATTTTTATTATATGTCATTTTCGTGATGAAGTCTTTCATATTCTCCGCGTGAAAATCGATTTTGTGATTACATCAGCTAAATAAATTTTTATTTTACTAGAAGTTATATTTGCGGAACCCCTGTGTGTAGATTTAGCTATTTCAAATTTTATGGCTTAGTTTATGTTTAAGTGATAGTTTGAAAGATAAAACCAATTTCCAATATCTGTTTAACCTTCATCGGTCCCTTATTTCTAGAAACGAATAGGTTCCTTGTGTGTAAATTTTACACACTTTTTCAAGAGCAATATTTTCATCAATGAATGAAATGCATGCAATCTTCTCGTTAAAAGTAATTACTCATTGTTTTATTAAATTTAAAAAAAAAATGCTTAAAGTCGATTAATCGATAGTTATAAAAGTGGGTATGTTTTTTTTTATTTTATTTTATTTAAAAAACTTGTTGACATATAAGAATATTCTTTTGCATGACGAATTAACATTGGATATAACAACATTTAAGACACGAAATGGAAATTAATGTTACATAATGCTATCAATAACAATATTACTTAAAAAGACTAAAATTTAAACTTAAAAATTTAAACAATGAATAATTATTCCTTAAAAAGTAAATAGAGTATAAGAGAAGAACAAGAAAGAGTAAGGAGAGAAATTTGAAGTTAAGAAAAGTGTTTGAAAATTAAAAGCTTAAAGTTAATTTAATTAGAAACGCTTTTAATACTATTAGGTAATGAATTCCACGACCTAATGACACTGACGAAAAACAATCAACTGGAGTTAAGGAAATTGTATCTGGAGATAATGAGGTTCATATTTCTACTTGACCTGCAAAACTTCAACTTATCAAAAAGATATGTAGGACTACGTGTATAGATAATTCGGTGTAGGAATATGCAATTTCTAGCTTCAAGGTAACTAGGTAAGTCACGACCAAGTAATTTTTTACAATAGACAGAGACATGATCAAACTTTCTAAGACCGTATACATAGCGAGCTGCATTAATAAAAGCTACCAGGAGCTTATGTAGGGACCGAGAGTCAAGTTTGCAGTACACGACCTCAGAGTATGTTATGATCGGCATAATCAACTGCAATACAAGTTTTCTTTTTGTTTCAACTGGCACAAAACCAAATGTTGGTATATGTATGTGGGTATGTAGGTATATATATCACGTATAGACTCAAAAACCGCTACACCGATCTTTATGAAATGTTCAGGGAAATTTAAGCATCTTGAGACTGCTCCTGGGTAGTTTGGTGTCGATTGGACAAGGGAGCTTGCTACCTCCCATACAACCAAAATGTACGCTATCGCCCAAAAACCATAAAAATTCTATATATCGGACGGTTTTGATCGTAAGAAACTAAAATTTTGTTTAGATTTTTACTATCGGCAACATTACTAAAAATGGCCGTGGTCCCACTTTATCTACGCCTACTTTTACGAAATCATGCCAATTCCTGAGTTGTACAAATTTTGATGGTGAACTATTTATAGTATATTAATGTTGCCACACCCACTTTTACCGCCCACACATCAATTGAACTTCTATAAATAAAACGGTTTTGAACGAATAAAACTAAAATTTGGTAGTTTAATGCTTATGTTTACTATGGTCGCAATATATCTACGTCCACTTTTTCGAAATCATGCTAATTCCTGAGATGTTTACGCTTTGTTAGTAAAAAATTGGTATGTAGGTGCAATGGGACCAAGGGGCACTCACTATATATTTAAATGCCTACTTTTTCCGCCCATTTATATATATAAAAAAATTATTATATGTACCCTGAATCCGCTAAACCAATTTTTATGAAATTTTCAGGGAAACGGTAGCAAAGGCTTGAGAATGTTCTTGTGAAGTCTGGTGCTGATTGTAAAAAAGGGGCGTGGCACCTCACATATACCCCAAAATTTTCGATATCAAATAGCTTTGAAATAATAGGCAGCGCAGCATCGAAATTCGGTTTCGTGAAGTTTTAAGAAGTTATTAAACGCACACCAAGGACGGTTTTTGCATTATAAAAGGGTCGTGGTATTTGCTTAAGAATCCAAAATTGCTATATCGAATAGCTTTACAATTATAGCTCGCACTGTCTCGGAATTCGGTATTCTACCAAAATTTACACGTGTCGTTCGTTTCACTCAACATTTTATGGGCGTCGGATAAGGGGGCGTGGCAGTAACGCACTGGATTTCAGCTTGTTAAAAAAAAATTAAAAGTAGGGAAAATATTAAAACAAAAATTAACAACAAAGCAGAAGAACAGTGACATAGGCGCGCCAAGATTATGGTGTGTAAATTTTACACACAAAAACCTATTACGGAAATTTTTTTCCATAGGGTAGCAGCGACACCTAGCTTGAAAAAAATGTCGAAAACTTAAATTTTTCATACGATTTTTATATTGAGCCAAAATCCTAGCTCGACTTGATGAACTTATGTTAAGGAAATATCAGCTTGAAGTTGAAAAGTGTGTAGAATTTACACAAAGAACCGATTAAGGTTAAAACTTAAAATGATTCTACTGAAAAATCCGATTTTTTGAGTTGTGACGTTATTGAAGAAAACAAGCAATATATCATTGTTTCGCTTATGGATAATTTTATATCCATTATAAACGAGCTCATGCTGGGAGTACCAAAGAAGCCATCCACTCTGTATAGGTGAATGCGACCAAGGAACCAAATCTATCTAATCGTCGTGACGCTGTGGAAAAAATGAGGCACATTGCGATAGCAACTCAACTTTTGCAATTAGTTTCTCACAATTGTTTGACGATTTCCAATAAGTTATGTGACAAGAAACCCATTTTAATTAAGTTAATAGGCTTTATCATCTATTTTATGCTTCTCTTAGGTCAGGTCTGATTTTCTAATTTTCTTATCTGACTTATTTCCCTTTGCTTCGAATTATTAATTTTGCCATTGAATGTAAACTGCGGGAAACTCAAAACTATCTCATTGCTTAGAGACAATGATTACCAACGTCGTAGATAGGTGTTTCATAAGGGGGGGGGGGGGGTGGGTTAGGTTAGGTTAAAGTGGCTGCCACTTTTCAGAGACTATGGGTTTTATTTCCCGTCTCCATTTCTATTTTAACTAGTGTGAGCTGTGGATTCTGATGGGGGATGTGGGGGTGGGTTTACTGAAGCAAAAAAAAATATAAAATTTATTCAATCGCTTCATTTTGAGCAGGACGACAAATATTTATTTAAGTAAAATAACGAAAATAGACATTTTAAAAAGAAAAACATATATATACATAAAGTCGCCTCACGAAATTCTGACAACGGATTTTATTTCGAATATAATGTCACAGTTCTAAAATTTAAGATGGAGGTATTACCACAGTATTGCCACCTAATAATATGTATTTTTAAGAATTTTAAACATCATTTAACAGTGTTTGGGAGTCATTGATTTTGAATCTGAAGTCAGAATTTTTAAATTCAAGATGGTGGATAGGGTTGTCACCTTAATTTTTTTGTATTGTTATGAATTCGGGGCTGGCAAAAATAATACACACCAAAAATGGGTCGGTAAATCCGAATCCGTAGTCAAAATTTCAAAATTATAAAATTTTGAAATAAAAGGGCTGCTACCTAATAATATTTATTTTTAAGAATTTTAAACATCATTTAACAGTGTTAGGGAGTCACTAATTTCGAATCTGAAGTAAAATGATGTTTAAAGTTCTTAAAAATACATATTATTAGGTGGCAACTCTTTTATTTCAAAATTTTATAATTTTAAAATTCTGACCACGGATTCGGATTAAGCGACCCATTTTTGGTGTATCTTTTTTTTGCCAGCCCCGAATTCATAATAATACAAAAGATTAAGGTGGCAACCATATTGAATTTTAAAATTTTGACTTTAGATTCGAAATAAGTGAATTCCTATCACTGTTAAATGATGTTTAAAATTCTTAAAAATACATATTATTAGGTGGCAGCCCTATTATTCAAAATTTTATAATTTTGAAATTCTCACAACGGATTCGGATTCAGCGACCCATTTTTACCCTTTAGTTCGCGATAGCCCAGAATTAGTAAAAATAAAAAAAATTAAGATGGCAACCCTAACCTCCATCTTAAATTTTAAAATTGTGGCATTATATCAAATCCTAATATCAAAATTACAAGAATTCGCAAAAATAAAAAAAATTAGGTGGCAACTCTGTCTTAAATTTTTTTGACAAGGTTTTTGTCAATCATCTTAAATTTTGACATCAGATCCGAAATCATCTACCCCTAAAACTTCCAACCGAGGAGTCCACTGGACCTTTAAAAGTCCAATTAAGCTCTCTCCACACAAGGTCATTTAATTTTTTTGGATATTTGCTTTAATTCAATTAATAATTGGATGCTTGCGAGCTTACAAGCTTTTGCCGATCGTTTCAAGCTTTTCAACTTTCTGCCCGACAAAGTAAGTATAAACAAGCCAAGCCAACGAGCAAGCATGAATATGACTTTTATCTGTTTGGTATTTTTGCAAACTGGCTAAAGCTTGCTTTTTCAAGTTTGGATACATACTTGAATTCAAGTACTTGAAAAGGCTTGAACTTCAAGTAGGCTTGTGCAGTTCTCTGGTAGGGACGTCAAAAAGACAAACGAAAATGCTGAGAACGTAAACTTATTTTTTGGTCGTAGAGAGTCTCGAGATATTTGCGATTGAAATTAAGTCATTATTAGTTATATTTTAAGTCATTTTTATATTTAAAGTCATTTAGTTATATTTTTATTATTTTTGGAGAACAAAAATTTTGACTTCCAAGGATTATGCTTAAACTTTCAGAATTTAATATACAATACTTATGAAATAAAAATACTAATTGGAACAAAAGAGGTTTGAGATTTTTATAAGGTTTATACGTTTAACATTCAAATTTGGTCAAAATGGAGAGAAATGCAAAATTGCTTAACTTTTGAAAAATCATAGATTCAACAAGGCTAACTCGATTTTCACGTTGGAGGTATTTTTGAAAATACAAAAAAAAGTAATTATTAAAATACTGTCAAAAATTTTTGATATTAAAGTCAAATGATGGTCAAATATCAAAAATCTGAATATCTCGAGAATTTGATCTGATTTGGAAAAACTGGTTATACCACTAAATTCTACTACCGAAACTTATGTTTACGTGTCGTTTCAAAAGTAGAAAATTTAACAAACAGGCTTAGAATAATTTTGTTCAATTTATATGCGTTCGTTCTGCAAACGTTCGTGCGTTAGCAACAATACATAGGCAAACAATTGAACAAGCATGTACAATTTTCAATTTATCTTCATGTTATGGCGAAATATATAATTTGGAATACATGTGCTTTTATTTAATATATTAAAAAATTTTTTATTGCTAAGGAAGGGGGGAGGGGTTCAACCACTTGACCCCTCATATCTACGGCGTTGATGATCACAACACATTTTTGGTAACAACCGTGTCCAAAGAAATGAAATTTAGTCAGAAGTCTCCCTAATGAATGGCAAAGTTGTACATTGAGTATCAAAATGAGATAGCACCTCAATAAGACTTCAGCACGGTGTCTTTCCAGTCAAAAATCCTTAACAAACTGATGGTTACTTAAACAAAATGGAAAATCTTCTTTGTCATTAACGATTGAAAGAAGTAAAAATTCTTCCATGTTTATAATTTCATTTCACAACAACAAGCACAATTAAATTTTCCAAACACTAACTTAATAAGCTCAACTCTGAAATGTCACTCGTTGTTAAGATACTTTCTCACATTAATAAAATAGTAAAAAAAGGTGCTTTTAAAATTTTAGAATATGTCATAATATGAATGTGAATTGAAATCATCACCCAACAGAAATGCTCATAAAGACCAAATATTGATGAAAATCAAAAAAATGTTTACCACTGCATCAAAAGGAATATGAGCTTCAATTGTAATTTAATTATCATTAAAGAAGTCAAAAAATTAACTTCATTAAAAGTTCATGTTTTCTTTCAGAAAAATGAAAAAATACCCTAAAAGTAATATATGCATATTATTAATGCAACGCACACGCGTGAAAAAAAACGATTAAGCAATGCGAAATATTTTTTAAAAAACTTGGCACTTTAACAAAATATTAAAAAAAAAACTTCAACATAAATACTTAAAAAAATGTAGACTTTACTAACTCCTATAGAAAGCTGTAACACAAATATAAAACTATGCTATAACACAAATATATCACTTCGCGGTACTTCTTTGACAGAATGTATACATAAATGGTTATTTGGTTGTTCCATATTTCTTGTTTTAAATCGTTATGTCAGAAGCTTAAATAAAAAAGTTAAAATAATATTTTCCACAAAACACTGCGTTCAAAATTCAATAGATTCCAAGTAGTTGCCTTGTTTTTTTGGTCTTATTGCAATGAATTTTGAACTTGTATCTATTTTCCTAAGCTTCAAATTATACTGATTAAAAACTATACAAACATAAATCACAATAGAGGCCTTGTGTGCAAAGAAATTTTTGTGCAGCGTAAATAATAAATTTTACTTTTATACTTGACCTATTGCCAAATGTCGGGTAAAAGAGGGTAGGGTAGAATTTGTTATTAACTGCAGTTCTTAGTGTTACAAGATATAATATCTCTTAACTAGCACTAATCATTAAGAAAGGAAATATGGCAGTAAATATTTAATATACTAAACACTTTATTTAATATACGAAAACTTAAAACTAACATGAAGAGCTTATTACAATAAAAAATCGAAAACATACAAAATTATTACAAATAAATATGAAATCCGATTGAATACTTTAAAAGTACTTATCTCTAATGGATGACATGTTAAACTAATTAAGGGACGACAATGACGATAATAGTACTATATTCTGTATAACGAAAATGCACACCAACGACAAGCAAGACACGAGAAGCAATAGAATTTCGTATAGAAAAAAATATTGCTTCTCGTGTCTTGCTTGTCGTTGGTGTGCTGCTTCGTGATACAAATTAATGCAGATAGTTTCTTTTTAAAATTGACAGCGTTGCTAATTTGTTGTGTGTTATGATCTAAGGATTTCGAAAGACGTGGACCATATATGAAGAATTGCGTTTCGGAGACAAGGCAGGATCGTCTTGCTAATACAATATTATTATTACGGCGCGATTTTGTAAAGCGAAATCTATCGAAAAGAAAGATAGGTTCAGCGGAAAATATTAATTTGTGGACAAACTGTAGGACTTTTATCTTGAAAAGGTTATCAAAGGTGGTGTTGTTCATTTGGTAAGCATATCCCGAGACATGATCAAACCTACTCAGACTGTATACGTACCGAGCGATATTATTATATGTTATTTTTAATTTTGTGTTGTGTTTAAAAAAAAAGACACAGTTTCGATAGTATCATAAGTATAGACGTAGAATTCCTTGTTACACAGTAATAGAGGAAAATTCTGTCTTTTTTATTTTTATTTTTCAAAACTATTTTAAAGCGTTTCATTTTCTAAATAAAAATCATTCAAAAACAAACTTATTGTTGTTGTCCTTCTTCAAACTTACCTGATCTAAAAAGCTCACAATTAAAATCATGTAAAAATTTGTTTTGTTTTATAAAAAGTTTTCGTTTGATATTTTTGGTGATGAATTCGTTGTTCTTGTTCATTTGTTTTGTTGGTTAAAACTAAATGAAATTCAAAGTTATGTTTGATTAATGGAAATAAATATGGGCAAATTTTAATTATTTATTTTTCCAGTTATAAAGAGCATATACATATATGTATATTTTAAATGTAATTTAAAATTAAAATTTTAGTTAACAAAATAAATTTTTTAATACGGAAAAAATATAATGCATAATATAAATAATTCGAATTTATTATGGTATTTAAAAAATAAATGGAGTTTTTAAATGCTTAGTAACGCATGCGCTAACCTGCATAGTGTACATACATACTGCCTTTGTAGCTACACGCATCTGGCTACACTCATGGCAAAATAACCAAGTAGGGTCAACTCGGAGAGGAATGAAGTAAAAAGTAGAGAAAAGCGGGCTAGTTGTCAAATTCAGCTGTCTGTTCATGTCGAGTAAAAATTAAGAACATCTAAAAAAAATGCAGCTAACTGAACCAACAACAATTACCAAGCAAATCTAAAACAACGACGCACAGAGAAGAGCAAGACCACAGCGGTTAATCAGCGTTAGAGGGGATGAACCGAATCGTCAACAGAAAATAAACAGAACTTTGCTTACTATGTCCCGCTTTTCACTCGTCACACACGAAAAATCTCGAGCTTGCGGCGAAAGCAATTATTGCTCCGAGAGCAATAATTTTCTTGCTCTGGTAGCAAGTTCCGCTTCTCACTCGGCAATAGTTGCTTTTGCCGCAAGCAGTTTGTCGATTATTCGCCCGTATGAGGTGGTTTAAGAAAATCCCTTCTAAGCCCGAGCAGTCCACAAACTACTTGTGGCGAAAGAAATTATTGCTCATAGAATTGCCGAGTGAAGAACGACCCTTTGCAGTAGTAGTAGCAACGTTGCTAGTAATGTTGGAAAAATCCTATTCGGTGTAAATTTTAATTGCCATTAAAAATTTTTGTTTTTGGGTATTCCTATTAAATTTTTGAATTCAGCGTGGTATTTTTTAATTGGTGTGGGAATTCAGTGGGGTATTTTTTGAAATTCCGTGGGAGTTTGGTTATATTCTTCTTAAATTTTTTTTTTCTTTTTTAGTAAGCAAAATTTCTTTGTGGTATTTCTAAATGTTTTTTAAATTATTCGTGCATATGGGACTTATTGTGGAATATTTAAATGCGAATGTTATTTTTGTGGCAATTTTAAATGCATATGGAATTTGTGGTAGTATTTTTAAAACGCGTGGTATTTTTGTGGTAATTTTTAATGATCGTGGGATTTTTTATACTGTTTTATTAAACTTTTTTGTTTTATCTTTACCATGGTAATTTTTGTTGTATTTAATTTATGTTACTATCAAAAAGGGAACTTTTTGTCGGAATTGTTTTAAATTTTAACTGGCAACCTTGGCTAGCAGTAGTACATTTTTTGTAGACACATACTCTCTAGCTACATGCATCTGTATTCTCTATTGTATTACAACCCAACAAACCATGAATGTCACTGTTTCAGAAAAACGATACTTAAAACGGCAGAGTCTGATTTGCTAATATGAAAACGCCATGTGTTTGTGCCTTTAAACCGTTATCTATATAATTGTAAAGTCCTTTTTTATATTTATCAAGAATCGAATTGAAACTTATGTCATATTCGCTTGATGCGTCGTTTGTTCTTGTCTTTTTTCCCCTCTATTTTTCACCTGTTCGCCAAATATGAAATATGCATTGAATCTTGTATTGAAATCAAGGTAGTGCAGTTGAGTTGCCGTTTATTGTTTAGTTTATTGTTGCAACTTAATAAAAACCATTTTAAGAAAAGGTTACAATTGTTTAACAACAAATAAAATTAATATACAACTTAAAGTTTTCTATATAACCTGTTATTTATTATGTTTCTTTTCTATGATTTAAATACAAATTCTAATTGTTTGATAGTTTGAAATCGTTAATTGAGCTTTAGGTCAGGTTAGAACAATTGATTGCTCTAACTAGTTAATCAATAAGCTAACTATTGTAATTAACCAGCTAGTGATGTTTTCCTTTTCATATTGAAAATTTTGTTGTTGTTGTTTCTTTGGAAAAAATTCGTTAGAGCAATTTATTGTTCTAACCTGACCTTAAGCTCAATAAAAGATTTTAAAGTATCAAACAACTAGAATTTGTATTTAAAATCAAGTATGATTTAAACTATCAAACATTTAGAATTTGTATTTAAATCATATAAAATCAACAATAATATACAACTTAATAAATTGTACGCTTATGTGAAACACACAATGCATAGTTTGCTGACAACGAAACGGTCCACGTCAGTGCTTTTAGAAGTGCACACAGTTTTCAACCGAACCGATCGTTTATCTGGGAAAAGAAATAAAATTTTAGCAACTGATGTGGATTTATATATGTATATTTTACATACATATTAATAAAAACAACAACAACAAGAACAAAAGCAGCACAACAAGGAACGACATGATTATGAACGAAACGAACACACACAACAACATCAACAACAACAACCATAAAAACAACATAAGCAGCTACTGAAGCAGCTTGTGCATTCCTCATACGAATATATGAATTTTTCATCTTCTTAGATTTTGCTATTTTATTAGATATTCGTTTTATTCCCACTAAAACTGATATTATGGCATTTTTTTTTTCTTTGAACGATGAATATTAAAGGCTGTAGGTATACCCCAAAGTGTCAAATATCACTTTGAAAAAATTCGTGAAAATGACCCCCATACAAACCACGCTGTAAGACGTAATTCTACGTCAAAAATTATGTCAGAATACTCTCTGCTTACCTATAATTTCTTGCTACACGAACGTATTCACGCTTGAAATTGCATTTGGTAATTTTATCCCTGCTACCTGTGAGCAATTTTATATTTGTTCTATTCTATATGCAATTCTCTTCTAATCTATATTTATTATACGCAAACACATATCTTTAGCCCCCTTTTTACCGACTTTCAGACAACACATCTGAAAGACTATTATATCATTTGAATGCTCTGTTTCATAGCAAGTGCACAATATAATTTTTATTCAAATGTTTTGTTATTAAGATAGGTAAAAATAAGAAATTAAAAACACTTGTTTTCCATATAAAAAACAGCAGCAAGAAACCAAGCCAATTTTCTACTCACACATTCGCATTATTTAGAGCCGCGAGAGTGAAAAAAAACAGAGCTGTGTGGTTGTTGTAGCTTTTTCTTTTCTTTCTCTTCGGACACATTGAGTCAGCGTTGATGAAACAACACAAAAAAAAAGGGCTTCGAAATAAAAGTGAACGCTTTAATTTTAAAATAGAACTCAGATTTATTGAACCAGTGTTGATACTTTTATTTCATTGAAGACATTTTTCGATTATATATTCGGGATGGGGGGGGGTGGGGGGAGTTAGTAAGGGGGTTCGGTCATGTTTAGTCACAAAAAATATTTTTATCTAAATATTGTATTCAATATTCTTCAATATTTTTTGACGGTTCTTCCGAAAAAGTTATATCTGGTTATTTGAATTTTGGCGGTTAAAATGCTTTATCTATTACCATAAGATGTGATAAGACAAAAGCTTTAATCTTACGCTTCTAAAGCTTTAATAAAAAATACGTGAACATCAAAAGTTGTCGTACGCTTTTTAATATTTATTTTAGAAAAAGGATAATGAAACGTTTTCATTCGAACGATACAGCACCATAGATGTGCATAAACATAACCCGAAATATGAGCGTTGAATGTATATTTTAATTTTTGTAAGGAATTCCAGTCTGAATGAAGAGGCTTGAACAATATAATTGGATATTAGATTGGTTACCTTTTGCTTGAAACATAATCGTAAAAAGAGAGTTTCTTAAATGAAGGCTAAACTATAAGAGATGGAAGACATGAAAAATTGAATTTTAGACATTGATAAGTTGTGTAAAAAATTATGCAGTCATTATTCGCCATCTCTGATGAATACCCTACAATAAGAATTTATTTTATGTAACATATGTGAATATTACTGTGATGGTGCAATTTCTTACAAGCAGAAAATTATAAAAAATTTCCGTTATTTTGATATCAAAACTATTTCGAAATTTCGAAAACTATAGATTTTCTCAGTACAACGTATGAAAAGTCGTTGGTTTAGAAATATAACGGTTTATAGCAATTCCATTTTAAGCGTACCGTAACATAAAAAATTACGGAATATCCATCTTCGATTTGCGTGAAAATTTGCATGAAACATCACTGACTGAAATTAAAAAATTAGTATGGAGGAAAAAAGTTGGAAGTGATTTTTGGTGGAGTTACAGGGTGCACAAAAACATCGAAAATTGATTTTTACGAAAGTTCATATCTCAAAAATTTCTAAACTGATTGTAAAATCTGAACTATCATTGAAAAGGACCGATTTTAGTCTAAAAATAATTTTTGGAAATTTTGGTTGTTAGAGCCTCCATCCCTTGTGGTAAGGTAATTGGTTTCAAAAGTAGGCGTTCGAAGAATACCTTTTTAAAATTTTAAATAACTGTTTTCTTAAAGCTGAAAAATTACCTTTTCAGCAATATAAAAGTTAAGGTGGGAACTTAAAAGGTTAATGCGATCTAAACACGAATATTTTTTTGATTAGCAAAGGAGTTTCTTCATCGAATTTGAATTTTTAGCTACCGTTGGAAAGGTAATTGAAGAGACTTAAATCTCAAGATAATTTTTAGAAATTTTGGTGGTTGGTGGTACACTCAAAAATATTTATGTGTAGATATTACTAATAACTGCATCCATTCTACGGATTCGTAATATCGACGTATATTAGTACATGTTACAAATATTTTATTCGTATTCTAAAAAAAAATTCTGTCTGAGCTGGGGTTTGAACCTCGGCTTTTTAGTTTACGAGCCACGCACTCTACCCGTAGGCTATATTCACCTTACAATCATACAGTTCCTGATGTTCTGTAGATATTCGACAAACAAGGCTGAACGATTTCGATTTTCAATTTTTTAGACTCTACTAATAATTCGTACATTCTACTAATAATTCATGTCATAATAATTCGGTCATACTACGAATGAATTGTTTCTACTAATATTATTTTTCATTCGTAAATAGTACGAAAGCATTAGTAAATACTACGAATATAATGAAAGAAATTACACAATCATTCGTACAATGCAATAATACGAATTGATTTATTTTTGTTTACGAATATCATTAGTGTATAAAACATATAGGGTGTACCAACAAGAACGCAATTTTTAAATTTGGCGCCATTCGAAGTGTCATTGTTTGACATTTGAACAATTGTTATTGTTTGCTAGTAGAAGGTACGAGGTTAGTAAAAATGGAGCGCTACACGAATGAACAACGCATTCTCATTGTGAAATTGTTTTACCAAAATGGTGAAAGTTTTGCGGCTACAGTTCGCAAATTGCGATCAATTTGGGGTCACAATAATGCTCCAAAAGAGTCAACCGTATGGAGATTAATGGATAAATTTGCCGAAACTGGGTCTGTTAGTGATGTAAAGACAACAACGTGCCTTCGACCAGGTTGATCGACCGAAAATGTCGCAGCTGTACGTGATGATGTCGCTCAAACTCCATCCACCTCAATTCGACACCGAGCTCAGCAAATTGGTGTCTCCAAATCCACTATGCAGCGAATTTTGACGAAAGATTTGCATCTTCATGCATACAAAGTTCAATTGACTCAGGAACTGAAGCCAGCTGACCATGGACAGCGAAGGGAGTTCGTTAATTGGGTATTGGAGAAACAACATGAAAATGCTGATTTTGCCGCTAATCATCTTCAGTGACGAGGCCTATTTCCATCTTGATGGCTTCGTCAATAGGCAGAATTGTCGCTTTTGGGGTGAGGAAAATCCTCGAGTGATTCACGAGAAGCAAATGCATCCTCAACGTGTCACTGTGTGGTGTGGTTTTTGGGCTGGAGGAATCATTGGACCTTTTTTTTATGAAAATGAGGCAGGTCAAGCGCAAACAGTCAATGGTGTTCGGTATCGTGAAATGATAACCAGTTTTTTCTTGCCTAGAATTGAAGAAATGAATGTGGAGGGCATGTGGTTCCAACAAGACGGCGCCACATGTCATACAGCTAGAGAAACAATTCAATTGCTGCATCAGTCATTTCCTACCATACCAAAGATTGTGCGATTTAACAATATTAGATTTTTTTTCTTTGAGGTTTTTTGAAGTCGATGGTTTACGCGAATAAGCCAACGACGACTCAAGCCTTAAAAGAGGAAATTGGACGCTGCATTAATGAAATACCGCAGCATTTATGCAAAACGGTCATTGAAAATTTCATTAAAAGATCGCGTGTATGCCAGCAAAGCCGCGGCGGTCATCTGCACGATATATTGTTCCATACATAACCTCATTCTGTCTACTTTACGATATAATAAAGTTTCACGATTTTTTTTTTAATATCTGTGTTTTATTTAAAATTTAAAAATTGCGCTCTTGTTGGGACACCCTTTATATTCGTAGATACAACATCAGGTATTAGAAAAATTTTACGAATGAATTCGAAACGATATCACAATAAAAATACTTTGTATATTGTACGAATATTTGTAGAATGTTTGAATATTTTGTTTACTAATGTTATTCGTAGAAATTTTACTAATAAATTTTTTGAGCATAAGGTAACATCATTTAAAAATTTAAATATAAAATAAATTACGAAGACATGAGTGGATGAAGGTGATACTTCGCATTTTTGGATTTTAGCTGTTCTATGCATGGGTGAAGATGTAATGTGCATACAAACAATTTTTAACCTTAAAACAACCGTGGCTATTTTAGAAAATAACTTCTTCACAAACTTTGACATAGTGTAGCTTTCAGTACAAATGCGAAACTTTGAACTGAATTTTCTTGAAATTAAAATTTTGCGATATATCACCTTCATCCACTCATGTCTTCAACTATTTCCGGCAATATTCTTCATTTTTTGAGTTTTTTTCGGTTCCAAAAAGCTGACTGAAAGGGGGTGGATATGTTTGAAAAAAATTTTGGTGGGATTAATAATAGAACAAGCTCATACACTTGATGCCTTTAGAGGCTAATTCGGGAGAGATTTCTAATTAAATCTGTTGAAAAAATTTTTGCTAAGCGCTTCTTTCAGTGAAGCTACGCAATGACAAAGATTGTGTTTATTTTAATACGATTAAGGTACGCAAACGAGTGCTGCCATCTTCGCTATGCATTTTTAATGTTCTGTTTTCTCAAATCTACGATAGAGCGTCTTAACATACGCTACGTTAATGTTAATTTTTGCTCACGTCTTTACAGACAGTGTTGGTCGAATTTTGTCCGCAGACGTTACTAGTTTTTATAATGTTCAAAAAAAAACATTCTTTCTTTATTTCGCAAAAAACTTAGGTAAAAAAGTGTTGTTAAAAAAATATTCAAAACCAAGAATGGCTTTTTTAATGTTCCTTCATATGGTATGCATTTGTGTAGGGTTGAATAGAAGTTTCTATCGTAAAAATTTAAAATCGTTTTATATCATCTAAAAATGAAGCCTAACTTTCATAAAAATTTAAGATTTTTTTTTTGTTTATTTTTATTCATTTTGTATTATTGTCATTTTAATTTTTTGGATTAAAAATAATGGTGTAGTAAAAAAATCATGACAATTTCACAATTCGTTTCTGAGTTATATTCTCAACCTCTTTAAACACTGCCACAGCAACAACAGCGCCATCTACCGGGCCAAAGTTAAAACTTAAACCATATACAGACCCAGCTGCACATACACACTAAATTTCATCAAAATCGGTCTTGCCGTTTAGGAGGGGTTCAGTGACAAGGCCATGTACAGAAGAATTTTATATATAAAGATAAAGCTGCCAAGCATCAATCACGGGATTTTTGACACTGATATTTAAACGAGATTCTAGGATTTTGGGAAAAGTTCTCCCGACATCACCAACCCTAGTCAGTACTGGTGCCTTAAAACACATGAAACTTGCTAGAAATGCAAGTGTTCTGCATCATGTAAGATTGATGCTAATGTCAGTCAGTGTCTTCTACACACTCACGCGTCAGGGCATCAGATAAGTAGCAGATCTTTAACACTTTGTCTGGCATGGCCAATTGCCAATTTTGACATGTAAGATATGTGTCACAATGTGCAGTCGTTCTTCAAGTTATTCTTTCGTTAAATTTTCGACTAAGTTAGAGTGATATTACAGCAACATTGGCGGGCACATGTTATGCATCATTAATTCTTTGGTATGTCGAAAATATGAGAAGCCAGAAGTTTTTGGTTAACAAGAAGCAGCTTGACTAAAAACTGCCTACACTCAGTATAACTCTAAACAACCGCATTCTTGTAAGTAGCTAATTTTGTTTGTGTGATATTGTTTATTCAGTCTCAAAATTGGTTAAACAAACACCTTTAATATGGGCACTTCTTTCGCACTCTGCTGCTGCAATGGTCGTATCAATTGGTCAGCAATCTTTGAGCTGAACAGTTAACCAATCTGTAATTAAAATATTTTTCATATTAAAAAATAGGTCCTCATATTAATGGTACATTGATCTATAAAATTAGAAACATGAAAATGAAACAACATTATTAATGATGCCAAATCATTAAGTTTTTTTTTTTGCATTTCTCCCAAAACTTCAAAGCTAGACTATCACGGAATGAAACATTTTAAATATTAAAAGCAAAATGATGTCGACACTTCCGGTGACGCTAATGCCTGGCGACATAAATTTTGTGTTACACACTTGGAACACTTGTTAAGACGAAGCTAGTCCTTCACATCAATACAAAATATTTTCCACAATTACAATAAATTGCACAAAGAATCTTCAACACTGCGAGCCGAGGCGAATTTCTCAGTTTTTGAGGACAAACAAGAGCTAATGGCTATTTTAGACAACAGAGGTGGGCGTAACACGATGGACAAAGAGTGGATGAACGCACGCTGTGGTCACCTTGCAGCCTCCACACATTTATTTGTAATAATTTGCACCTAACAACAACAATGAGTTTTTCTAACCAGGCATTTCAACACAAACAACAGCAACAAAAACAACATTGGGGTTGATATCCAGACTAGACAGCTCCAATCTGCTCGGCTTCTCCGCCTGCTGCCTATCTGCCTGTCTGCCTGAAACTTATTTTATTTAATTAAAAGTTAATTTTACATTTGCATCAACAAATATTTTGAATGCAAAATGTTTTGAAATTTGTTTTTTTTTTGTTTTTGTGAAATTATTTTAGCACTTTATTCTTATTGTTGTTGTGTCCAAAAAGCACTAGCTAAAGCATTTGGAACACATCCACCCGTCATTATTTTGTCGCCTTGTTCTTCTTTACCACCTCCATAGTTTGCACTAGTTCTGTCAAATGTTCTCGGTATATCATTCTGTATAACTGCCGCCATTCGCCGCCTGTCCTTCGGTCTGGCTGTTGCTCGATCCATGTTGCTTTTGTTGTTGTTGCAGCAGCAGCTTGTTCTGCTCTGCTCACTGGGACAAGTTAATTTCTTTTGTAAATGAATAAATAAAGAATTTTAATTGTTGTTGTTCTTGTTGCTGTTTCTGTAATAGATGTGCAAACATTTCACTTGCATTCAATGAAATGTCAAAAAGTATTTGGGTAGCAAGAAAGGTGATGGCGGATGTCTCTAACAAAATTACATCCATATGCAAGTACATTCACTTTTGGCCATTAACCAACCGACAGAGAAAGAAGATGACAAGGAAATCATATAGTTTCCAATAATAATGATGATATCTTCAATATTTGTAGGCATTTAGCATGTTTCTTGTGCATAAAGAAAATGTTATGATTCCTGTCAAGGCGCAAAAATTTTAGGCTAGGTTTTAACTCATTTGGGCACTCATGGGATTTTTTGGATCATAACAAGCAATAATAGGATTATAATAACAATAATTTTTTAGGATTTTACAATTATATTTCAAATCGGGGTAAAATAATTTTGCATTACACGGTTGGCTGGAAATTTTTTTAATCCAATAGTTTTTTCTCTTCAAAAATAGATGTTGGTACTTACTCGGAGTAACACACTAATCTTATTTCTATAAACAAAATAAAAATCCTTCAGACGGGTTTTTTTAATTCTTGTGTTTTTAACCTTAAATTTTAAAAAACAATATTTTCAAGCTTTTAAATATATTGACCTTTTTTTGAATGTTAAAAGGTCATTTAATATTAAGAGTAACTTTTCCACCATATTTAAGTTGATTCGAGGACTTTAATCAAACTGAAGTTGCCAAATATCTAGACTTACTGCATGTTTGTGTAAAACGAAGCGAAGGCTGAACGTCGCACAGTGGCTCGATTTGACTTTCCCGGTTGCAAAAATCATAACTTCTAAACGAATTGAGATAAGCACAAAGTTTTTGTTATGGATAGAAATATTATGCAGCTTGCATGGTGAGAAATTTCATAAGAATTTGTTTACAGGATGTAATGTTAATATTTATGTTATATGGTGGAGATGCGTACTGCGACCTAAATTAGATCTATTGTACCTCCTTCTCAAGGCTCCGCTGGGTTTGCGGATTACAGAATTCCATCCAGCCCTATTTCTCTAATGAATTTGAGAATATTCTTAGGTTCAAGGGATGAAACCTGCTCTAGACTCAGCTCGTAGTTACCGTAGTTAGTGCTAGCTTACGTCTGCGAGCCACGGCGTCGCAGTTTGTGAGTAGGTGTATTGGAGTCTCCTCTGCTTCTTCACAGAAACGGCAGCTACTATCGGTTCCTATGCCCAATTTCATCAGGCGGTATTTGAGTTTATAGTGTCCTGTAGGGAACCCCGTTAGAATCCTTAGATTCGGTTTGCCTAAGCTTATGCACAATTTTGCTCTCCGAGTGTTAAATTCTTTGAGGAGAAATTTGGATTGTCTTAGCTTTGGGAGGCTTTTCCAGAGGTTTGAACGTTTATGCCTCTCCTCCCTTCTTAGTTCTTCTTTTATAGAATGTGTGCCCAATCCGCAGAATGGTTCTGGTCCTATAAATTTTGTGGCTGCACCCTGTCGCGCTAGACCATCGGCTTCTTCGTTGCCCTGAATACCTTTGTGTCCTGGGACCCAAAGTATAGTAACAGTGTAATTCTTGCCTAGTTCATTCACATGTTATGTTCTCGGCATTCCCATGTTATTTTCGATGACATCTCACAGGAGACTAATGTTTTGATTGCTGCTTGGGTGTCTGACATCACAACTATATCCTGACCTTTGTATTTCCAGTCCACATTGAATTGTGCACACAGCTGTATTGCTAGGATTTCTGCTTGGAAGATACTGGGTGTTGTCCCCATAGGTTCAGAGTGCTTGGTTCTTGGTCCGTACACCCCTGCGCCTATACCTTCCAATGTCTTGGAACCATCTGTATACCATGCTATGCTGTGTGGTTTCTTGACTTGCGATATCATCTCGCTGTCCCACTCTTTCTTGGTACTAAGCTTAATTCCGAAGTGTTTTTCGAAGTTATACCTTTTTACTATATCGTCTCTTGGTAGATCGATGTAGGGAGTGTGCTCTGCAATATCCTTCTTCTCTATACTGCTGATAGTTTTACTTAAACCTATCCCCTCTTTTGCAATGCACAACAGATTCCGCTTGGCTACTCCCTCTATGACAAGGTGTAAGGGTGTTAGTTCCAGAATTACTTCTAGTGCTGCTGTAGGGCATGTCCTCATGGCCCCTGTGATGCATACACAGGCCAGTCTCTGCACCTTTGTTAGCATATTCCTCATTGTGGTTAGCTTGGTTCTCTCAGCCCATTGCACCATAGGTGAGGATGGGTCTCACCATCATGGTATACATCCAGCGGAGAATTGTTGGGTTACAACCCCAGCTTTTCCTCTGCATGTCTTCTCCAGAGAAGCTTTGATTCTAGTGTAAGTTCCAGATACTTTACTTCTCCTTTGAAGGGAATTTCAGTGCCATCCGTTCTCATTGTTCGGAGGTTTGGCAGGCTTCTTTTGTTAGTAAAAGGTACTATGGTGGTTTTCGCTGGGTTGATACTTAATCCCACTGTGTTGCATCACTCCTTTGTTACTGACAGTCCTCTCTGTATCAGGTTACAGAGTGTATCCTCGAACTTCCCTCTAGCTATTAAGGCGATGTCTTCTGCGTAACCCTGACATTTAATGCCATTCTCGGTTAGCATCGTTAATAAATCGTCCACAACAAGACTCCACAGCAGTGGAGAAAGGACTCCGCCTTGTGGGCAGCCTTTTGTTATTTTGATTCTTATAGTGGTGTTACCCACTTTTGTTTCTGCAGTTCTAGTGCAAAGCATTTGGCATATCCATTTGCTGAGCATATCATTTACTCCTTTTTTATGCCTTTTTTATGCAAAGACTTCTTCACAGCCTCGTGAGAAGTATTATCAAAGGCTCCTTCTATGTCTAAAAAGGCACATGGTACGATTTCTTTGTTTTTGAGAGCCGACTGGATGTTACTAGCTAGCTGGTATAGGGCAGATTCTGTAGATCTACCTGCCCTATACGCATGTTGGCATGGGTTCATCGGAGCCTTCTCCAGAATCTCAGTTCTTATATAGTTATCTATTACCTTTTCCATTGTTTTAAGTGCAAATGAGGTAAAACTAATGGGTCTAAAAGACTTTGGTAGCGTGTAGTCTGTTTTCCCTACTTTTGGTATGAAAGTGACTATGGCCCTTTTCCATTTCCTTGGGATATAGCCCAGCGCAAGGCTGCTTCTAGTTAAACTAGTTTGACTAGGTGGAGCAATATAGTTTCTGCACCCTTTTGTAGAAGTGCAGGAAACATGCCGTCCACACCTGCTGGTTTGAATGGTTGAAAGGTTCTGAGTGCCCAATCTAAACGAGCCTTAGTACAAATGCTCGTTGCGAGTTTTCATTCTTCTTGATTTGGAGCAATTTGCCTGTCTGCCGTCTTATACTCAGTTACTGCCCGGGAAACCTTCTAGAAACTCAGGTGTGCTGCCCTGGAAATGAGTTTCTAGAAGGTGACTGGCTCGTTGATCTTCTCTAAGCGTATAGCTTCTGTCCGGCAATAAAAGTGACATTCTTGTCTCCACTCTGCCTTTAGCCATTGCTTTGTGGCTGTAACAGGATGTAACAGTATGCATTGTTGAAGTTTGGGTCTTTGCAGGGAGGAAATAAAGGTAGAATTGGCAGCAAATAAGACGTCTCCGGTACAGACATATGTAAATATTTATGATCAACGACACCCCCTGAGTCGATTAATATGTCTCCGGTATAGATGTTTATAAGCTTTTCAGCTTCACTTCTTGAGTCTAACTCTGTCTGTCCGACATTTCCTTGAAAACATGATTACGGACAAACGAATAAAGCTAAAAGATTGAAATTTGGTATATAGAATACCTATCTCCATAGCCTACTTGGGACTGAAAATGGGCGTGCTCGGTTTATGTCCACTCCTACCTCCCATACAAGTCCCACTTCAGAAACAGCCATAACTATCGGCTTGTACTTCATATTTCAAAAATAATTGGCAAATAATTTTATATTATCAGTAAAAATTATTGTGTGAAAAATGGGCGTGATCCGCCCACTTTAATAGAACTGTCCCATGAAACTATTATTTTGGAATGTCTATGGAATTACATTAAAAAAAATTTTATTTAATTTTTTACATAAATAAAACACTATATACATAAATACATAAACACTATTAACATATTTAATGCACTAAATACATAATTCAAAATAAACTAATTTACAAAAATTTTGTTTTTTTTTTAAAGAGTCATCAATGCCTGAATAATAATTATTATCTAATAAATTAAGCCATTCGAGAGAGTGCCATTTTTTTAGCTCTTTATCAGATCTGACATGTCTTAGATAAGAAATGGGTCCGATGAGGCTGCTAGCTTGTTGAAAAGGACCTCGTTCGGTCGCTTTCGTGAAATTTCGCATGTATTCTGATATCTGTATTTTTTGTAGCCCTTAAGAAACAAAAGGTGAAAAATTCGACAAAATGAAATTTTTAAAAAAGTGACCTTTTCAGTCAAATGATTTCAAAATGCTTTTAACTGTGACTATTATGGTCCAAAAGGGATCTGCTTACCAAATTTCACCTTTCTAGCTCAAAATTTAAGATTCAATGTGTATAACATACTGGCGGACTCAACTTCCTACAACCAAGACCTCTCCATAAAAATCGCTCTAGCGCAGAAAGTTGTGCATAGCTGCAGCTAAATTTTTTTCCTGAATGCTAAGAAATAGCCACAAAATATTTTTTTAGTAACTAGAACGTGTAACTACGCGTGGATTTTTTTGAAACTTCACGTTAATTTTGAAAACAAGGCCAAATCAGTGTTTTAGAAAAACGCAAAAAAAACAAAAACAAAAAAAACGCTTAGTTTGTATTTTCTTTTTTTTTCATATTGATCAATACTTACTTCTGATGAAAACATGTCTATGTTTTTAAACGTTTTTCAGAAATTTCGGCATGAACGTGATTTTTTTTTTCAAAAAAATGATTATTTTGCAAATTTGAAAAATCACTGAGCTTTGATGAATTAGACAAATAAAACTAATCATCCAAATGAGTTAAAGTTTCGGATTCCTTAGCTTCAAGCATTTCTTTATCTGATAAAAATATCAAGTAAACTCTAATCATATCAAGTAATCACTCTAAAATTGACTTTTACTACGACCGCAGGCAGAACTAGCCATTGTGCGTCGTGAAAGAAACGAGCAACAATATTTTTTGATACGGAAAAATGTATTGCTTACCGTGTCTCGCAACACGTTCAAGCTTCCGTTCGTTTTACATAAACATGCAGTTAACTTAAACGTAAATATGGCTTAAAACTTAAGTTTTGACTGTGCTTTGTTGGTGCTTTTCTTGCTTGTGTTGCTTTTGTTGTTGTAGCTGCACGTGGATATCTGCATGTATGTCTGTCCGTCTGTGATCGAAATTACAGCCGTTATGCAATTTGATATATAAGCATATTTCTGATACTAAGGATCATGTTTGCAAATAAGTGAAACCTTGGAAAAACGACGCCTACCTCCCATGTAAAGTAAATTTAGTAAAACTGTAAAATCTCTGAAAATTCTAGAAAAATTATTTTAAATTTTCCATATAAAATTTGAAGCTAACGAAAAAAAAATAAGAACTCTGCTTTCATCGTATGATGCCAAATTTAGCAAAACCATCATAAATTCCACAAAAAGTTAATGAATTCCCTTGACATGTAAGCTTTGATATTGCAAACATACTCTGAGTATAAAATTTGGAAACCTTTTATGAAAACAACGTCTTTCCCTCATACAAATTGATCTAATCAGAAAATTTTTAACAAAAAAAAAAAACCGACCTCAAAATCTCTACAAAGTAAAAAATAATTTTAAAATACTTTTCCTATTAGTTTCTCGGTCACATTTTATAATTTATTTACATAAACAACGCCAAATCAGTGTTTTAGAAAAACGCAAAAAAAACAAAAACAAAAAACACTTAGTTATTATTTTTTTTTTTTTTTGATTTGAACGTGATTTTTTTCTTCAAAAAAATAATTATTTTGCAAACTTAAAAAATCACTGAACTTATATTAGAAATCTTATTATAATAATTTTTTTCTAATTTGTTTTATTATAATATATGTATTAATTTCTTTATTAATAAAATAGCTTTAAAGTTGGCGCTAATATAATCAGACTTTTATGAAATTAACGCTTTCAATCACTGAACACCATAATGAGGGCTTTTGTTTGTCGGGAAGTGCTCCTGTTACTCGCTGATCTTGACTTCATGACTTAAATCTCGTTCGTATTTGCAGTGCAGGTATAGTAAAAGATCATGATTGTGTGGCAAATTTTCCAATATTGCCACGTCCCTTTGTCGAATTCCGGCAACTTTGTTCATCGTGTTTTGTAATAATTCTACCCATTCTTGTAGCTAATTTTACTGCCCTGGTGACAATATTATTCGAGATACAATGTTTTTTGATATTGCCACGCCCACTTGCCCAATAATTCCCATAATAATTTCAGTACCCTAGTGTCTTAATTATTCGAGATAAAGTGTTTTCCTAATACTGCCACACCCACTTTTTTAAACGGTCACCTCCGTGTTCAATGTCTCTATTTGTGAACATAAAATGACCTCAATCGGGAAAGTGCTTAAGTAATTCTAGATGTACATACATTAAAATAAAAAAAATAAAAAAACATAGAAACCAACGAACTTGAGAACCTCCTCCTTTTTAAAGTCGGTTAAAAATAATAACACCTAAATTTTTTCCTAAATAGAGTTACACCCCGTGCCAAAAAAAAATTCATCATCGGTTATGTTTTTAGAAGAGCTCAAAAATAGCCCAAAATTAGCATGTTCACAAAAATTTGGATAAGGATGTGTTGGTTGATGTCCTAACTTAAGACTTGGCGCAAAGATTTTAACAGCTGAAGCAAGTACAAGTCAGAAGGTTGCTTTATATAAAAAGAAGCGAAAGATTATAAAATTTATACATAGGGTGGTTTTTCATCAACAATTATAAAAAGAATTATGCAAACATAATATTTTCGAGTATTTTTGAATGCAAAATATTTTTTAAAGTAACAATATTCACCAAAACTTTGATTTTAAAAATAATGGTGGTCCATTTAAGAATAGAACCACTTTTTTCTGAAGTTTGATTTTTTTATCCTCTTTTGCAAAAAGTCTCAAAATTTTATTATTTTACGAATGTCATCCGTTTTTACCAATCTCTTTGATGAGAAGACAAAGTGTAACCACAAAATTTGAAGGATTTAATGAGATAAAAATTTAAAAAAAAAACATCGAAATATTTTAGTTGTTGTTTAAGAAATATGGCGTTTTGGGATCAATACTAATAAAATGGGTGTCTAATTGACCGGCATGACTCATGTTCACCGTCGGATTACAATTTATATATAACAGGTACGATGGAGACATAACAGACCCTTAAGAATAAAGACTATAATAAAACAAAAACTATAAATTCTACTGTACAGAATTCATATCAAAAATTAATCCAGGCCAAGAAGATGAATTAAAGTTTTGTACCATTTCAGCATTTGTTTTTTAACTTTTTTGTACAAGTTGGGCTCAAAATCCAGTTTAAACGGTTATCTTTTTAGTATATCTTTAAGTTACCACCAAGAAACATTGGTTAACATTTAAAAAGTAAAAAAATTTTCGCGACTTAAGCGAAAAAATTTGTTTATATGGCAATTACTTAAAACTGCGATTATATCAAAAATGGACCGCCATTTTGTATTAAAGACGACAATTCGGCATTGCTTGTGGGTTAAAAAATGTATGCATTAAAAAAAAATAATATGTTATGTTTTTACAATTCTCTGGACATTTTTTTATTAAAATACCTTATTCAAAATATTAGCATTTAGTTACTCTTTTTACATACAGTGGATCACAACGAAAATCGGGCAGGCATTTCTTAGCACTTTCGCATCTGTTTCAGAAATGAAAATGTAAGAAGAAACTTGGAGTAAATATTTTTTTCAAAACTTTCTTTATTGGTGAGCAAAATTAAACATAAACATAGTTAAAAAATTAGAACATAACGGTAAAACAAAATTAAATCAAACTAAAGCTTTAAAAACGCGCTCACATTAATAGTCGGGCAGATAAGTAATTCAATGCTTAAACTAAGAAATTTATATTTTTTTGCCAATCCTTTTTCTTATATGACTGCCTGCAGCCTTTTTGAAATGGATGCAACCAAATTTTTAATACCTTCAGCTCCAATCTGATTCCACTCTTCACTTAGGATACTTTTTTTTAGGATTGGATCTTTAGTTGCCCATCTCTGATACTGCACTCAAGGTTCAAGTTCATCTCATAGATGTTCTATAACATTTTAATCTGGGCCTTGTGAGGTTGTTTTTATGACATTTAGACAAATATTAAGTACACAATTCTTTACTAAGAGCGTCGTATGTTTCAGGTCATTGTCTTGTAAAGACTAAAAGTTATCTGCAATTCCTTATTTACCCGCAATTTCTTTTACTTGCGCCATGAGAATGTCAAGGAACATATTTTTGTCCATTATACCTTCAATAAAATGAATCCTTCCAACATCAGACGCAGCCCCAAACCATGACTGATCCTCTACCATGCTTAATCGTATGTTTAGAATTTTTATTGCAAAATGCTTCATTCGGTTTTCGCTTTCCATCTGAACCATATAAAATAAATAAACTCTCGCCGGTAAACAAAACCTGTACTAAATAATTATTGTTTAAAAGTGCTAAAGATCCTTGTACTTCTACGATCCAGAATAGAAAGTCTTTGGACATCTGCTCATGCACAAAATTGGGGCGTTCTATTACATTTTTCTTTCTAATACAGTGTTTTTTTTCGTGCTACTCCTCAATTTAAACATTTTTTTCTCAAAACTCTTCAAATTTTTTCTGAGTGTACATTCTTTTTCAAATTGAGTTTTGACATGATCTCTAGTTTTAGAGCAAATAAAAATGGGACTTTTATTATTTCTCTAAAAAAATACCTTTCATATTTGGATCTAAGTATATTTTTAGCTACTGTACGCTCTTTATTGCATATTCTCTTATCTTGATTATATCGTGCTTGATTATATCGTGCACTGTTGATTTACTTTTTAAGGCGATTTATGAAATTTGTCGCTCGGATTTTCCTTTCAAATAGTGATCTATCACGATCAGCTTTTCTGCCAGTGTTGATTGATTCACTTTTCGAAAAATGTTTATTTTTTTTAAGTTTTGCGTTTGACTGAAGTAAAAAGTTGTAAGCAGGAATAACGGTTTAAGGACCATAATTTGCATTTTTTCTTTACTTGCCCGACTTTCAATGTGAGCTCGTTTTTATAGGTTTGTTTCGATTTAAATTTGTTTCACCGTTTTGTTCTAATTTTTTAATTATGTTTCTGTTTAATTTTGTTCACCAAAAAATAACGTTTTGAAAAAAATATATATTGCAATATTCTTCATACATTTTCATTTCTGAAATCAATGCGAAAGTGCTTAGAAATGCCTGCCGGACTTTCGTTGTGAGCCACTGTAAAGCAAACTACTGAGCACCATTTTCCTTATATGTACATATTTTTAACCACGATTGAAAGGAAGATGTCAATAAACACACTCTTACAAAATGTTTTAGTATAAAAGCCAATTTAAGCAGATTTTTAGCCACTTCTAAAAATATTTCTAAGTGAATTGTTTTTTTAGCATGGGGTTTTCTGTGCATAAAAATGAAAAGCAAAGTAAAAACTTTTTGTGACTACGGATTAAAAACTGCTAGGTCTTATTATCTATAAATAATAATCAACTCCGGTTAGGTAAATAGGTTGGTGCACCGTTACCGGCGCTTCCGCGGGAGCCTATAGGTCCATTGCGAGTCCCTTTTTATTGTTTGTGGTACTATATTAACCATTATTGTTAATTATTGATGATTATTTCTCAAACCAGACTGTTCTTTTTATGAACATCCAGATGTCTAGCAGTGGTGTGTTCGCTAAATCTTCCAGATCTTTGAAAAATCTGTTCCACATATATCGGATGCGACGATTCTGTAGACTTGGATATTCGCATAGAAGGTATGTTTTTTTTCTTCCGGATCCTTGTAGCTCCGCCAGAAGTCTGGGGCTGTTTTGTTCATTCTATTGGCCATTACCCCAATGGAGCAATAACCCGTTAGAACTCCAACAAGAATCCGGATTTCTCGTTTGGCCAAAAGCAGAAGGCTTTCGGTTCTCTTCTCATTTAGCTCCGGCCAGAACCTTCGAGATAGTTGCAGTCACCTCTGAAAACCCAGTTAGTCTTGTCACGACGCCTATTGGAATGTGCACATCTGTATTAGCTCTGTTTGTACTTGCGGTTACTCCACTCCTAGCCAGTTTATCCACTGCGTCGCTCCCTTCGGTATTGCTATGTCCGGAAACCCAGCAGAGTGTGACGTTGTGGATATTGCAGATACTGTTCAGTGCCAGTTTACAGTTTTCTACCATTCGAGCCTTCGTCTTTTTACTATGCAACGCTCTGACGGCCGCTTGGCTATCCACAAAAATTACTACCCTTGTGCGGGTAATATTTTTCCTATGAATGTGCAGCTTTTTAATAGCATATATTTCTTTATATACTATTTTGATTTTTTGATTTTTTTCGTTTGATTTATGCTCTTTGATTTTTAGCGTTTCACAGTATACACCTGATCCAGTTCCGTTTTCCATTTTGGAACCATCAGTATATAATTGGAGATTGCCGTTGAGATCTACGGACGCTTCTTCCCATTCTTGTCTGCTGGGGATGGATGTGGTGTATTCTGTGCCGAATCGTGCACTGTGTATGATATATTTGGTTACTTTTTTTGATTCCTCGGTACCTAAAAGATTTAGAATAGATTTATCCCCGAAAGTGTTTTTCCTCCAGGCTTGTGATTCGGCTTTTAGTCGCCGAACACTTAAGATTTTGCATCATTTTCAGACCCGCCTGTTGCGATATAATATGCAATACTTTGCATTTGCTTGGTCTGATCCTCTCATTTTTTCGGAGCATAAAAAAGAGATTCCGCAATTGCTACAGACAGAGCATTCCTAAAGAAAATCGCCAAAAGATGAATTTTTTTACTTTTATATAGGATCGTAAAAAACTAAAATTTTGTAATTTTGTTCAGATGGTTACTGTTGGCAACTGTAGAAAAATGGGCATGGTCACACTATATCTACGCCCACTTATTTAAATCATCCCAGTTTCGGAGTTGTACACGTTTTTATAGTGAAACTTGGTCTGTAGGTGCTCTAAGTGGCGGTCACTATATATATAAATGTTGCCACGCCCAATTTTACTGTCCACAAATCAATAGAACTTCTATATGTCAGACAGTTGTTATCGTATAATACTAAATTTGGTAATTTGGTTGATATGTCTGAACCGATTTTAATTAAAGTTTAGGAAGTTATTAAACACATATCGAGGAGAGTATTTGCATTGGAAAATGGGGCCTACTCGACCACAATTTACAGGTGTCATTTAACTGATAACGTTTAATGGGGTTACACAAGGAGGCGTGGCACCTCCCATACAAACCAAATTTGTAAAATCGAATAGCTTTATAGTTATATGTCGTTATAGGAATAGGCTAGGAATTCAGTGTTCGACCACAATTTAAACATGCCGTTTCACTGAAAACCTGTCATAGGCATTAGACAAGGGGCTGGCACCTCCCATATAACCCAAATTTGCGAAAACGAATAGCTGTGGAGTTATAAGTCGCACAGACTCGGATTTTAACTGATAACATGTTAAGGGAGTTGGAAATGGGGGAGTGGCACCTTTCATAAATGTGCGTTATTAAATTGCTTTGGAGTTATTGGTTGCACAGCCACGGTTTCAGTATTCGACCACAATTTAAACATGTCTTTTAACTGATAACATTTTATGGCCGTTTCACAAGGGGGAGTGGCACCTTCCATTCAACTTAAATTTGCGTTATTGAATAGCTTTGGAGTTATTGGTCGCACAGCCACGGACTTCAGTATTTGACCGCAATTTACACATGCAGTTCACTGATGATATTTTATGCGTAATAGCAACGTACCAGGTTTCAGCTAGTAAGCAAATAAAATATTGAAAATTAAAAAAGTTTGAAAAAGCTTTCAATGATCAAAAATAAGCTAATAAAGAAAAATTTTTAAAAAATTCCAAGCACAAACAACATAAGACCAATTTTTAATACTTGTAAACTATTTCTAGTTCTTAAGGAATATATTTATTTTGATGGAATTTATTAAAAGCCATTTGAGTGAAAATTATCAAAATGTACGTAAGATAATTTTTTTCCGAAAGATACACTTTGGACGGGCTCAAAACGATTAAAAGTAAGTATCACTCAAGTATATTTCTTTTCGACCTATTGATCTAAATTTTAACAATTCCAAATAAAACAAACATGAGAACAGTTTCATTTAGCTTTCTTCTAGCTCCAATTAAAAACTTAAAAAATTTTCGGAGCACAAACTAGTTACGTAAGTCCAAGACTTTGTACAAGTACCTAAGTCATTTTCTTGAGCATTTTTCGAAATAAATTTATTTTGTGTAGGTATACGAATAGCTGATTTTTGGTCTTATTATCTACATTCCGTACAAAAGTTGTAATTAATTCCTAGAATTGTATATTAGGATTGCTGCAAACAAAACTGGACTTATGCCACTCGTGCTCTGCACAGCTCACTTATTAAAAAAAAAACATTGCTGAGAGAGTCTTAAGCATTACAGTGCCCACTTTATACGTAAAAAGAAATACGTAAAGTAAATAAGAATATTAATTATAATCGAAAATCTCATTAAAAATTCTTAATATTTGATAATAAGATACGACAACGCATTACTAATGTTGTTATTGTTATTGTAAAATAAAACTGCTAAAAATTGTGGCTGTAAGAGTTTACATCAAATGAGCTCCGAAGGTTTTTGCCAAACACTTTTTTATTGACGCTTAACTATTTTAAATTAATACTAAACAAAATTAGCTGGCCAGATTTATTCGTGTGTTGTTGTTGCTGTTGTGTTGTTGTTTGTGTTTTTTCGCTTTTTTTTCGAGTGCAAAGCTGGCCAAATCGTGTGTATTAAGCATAAAAAGTGTGTCAGCAAGGTAAAGGGCGCGTTCAGCGTTGAATACATTACGTGGTTGGATGTTGTTGGTGTACTTTTGTTACAGTTGTTGTTGTTGTTATTGTATAAGTTTGAATTAAATGCAAAATTATACTTTTTATTCTGTATTTTGACCATCTATCTGCTTACATTCGGCGTATTATTTTGTTTTGTTTCTTTTTGTTTTGCATTAAATTAACCTTGAATTTTTTTGCTGTTTTACAACTAAATTTTTTTCGAGTTAACACAATTTTTTTGCTATTCGTGTTTGTTGTTTTCATAGTAACCACGATAACTTTTTTTCTTTCAGGGTCTTGTTTAGCAGTTCTTTTTTTAAGCTCTTTGTTAAAATATTTTTTACAAGAGCTAAGAGAGTTTTGTTTTTTCATGACTAACTCAAACTTTCAAATTCAACATATGTACTTTGAGCAGCTCGTGAGCAAAATTTCTATGACTCTTAAACTTTATGAAAACAACTTGAAAATGTTGTCTGCCTCTTGTGTTTGATTCGACATTAACTGTACTTGAATTGTGTACCTGTAAATATTAAGTGATATTAAAGGATGTAATCTAGTGTTCCGGCCTACTCTTCAAGGTTTATTTCGAAATTATTTTTTTTTATTATAAGAAAATAAAATACAATCGTTTTATTTTTTGTATGTGTTATTATAAACATCCTAAACTTTACAAAAAAACTTTTTTATTTTACTAGTTTTTTTAAAGTCTTAAATAACTTATGGTTCTGTAGACTTGTCACTTTGGCATTTCATTTTCTTAAACATTTTCATTACAAAATAACAAAATGGCGGATTTCTGAAAATAAATTTTCAAAACTTGCGTTGTGAAAAAATAGGAACAAATTATTAAAAATGTACAATTCTACTACTTGCGAGAGCCAATGCTATAATTTCATTGATCTTTTTAATTTTGGTATCTGATTTATGTAGTTTAACTCTTTATATATTGTACTTTCGAAAAACGTTATGAAAAAAATTATTTTTTTAAAACTCGAGCACCAAACTGACGAGCACCAAACTGAACATTTTATTTTAACTGAATTCTTTAAGAAAAAATTTAATAGAAAATTCCGTTTCTATACAAAGTTTATATAAAAACACGAATTTTAATTGAGGTTAAGGGCTTAGTTCAGATGCATTTAGTATATCTGCAGGTGTTTATTTTTCTGTTTTTTTTTAGTTTATTGCCAATTATTTTGGCCAAGTTCTGTTATGACAAAACCCAAGCGCAACATAAAATTTCTAGTAACATCGAAATATGCAGAAATAAAAAAGCACAACATTTATTGTTGGTAACCAAAACCACAACAACTAAAACAAAACAAGTGCATTTTAAGCCAACAAATCCCAAAAGTCAAAAGTTAGAACATTTTAAGTAACGACTTTAACGATCGAGCCTTAAATAAGAAAGCGAATGCTTTGATATATGTATATATGGCTGTGTGTGTGTGTGTCTATGTGTGTGTGTGCCTGTGTGCCTGAATTTGCATTTTCCTGTGAATGCGTGAGGGTGGGGTTGAAGGAATATTGTTTAGGATTGCACTTGTCTGCTGAAGACAAAGCGCGCGAGTAAGCAAGTGCCAACATAGAGTATTTTGAGGTTACTTTAAAACAAGTTACGTTCGTATCTTTAAAGTAACCACTTCAGTTAACACATCATAAATATTTTTCATTTACAACTTGGACAAAGTTTGTGCCTAACATGCTAACGGCTAAAATAGTATGTGAATAAAAAGCAGAAAAAAAATTAAAACCACGTTTTTACCTACTTGGTACATATGTCGTAAAGAATAATTTGGCATGTATTTAAAAACGCACTGAGGGCATAACTGTAAGATGCAGATACTCATACTAAAATGTATGATCAAGATAAACTGTGGTGAATGGAAATTTTACAGCTTATGTTGATTTTAGAACAGATAAACCTAGTACATATCTTTCTTAATTGTTTTTTTTTTTCTTATCTGACTGCCAGACCTCGCATGCAACCCTCTTGGCCTTGGTCCTAGATTTGTACAAAAATAATAATAATATCACTCCTTGTGCATTAATCACCAGTCTAAGCCTGTGAAAACCTTAATTTGGTTTGTGTAACAATTAGTGATGGGAGCGTGCCGTGCACGTGCCTAAAAAATAACTTCGTGCGTGCCCGTTATTAAGAAAAGCAAAGTCGTGCGTGCTTTTACGTGTTCGTGCACTAAAACTTTTATACTTTCACTATAGTAACTATTTAAAAAAATATTAAAAAAAAAAAAATAACAGATTCTTACACACAGAAAAATTTTGCATAGTAAAATCATTGTGATGCATAGTTGATTTCATTTTACATGATTTTATATTTCATGGTGGCAGCGACATAAAAATCATTATGATTTTATGTAAAATCATTATGATTTCATGTTGAATCATTATGAAATCTAGTAAAATTATTATTGCATCATGTAAAAAAAAATTTTACGTGTTGAAGAAGTTCCGATGTTTCTAGCACATTAGAAGTTTTATCGCGAGAAGTAGCTTCGTTAAAAATTTAAATAGTTTGTAATAGCTGAAAAAGTAAGACAAGTGGAATGAAAAGTAAATACAAGTGGTAGTAGTCGAATTCATAAACTTCGACGCACATGAACAAGGTAATGTGATATGTGACTTATGTTGCTATAGCAAAATAATATCAAAATGCTGTATTACTTTTCTATAGATACAGAAGCTTCAGTTGACTAGGAAAGTTTAAGGTACTTATCTAAGGAAGATAAACAGGAAGCTATAGCACCCATAGGACTTCGTGCACGTTATCGAGAAAAACTATTTAATTGGAGAAAAATTGAGGTATGTTTTGTAATTATAAGTCGTATTTATTTTATTTTTCAATAAAAAAAAACTAAATAAAACCAACTTGAAGTTCTTTTTATATCAAACTAAGGTTAGGATTCAGCTGCATTTCATAATGATTTCATAATGATTCAACATGACCATCATAATTATTTTACATGATTTCATAATGATTCAAAATGACCATCATAATGATTTTACATGATTTCATAATGATTCAACATGACCATCATAATGATTTAACATAATTTCATAATTATTCAACATGACCATCATAATGATTTTACATGATTTCATAATGATTCAACATTTGTTGCGATTTTAACATGAAAATCACAATGATTTTACTATAAATCTCTATGAAGCAAAATCATAGGGGAAACATGTAAAATCATGTAAAAACATGAAACATAAATTTTTAAAAAAAATGTATCATTTTCATAGCTACTTTGCAAAGTTCTAAATCTTGTTTTTTCGTTTTTTGCCTTGCGTTTTCGTGCAAGTCACGAAAAATCAATATCGTGTTAGTGCTCGTGCGTGCCCGTGTGTGCCCGTGCCTCAAAAATGTTGCACGCGCTCATCTCTAGTAATAATCGCAAGTCTGGTTCGTATGAAGCATGTCTTGCAAAACAATAACGGGTAAGGCTCGTTATAATAAATTAAAAAAAAACTAATAATAATATTATTGCTACCAGTTAGTAAGTTCATGCACACTTATGGAGTATCGTCCATGGCCGCTGTTAAAATACGTACGGCCAGTAGCGGATCCAGGCACTTCATTTTGGGGGAGGGGGGGGGCGATCCAAAAAATGTGACTTCGTAGTAGTAGCAATATTACGTGGTAAGCGTATGGAAAAATTTAATTAAAAAGAATATTTCGTTGTATATAAATTCAATTCACTAAAAATTTCTATCTAATTCAAAATCAAATTTAAATTTGCCAAAATATAAAAACCGTTTTCTTGAATAGCACAAATATGGCGATTTAAAAAAAATCAGTTTTTCGATTAATTCAAATAAAAGACCAGTTATTCAGTCTTTAGTGACTTTATACAAAAAGTTCATATGTATGAAATAGAAAAAGTTTACATAACCTGAATGAAAATAAAAAGAAACGAAAAAATTTTTAAATTAATTTAATTACAAAATTTCCAAACCCTTTTTGAAAAATCTAATCGTGACATGATTATCTATCGACTACTTGATCCACAGTCACTTTAATGTCATAATCAGATCTCGGATTTTGATGACCTAAAAAACTGCAAAAAATGGACTAAAAAAAAGACAAAAATGACATAAAAACTGCAGAAAATGACCAAAAAACGGACAAAAATTAGCTAAAAAACGCAAACAATTGCATAAAAAATAAACAAAAAATTTAGGCTTCAAAATAAAGCATTACGAAATTAAAAAGTATTTTATACTAGTATATCCTGAGTTTTTATCTAACACTTATTTCATTTTTCTACGTACCCTTTCGTCAGTTTCAGCACGCGCAGAGCTTTTTTTTCATCGAAGTCTATAAAAAAAGCTACTCCTTTGTCGAGAGATACTGTTTTTGATTGAAGGGTTCTAGTGTTAAAAGAATATGTTTAAAAATTTGCATTTTGACATTTTTCAGTACGAAAAAAAAACAAAAAAATGTATTTAAAAATTACACTAAAATGACCTAAAAATTCGAAAAATGCTCTAAAAATTAAAAACGTCGACAAATGACAATAAAATAACTTAAAAATATCTAAAACTTACCAAAAAATGCCCTAAATCTTGTTAAAATGACCTGAAAACTAAAGAAGATGAAAAATAATGAAAAATGTCATAAAAACTTTTCATATTTGGAATTTAGGAAACATAAATGGACGTTTTAAGTAAGCAGGAAATGTCTTAGAAGCAGCAGAAAAATATGACATGTCATCGAAATCCTAGCCCTGGTTTCAAATAGTGATGGGAACTATCGAATAAAAATATTCAAGTAATTCGATAGTTTAAAATCATTCATTCATTTGATAGTTTTTTTTTATTCGATATTTTTTTCATTTGCACTTCGTTTGCTTACCTTCAACTGATTGAACAAATTGTGAGTACAGCAAATTTAACTGAAAAAGTTAAAAGCAGCTTGATTTGTGTTTAAATGAAAATTATAATGAAATCACACTGGCTAAGAGCTATTTAGAGGCTTTTACAGACGAATAAATGAATACTAGAACTGATAGCAAAAATCATTTGATAGTTCTTTGTACTAGCTACTATTTTTATAATTCAAATGAATGATTAGTTTATTCGATAGTCGAAATCGTACGACAATTCTTTGTTCTTGTTAAAATTTTTTAATTCGAATGAATGAGTAAATTATTCGATGGTTAAATTATTCGATAGTTTCATGCACTATTTAGTATTTTTTTTATATAGATAAACGTAGATGAACGTAGATATAGATGAGGATTAAATAGATGAACGAAATATTCAAACGAATTTTTCGACAGTTAACTGTCGATAGTTAAAATCATTCGATACTGCCCATCACTAGTTTCAGATATGTTTTAATTCTGGAAAAAATTCAGTTCCTCCACTTAAAGGCAATGTTATTAAAATTTCAACTACACCTTGAAGAAGAGGATACACTTCAGCCTAATGAGTATATAATAGGGTGGCTCCAAGTATATGGGAAAATAAAATGTAATACAAAATAATTATATGGAAAATTATGTCAAAATGCACACTCACTATCTGAACCTTTTGGATGAAAAACTAAGATATCCTGAATTTGAGGAAAATCGTTTGCGTCTCTAGCCACCTGAAATGCCGATGCATTTTTAATTCACTTCTTTTTTAATTTGGGACCAAAACATTAAGTTTTTAATGAATTTAATAAATATTACTTACTTATTTAATCGATAGATCTTTACAAGACCCTACCAATGAATCCTTTATTCATCAAAATTGAATAATACTTACGCAACTTAGAGAAATTTCGGAAAATCAGATTTCACGAGAAGCAAATGATTGAATGAATCCAAATTTGTTGTTGTTTTCCTAGCTAAAAAATTAACTTTCTGCGATAGCGAAAATGAAGTTCGAGCGTAATCAAAATTTTGATGACGCTCAAGACCGGAATTAATCAAAGAGAATACAAAAAAGTTGATTAACTTCATCATTTGATGCTTGCCTGAACTCTGTCATTGGGAAAAAAACTATGGTTTTTTGAATTTTTTTTTTTTTTGCACTAGATACGAAAGCCAAACCAAATTATTTTTTTACTGAATCACGTGGCTCTACTTGATACTTAATTACCACAAAAAGTTTAGGTTAGTTTGTACGTATTTTAAAAATTACGATCAAGAATATAAAAACTCAATTTGGAGAGAAATTCATCTACATTCCGGTGGCTAGAGACTCAAACGATTTTCCTCAAACTCAGGATATCCTGATTTTTAAGAATGAGCCGGCCGAATGTATAGCACTAATACTTGAATCATACTTTTCTTATTTGACATTACATATAAAACCTCTGGAGATTCTTTGAAAAATATCGAATATATGTTATTAAGTTTTCCTTCATCTTGTGTAGATCATGGTACAATTATTTGACAAGGTAGCCGTGACAGTTTTTAAGCGATTGGTAATTGTCAAAAACAGCTAAAGGAGTTGTAGTTTGCTGCTGTTGACTATGTATGTGCTTATTTTTAACTTTTCTTTGATTCATTGAATTTGTTCGCGAAGTTTATTGGAATGTTTTTAGTTTGCTGTGATTGACTAGCTATGTTTAAGTCGTTGCTTATTTTTTCACATTTTTTGATTAATTGCACGAACAACTAATTTTGACAACTACCCATCGCCGCTCGTGAGAAAAAAGCCAGTCTACGCTACTACCTTGTCAGCAATTGTGCCATGGTGTAGATAATGTAATGTTTTCCAGGTAACACAATAAGGATACAGTACTAAAAATTAATACAAATCAGAAGTTGTGTTTCAAAATCAACTTTTTCAATACATTATCACATTATCAAGGAATATAAAAAGCATTTTCAAGAAGCTTTGGGGGGGCTCCACCCTAGCGTGGATCCGCGCTTGCGTACAGCACATTGTGGGTGCTTCAAAATTGTATAGAGAAGTTTGTTTTTTAGATATGAATCATAACTCCTCCAAGAAATGTTCCATTCCTTTTTCATTTCCATTTTATCCAAGAAATTTGGACAGTAAAAAGGTGCACACGTCCTCAAGTGATTTATATGGAGATAAAGTGCTATATTCGCAAAAAAAAAATTATTTTCTTGAGAAGCTTATTTAAAAAAAATTGTGTGCACTTCCCTATTTCAATGGAATCGTACAGAAAATCGTACGTGCACACGTCCTAAAGTGATTTATATGGAGAAAAATTGCTATTTTCCCAAAAAAAAGAAATTATTTTTTTGAGGACCTTATTTAAAAAAAAATGGTGTGCACTTTCCTATTTCAATGGTATCGTACGGAAATGTACAGAATTAACTGGCATCATTGCAAGACCGGTAAGTAAATATGCAATTTTAATTTTTTCAATAAAGTTTGAAATATATGCCTATTGTAGCCTCAGTTTTCATCACGAACACCTTACAAAAAACAATTGAAATTTCTAGTGTCATTTTTATAATATTACAAAAATTATCATAGGCGCTCTTGCGTGAGTAGAAAAGGTTTATTTTATTTCCGAACAGAGTACTCAAAACCTGCTTTTCGTTTTTTAGTCGCACGGTAAAGTTGTGGAACAGTCTCCCTGCGAGCGTGTTTACCGACAGTTTTGTGCTTTGCAAATATAATACAAATCTTCACCGACACGACTCCATCTATTTTCCCTCCCACTAACTATCACCCATCTTCCGACTGAGCGTTGGTTCAGTCTAAAAAAAATATACGTTGTAAAAAATATTTTTAAAGGCACATACGATAATTTCGCCCACAAGAAACAAATTCATTGTAACATACGATAAAATATATAGTCAATTTTTGTCGTAACTACTTATAATTATTTCAGCTACAAAATTTTATTAGGTGATGCGTTGTGAGGTGTAGAACAAATTTGCATCAAAATGTCCATTTCGAAAAAAATAGCACATACGAGAATTTCACGCACAGGGGTCGATATGAAAGTATTCCAATGAAATGTACTGGAAATATTTTCTAAAATTAAGATGAATACAGACATAAAATGGTGCCAAAACGAAATTTTTACTAGAAATGCAGTTTTTCGGAGATGATGAATTTAGTTATTTTTTAGGAAAAAAATCCTGAAAAATCCAAAATCTCAAAAAAATCTTTAAGTCATGCCAAAAAACCAAAATTCGAATGCCAAATTTATTGCAGTTTAAGCATGAATTTTGTTTAAACTTCTTAAAGTGCCTTTGCCTGCCCATTCGAACACAAAAAAAAGACACCACTAAAAGTGAGAAACACCTATTCCTCACTCAGAATGACATGAATAAAAATTATACATTCGTTCAAAATCAAAACAAAAATATTTTTTCCAAATATCCACAAAATTAATTGAAAAACGATGCATATAATTTTTGTATAATAATATAATAAATATAATATTTTTTTTTTTTTTGGGGAAACGGCAATTTGCTTCATATAAATCATTTGAGGAAGTACGCTTTCCTATTATCGGATTCTCAATATTTTGTTTTTCAGAACATATTTTTTTAAACCCAAAAGAATCTTTCTAGGAGGAGGGGAGAATGCTTTATATGGGAAAGTTAAAAAAAGGATTTGCATATTGCATAAAGGGCAAAATACCCGAGTATAATTTAAAAAATTGTTAGCTAAGGTCAAACAGCGGCCGAATAAGGCGTTTTTTTATATATTTTCTCTGCCGTACAAGGGTCTTTTGCAGGACTTTTTGGCCAAACAACGGCCATACAAGGATTAAAAACCGCACATACAAGTGGGTACCTTGTGGTAATTTAGGACTTTAATAGCCGTTGTTCGAACCAACATTCGGCTACTAGGCTTTTTTGATTATTTTAAGGCCATGTTCGACCCTTATACGACGGTAAGGCAAATTTTTATCAAAACCGCTTTTCGCCAGATAATAATTTTACTCGGTTAAAGGGGTTTTTTAAAGGTAGGGAGCCTTACATTGAAATAAAATACAGCAAAATGTTTAAAAAACCACGAATTAAACTTAGTTTTTAAGAAAATTTAGTGACAATAATGTTAAAATATGATTTCGGGTACTAATATAAACAACCTTTCTATAGACAAATTGAACTTCAAAGATAGTAGTAGCTTTCTGACATTTGCTTCCACTTATTTTGTTGTTGTTGTTGTTGTCGTTGTTGTCGTGTTTGTCGCTATTGTCGTTCTTTGAACGGCTCTTGATTAAAGGACTCTTATGATTTTTTAAGCAAAGTAGTTCTTATCTGGCATTGTTGTTGTATTTCTTAATTGCGGTCACATAGTCCACATTCCAAACTTTGTTGCTTTTGTTGCAACAAGTGCTTCTTAAAGGAAACTTGTAACGCTTAAGCTTTTTAGGACAAGAATTCAGTTGTTAGCTGTTGTTGTTGTTGTTGTTGTTTTTATATTTGTATAAGGTATTTAGATACTATTTGCAACAAGTTCGAGGGACAAACTAGTTGTTGCTTTTAATGTTGTTGGTGCTGCTGCTGCAAAAGTACTGCAATAACCACTACAACACAGGCAAAAATAAAATCAACAAAAACAGTTAAATAAACAGTTAGACGCTTTATGCAATGGACAAGCAGCTAGTTGCTTTGCGTCGAAGGCAACGAATTCAACAACGACTACAACAACAACTAGAATAATGGTAATAATAAAGAAAAACCTGCTGCTGCAACAACAACAAGTGCAATTCGTGCGCTTACGCGAATAACTTCCAAGCAGCAGGAAAAGTAGGCAGTCAGGCAGGCAGCCTGCTTCCTTAAGTCATTTTGTTGTTGTTATTGTCTTGTTGCCGTTTCTACTACCAATACATTTAGCTAAGGTTTACTTCCAGTTTTTTGTTGTTGTTGATTTTTCGTTACCAAGTTGTAACTCTATAGATACCTTCTAACTACTGCCAAGATCGGGCGCAACAAGCTTGCTTTTGATCACTGCTCTCGCCTAGTAACGCTCGTGTGCGCAAGACAAGATAAATTGAACAAAGCAACAACAACGACAACATCAAACACAGGGCTGCATAAATGCAGTTAAATAAACAAAAAGGAAAAAACTCATAGATACAGCAAATAATCCAAACAACTGTAAAAAATGGACGCATTCGAGAAGCACCAACGCAACAATCTGCAGAGCTATCTTTTTAGTGTTGTTGTTTGTGCTCTTTTCGTAGTTGTTAATCTTATAAGAATATATTTCTAATATAAGTTAAGGTAAGCTCCAAGGCAACCAATTCCTAAGTTTTTAGTGCTTATTTTTGGCCAGTATCTATCTTTGGACAGTCATGTTCAAGTGGTTAGCAGTAGCAGCTGCTGCTTCATGATAAGCTTGCATGAGCGCTGAGGTGTACTTTTACCTGTTGTTTTTTGTTGCTTTTTTTATAGTCATTTCATGTGCTTAAGAAGCTATTGCCTCCTGCCTAAAACTAACTGCTGCGTTATACTACGTTTACATTGAGCCAAATGACTCATTTCAGCTCATTCGGCCAAATGAGAAACAAAATCATCTCATTTCCCATACAACTTCTCCGTTGCAATTCACTTCATTTGAAACAAATAAGATGCGTTCCTAAAACTTATTAAAAACTATTTCGAACGCATTCAATGGAGAATGGATAAAAAACACCGAACACACCGAAAACAAAGAAAAACATAAAAAACAACAACAAGTAACTAGTTGTCAAACGAAATGAGATACTTTCGCAAAACAAACCAATGAAAACACTTTTGAAAAACTCATTTCAAATGAGTCATTGGATGAGCCCAATGTAAGCGTAGTATGATTTTATATTCAAGCATTTGATGCATGCATATTAGGCAAGATAATCCCGGGATCACGGTTGATTTAAGCCCATTTAAATCCCGGGATTTTCTTTCCGGAATCCCGAAATTTTTAAATAAAAAATTTCTATTAAAATATTCAAGTAAACGCAAACATTTCAGTTAAAGTTTATATGAATATAGAATTAGAATAACCTTTTATTGAGACTGAAAAAGATTGTTAGGACGATGAGTGAGAATCACTGCAGCAAAGAATTTGCACAATTTTAGAAGAATTTGCAACATCGGGAAGTCAGCTATAGATTTCAAAATTGTCACATATTCTGGCTTGAAACAATAATTTTGTTTTATGGTTTAGGCAATCGTGATCGAAACCTAAAAATTGCTTACGATTACCGTACAACTATTTCTCCAACTAGCATAGAATCAAAACGGTGCTTCTTATCAGCGGGTTATATTTGTAATAATATCCGAGCAAAACTCTCTAATGAAAAATAAGACGCGTTGATCAATTTAATGCATTACTTTAAAAATAATTAAAACAAAAAATTTAATTTCAAAAAGTCTTTTTCAACCTTAATTTGCCTTAAAAACAAAAAACATGAAGACGGTGTCTAAGAAAAAAATGTTTTACATATATATAATAATACCTTTAACTGTTCTGTATTTTTTAAAAAATTTTTTTTTCTTCTTTAACTTAACACAATTTGCTAGTCATTAATATTATTTAAGTTTTTTTTTGTGCTTATTAACAATAAGGGCATTCACAATTGTGTGGTATCGTGGTATTGTGGTTTTTTTGCCATAGTTGAAAACCACAATTATGAACACCCTTTGAATTAGAAGTTGTGCTTGGTAACATGCCACTATTGCTATTTGTTACTATCCAATTTGATATATTTTATTAATATATGGCATAAAAAAGTTTAGCTTGTATTTTAAGCTTTTTCCTTTTTTGCAATTCTAAAATAACTGGCAACCGATCAGTTGTTTATGGAACTTGAAAAATTACGTTTGTTAAACATATTATTGGGCTAATTGAAATTACCACACTTTTGGTTTTTAGAGATTTCATGTAAAACAACAAAAAACATATAAAACCACTCAATAAAGAGGTATCAATAACACGGGGTTTTTTAACTACACAGAAAACAACGCAATTGTGAATAACCTTAATGTGTTTTATTTTGTTTTTGTTCCTTTATAAATGAATTCATTTACATTTTTTAGTTTCAAGTAATAAATGATAAAAAACTGTGTTAAAAACGTTTTGAATTATTTACTTCTTAAAATTTTCAATCCTGAACTAATACCAGAATCCCGAAGTTGAGATTTTCAACCCCAATAATCCCGAGATAGAGAAAATCTCCCTAATACATATATATATATATATATATATAAATAAATAAACTGGTCATTTCAGCCCTTAGAAAGACTTTGACCTAGCTTCTATTGATCAATTGTGTTGTGCATGTTATTAAATGTTTGATCACAAATGACCGAGAACTGGACCTACGTGTTTTATGCCTACTCATGGCAATTTTTACTCTCTGAGGTTTTCCATTGTCTGCAGAGAGGTGACAACCGAACAGAAAAATTAATTCAAATAAAAACTTTCTGTTTGAGGTGGAATTGAACCCGGGCTGCCGCGGTTCCTTAGCTTAGGGGCCATGCACTCTACCCACTAGGCTACGGCCATTGAGGCTACATTTTCATTTTCAGTGTGACTACCATAGAAAGCCATAAAGATTGTCTTTGTTATTAACAATTACCATAACTATGACTCCAACTATAACTATAACTATAACTATAACTATAACTATAACTATAACTATAACTATAACTATAACTATAACTATAACTATAACTATAACTATAACTATAACTATAACTATAACTATAACTATAACTATAACTATAACTATAACTATAACTATAACTATAACTATAACTATAACTATAACTATAACTATAACTATAACTATAACTATAACTATAACTATAACTATAACTATAACTATAACTATAACTATAACTATAACTATAACTATAACTATAACTATAACTATAACTATAACTATAACTATAACTATAACTATAACTATAACTATAACTATAACTATAACTATAACTATAACTATAACTATAACTATAACTATAACTATAACTATAACTATAACTATAACTATAACTATAACTATAACTATAACTATAACTATAACTATAACTATAACTATAACTATAACTATAACTATAACTATAACTATAACTATAACTATAACTATAACTATAACTATAACTATAACTATAACTATAACTATAACTATAACTATAACTATAACTATAACTATAACTATAACTATAACTATAACTATAACTATAACTATAACTATAACTATAACTATAACTATAACTATAACTATAACTATAACTATAACTATAACTATAACTATAACTATAACTATAACTATAACTATAACTATAACTATAACTATAACTATAACTATAACTATAACTATAACTATAACTATAACTATAACTATAACTATAACTATAACTATAACTATAACTATAACTATAACTATAACTATAACTATAACTATAACTATAACTATAACTATAACTATAACTATAACTATAACTATAACTATAACTATAACTATAACTATAACTATAACTATAACTATAACTATAACTATAACTATAACTATAACTATAACTATAACTATAACTATAACTATAACTATAACTATAACTATAACTATAACTATAACTATAACTATAACTATAACTATAACTATAACTATAACTATAACTATAACTATAACTATAACTATAACTATAACTATAACTATAACTATAACTATAACTATAACTATAACTATAACTATAACTATAACTATAACTATAACTATAACTATAACTATAACTATAACTATAACTATAACTATAACTATAACTATAACTATAACTATAACTATAACTATAACTATAACTATAACTATAACTATAACTATAACTATAACTATAACTATAACTATAACTATAACTATAACTATAACTATAACTATAACTATAACTATAACTATAACTATAACTATAACTATAACTATAACAATAAATATAACTATAATTATAACTATAACTATAACTGTAACTATACCAGAACTATAACTTTACCAAAACTATAACCAGAAGCAAGATCACAACTGGAAATCAATTAAGGAAAACATTATTTAAGTACGGAAATGCATGATGCGGACACGATAGAAATAGCTCTTTAAGGGAAGATTTATCAATTGCCATTAGATCAGGTGGTAATCAAGTTTTTCTTAGGATGCCCTTTATTCAGAAATTCTTATTAAAACCTGATCATGTTATTATCAGTATCCGGTAACCTGACCAGGACTTATATAAGGAAATGTTTCATGTTTGAAATTAGTTCCTTATTAAAATAAAGATTTTAAATTAAGTTCTGCTTGGGCAGGTTCAACTTGATATGGTGAAATTCTATTTATATTAATCTTAATTTTAAGAACTTGCAGTATAGATGTCAATTTTGACATTGTTTTTATGCATAATTTCTTGAAGTATTTCTTAGTAATTTTAGCAAAATTTTACTCAAAGTTTTGTGAAGTTTTAAAGTTTCTTGTTATAGTCTTCATGTGGATCAAGTATCACCCCTATATATAAGAATTATCTAAAAAATTCATCTAACTTTCTTTTTATTTTAATGTTAAACTTCACTTCCAACATACTAAAATAAACTTAATGAAAGATTAACAATGAACTTTGAAAGATGAGGAATTAAAAAAGATACTTTTTATAAAATAAAAAAAATTCAAGATAATGGAAGAAGGTAACACCTTCTATAAGAAGTTTGCTAAGCAATCACGAAAATGGGACAATTTCAAAGCCCCGCAACTTTTAACGAAATATATATTTGTCTGAAATCTTTTCTATTTCCTGCAATTTGAACTTTTAGCCAAAACTAGCTTAATTACATCTGCTTCCAGTCTTGCCTTAACTTAACTTGTATTGACAACATTCAAATCAACATTAACAAAAATCATCGCAATGACCTTCAGCTATTCATTTTAGCAAAAGAAATAAAAAAACAAACTCTTGGATGTGCCAAAAGCTGTACGCGAATCCAATGAAGCCGGCTGCAGAAAACCTGCTTAACTAGCAGCGCTTTGCATTAATTTAAAGTTGTATAGATAAAGATCGTCAGCAACTACTAGAAACCCACCATATATCAACGCTCTGTTGACATATATTAGGCGCTGAAATTGTTAATTGCCTAAATTAGTTCAAGCGATTTTATTGATTTTTTTTGCAGTAAAAACACAACGCTCTTGATCTAATATTCACATAGAGTAAAAAATATATATTATGAAAAAAAAGACAATTAAATAGGGTAATCTTGCAGCATCGTACTTTCTGCTTAAGCAATGTATGCACCGGCTTAATACACCGGTTAATACATAAATACAATATTTTTTAGTGAAATGGATTGATGACTGATGCCGAAAAAAGTCCTTATTTCATAAGTGCACTATCTTCTTCTATCTATCTTCTATTTATATAAAAATGGATGTATATATGTATGGGAGTATGGGGATTTGTGTGTATGTCACGTATAGATTCAAAAACTTCTAAACCGATCTTTATGAAATTTTCAGGTAAACTGAAACAACATCTTGGGAGTTTAAATGAAGTTTAGTGTCAATTGGACAAGGGGGTGTGGTACCTCCTATACAACGTAAATATGCACTATCGCTCTCAAACCAAAAAATGCTATATATCAGACAGTTTTGATCCTAAAAACCTAAATAGAAGGAGGAGCTACTTTGGGACATATGCAACTCTAATAAAGTTTTAGGCTTGTCCGAAAATAAGATCCACTTGTTTTTCAGCGCCATATCATTCAGATGAGTTTATTTAAACATCTGTTGAATCATATTGAACGTAAAACAGTGGGTTGGTCACAACTGAATTATTCAAGACTACTGAAGAAGAAATGTACCTATATCCGCAACAGGCTGTCTAGTCTGCTGTGTGATTGACTTTATACAAAGTTGTTATTGTTGTGGCTTTCTTTCATAAATAACTTGACCTAAAGCTCTAAATTATAACTTTCTAAAATTGGGTAGTTTTGTTCAAATGATTACTGTCGGCAACTATACAAAAACTGGGCGTGGTCGCACTATATCTGCGCTGACTTTTTCGATATCATTATAAATCCTGAGTTGTACACGTTTTGATAGTGAAACTTGGTATGTAGGTGCTCCAAGTAGCGATCACTATGCAGGATGTCCCGCGATAGAGTGGAACTATTTAAAGAGGTGAAAGTGATGTCAAGTAAAGCAAAATATTGTAGGGGGGGGGGTCTTTTTTCATACCCTTAGGAGTTGCAGGGTTAATTAGTATTTCATGACTTTGATGCACATTATTGTCTTAAGCAAAAAAACCAACTCACGAAAAACTTAACAGTGTAACAACAGTGTATCAACGAGACCACCTGATCCATCCATTACTGAGCTATGCTCATGTGAAAATGAAATGAATCCATTGAAACTACATGAATTTAAGGTTTGAGCGCAATTTTCTCTTAATTTTGCGTTATAAATCAACATTTTTTTTTAGCATCAAATTTGTGGATTCTTCAATTTTCTTTTTAATGACATCAATCATATATCAATGACATATCTTTAATTAAAATAACAAAGTTTTTGTGCTCTTAAAATTACACTTAATTGAAAACACAACAATATTTTATTTTATTTTTTTAAAATAAAGAAAAAGTATGAAAACTTTACGAAGTTAAATTTTTTAAGCATAATTAACTTTGTTATTTTTTTAGCATACCTTTATGTAATATAAGCGATTCTGTACTAAAGAATGCTACAAAAAAATTCGTCAGAGAAATATAATGTTTTTTTATTGAATTCAACAATTATTAAAGTACATAAAAATTTATTGTGATGTCATTTGATGTCATTTGACGTTGTCATGAAGCGATGCGGGAAAATTTGCTTCCAGAATAACATGATCTGTAATCATCTGAAAAAAAAAATGTATTTGTAAAGTAACCTTTTACGCCGAGTTGGTGATTTTGCCGCTTTTTTTTAAATGAACCTGAAAAGAAATTTGCATCTCGTTATGTACTCAAATTTACACCCATTTTTCAAACAATCAACTTTAAAGACGAGTTATTTTCTTACAAACAAAAATTTTTACAAAAACTCGAAGTCACTACCTCGGCGTAAGTAATTTTACAAATATATATTTTTTTCAGATGATTACAGATCATTCTCGCATCGCTTCATGACAAAGTCACGTACACGCAAATGAGAAATTTGTTTTTTTTTTGTGTACTTTAATAATTGTTGAAATCAAAAAAAAAAAACTTTATATCAGTACCTCAGACCATTTTTTTGTAGTATTCATTCAAAAATCGAATTCAAAATCGCTTATATTACATAAAGGTACCCTTAAGATATGTTAATGATTTCGATGTCGTTGTAAAGAAAATTAAATAAGTCACAAATTTGATGCTAAAAAAAATTTTGATTTCTTACGCAAAATTCAGAGAAAATTGCTCTCAAACTTGAAAATAAGTAGTTTCAAGGGATTCATTTCATCTTCACACGAGCACATCTCAGGAATGGGTGGAAATAAGAATTTATTGTCTTTCAAATGATTTCTTAAAATAAGTTTTCCGTGATTTAGTTTCTCTGCTAAAAACAATAATGTGCATCCAAGTCATGTAATAAAAAATTAACCCAGTAACTCCTAAGGGTATGAAAATAGACTCCCCTCCCATACGATTTTTTGCTCAACTCGACATCACCTTTCATCTCTTAAAAAAGTTGCACTTTATCACGAGACACCCTGTATATATAAAAATTTCCACGTCGACTTTGCCGCCCAAAATCTATGCAAAAGCCTTGTGTCAGAGGGTTTTTACCGTAGAAGACTAAAATTCGGTAATTTAGTTTATGTGGTTACTAAACACATACCAAGGATTGTTTTTGCATTGGAAAAGGGGGCGTTGTCACTAAGTTATAGCTTTGGAGCTATAGGTCGCATTGCATCGGCATTCAGTTTTCAACCTCAATTTACAATATTTGGCACAAATACGCAAGATACGCAACCAAAATTAATATTAAGTTGTAAATTAACTCTAAAGTCGCAGAAAGGACTCAATAATAGCACATTATAGTTATGTGCTATACAATATGTGTTCAATTTGTCGACGTTCTACACGACTTAATTCTTCCTATTACGAATTGATTTCTAGAACACAGATGTTTTCATGTCCTTAAAACGAATTTCCATTTTGTGAAGTTTTTTCTATACAACAACGAGTTTTTGCAACTGCAAGTTACTTATTCTTATGCGTTTTTGATCTCCAAACATGGAATTTCATAAAATAATTTTTCGTTACGCATATTAAAAAAAAAAAATAACATAAAAATTACCAAGCGTTGAGAATGATAATTTGTTTTTTTAACAAAAATCAAATCCGATTACAAACAATTCTGATAACAATGTTGCCTAAGATCACTAACAAATCACAAAAGCCGCAGAAAAAGGTCGAAACAATTTTTCGGACTCGTTACATGGAAGTCCGACTTTATAGAGTGTACTATAGGCCGGGTCGATTTGTGGGGAGGCAAAAAATCGCCCATTGCTCAGAGAAAATCGTTTTCTAGGGATCAAAATAAGAAACTTTGCTCGACGAACTATATCTTTAAAACGAATTCTAAAGCCCCAAATTTTGACTTCTGTCCCGTAGGTTCAAATTTTGAAAAATCCCTCTTTGACCCATTTAGAGTGCCCCAATCGAGTCCAAATGTATGACCGACTTGTTGTCTAACTAATTGTCATGTTTTACTGTTTCTACGATTAATTAACAACTTTGGTTTTTATTAATGCGTATAAATACAATTATTTCACTGAAAACACAATTATTTTTCTTCCATGGTAGTATGGAAAATTTTGTCTGTCCCTCTGACCAAAATCTGAAATTTAATCTTATCAATACCTGGTTGAAGTGGATGTTCAGGGTCGCTTATCTGAGATTAAATAACAAAAATAATAATAATAATCAAAATATTAGCTTAAATTCAATATATAAAACTCAGCGTTTTATATATTGAGAAATTAGCTAGCTAGTTCTAAGATACATGTCACAAAAAATTTGAAAACAAATAAAAAATATGGTGGACCCCTAATTGCATTGTTCCAGGATCGTCATGGAGTTTTGAATATAAAATTCACACAAAGCAATAACAAAGCGAAAAAAGTGAAACTTTTTATATGCAACAAGATCTGGCGTATTTCTTTAAAAATAACATGCTGAGTAGAATTTTCACATCGAAATGATTACCGAAAATTTATATATATTATGGACTGCTGCACATATTTCGGTATCTGGAGGCGATATAACACGTGAAAATTTTCTTGCAATTATTTTTTACAATGTTCGACGTGAATTATCTTAACAAGAGCGCATCGATTAACACAATTCAACTTTTGGCAATGAATCACTACCAAAAACCACTGTATGCCTTTGAAACCCAAGGATATAAACGGCTGCAGTTTAAATAAAAATTTAAATTTTTTGAAATTGTTTGTGATGCATAATAAGAATGGCTTTTTAAATATATACAATAGACCGACCCAAAAAACCTTAGTTTGATTTTTTTGTGAGCACAAGGATAAAAATGTTCGATTATGTATCGAAAACACGCCCTTAAAATTTGGTATGAAAATATTGATGTTAAGTACTCGACCAAAGACTTTTGGTGGCGCTGCACCCGTTATAAAAATTCAGTGAACTAAAAACCTGATAATCATACATGACACAAGTAATAATAACATTTTTTAAGGTATAATCTTACGGCGGACGTGGGGGCGTTCGTCTGAGTAATATTCTGTTTAAATGTTTTTTTATTTATTTCATTAAAAACATAAAAAGGAACAAATATAATTTCATTAAAATAAAAAGCATAAAACTCATTCAAAACATTCAAACAAAAACTTCAAGAAAGTTTAAAAATATACGTGTTTAGTAAAAATGTTTAGATCATTTTGTATGGTAAGCCATGAAGCAATTATTGCCCTTCGCAATGCACAGATGTCAGGTGTGTACACAGGGGGATTTTGGGGGTTAAAACCCCCTTCCCTCCAAAATGAACGAATTTTAACGAGCTTCGAGAGAAACACTCAGCTCAACATGGCAGCCGTTGTGTGTTTATGGTCACAACAAAGATCTTTAGATGGCATTGCACATTGGAAAAAAATACAAAGACTCAATTTAAAATATTTATTGTGAAAAGACTTTAATATATAGACTTTTTTTCTTGTTTTCTTTGATTTCTTGTTTCCGATAAATTGTGTTCAAAATATCTTGACACCGGCTGAAAAGGACTACTTTGTTTATGTCACCTAGCGAGGAGAAGACATAGCCTTTAAAAACATCCAAAAAATGTACTTTGAAAAAAATTTTTAGTCTTTTCACAATAAAAATCAACGCTAGTTGAATTCGCTGAAAAAGTTTTTACGCCATAACTTCTGAACCCTTAAAGAAGAACTTTCATTTCATAACTTTCGAAAGAAAATAGAACGTAAAAAAAAATGAAAATAATGATAATGGAAAAATTTATAGCGCCTGTTGCTGATGGTATTTTTTCAAAAGTTTTTTATATTTTCTTCAAAATAAAACTTCCAATGATACCCTTTTTACGAAAATCACATTTAAATAGATGTCTCAAACACATTGTCTCAAAATAGACCCTATTTTGGCATTCACATGGCTAAATAAAAAGAAATAAAAAAATTTCGAAAGAAATCTCAAAACCTCAAACTACGGATTTGGTTTTTTAAACAATAAACTAATCTAAGCACAAAATTTGAGCCAAATCGGAGATGCTCAGGGCAACTGATATTACACTTCAATGTGAAATGGGTGACATATTGAAAACAATTTGTTCCTACTTTGACGAAATATATTTAATGCAAATTGGTTAATATTGTTAAGTTTTATAAAAGTTTTATAAAAAATGGGCGGTGTCTAAGAATATTGACTACTTTAATAAATATAGACATTTTATGAGAGAATTTAATTTCTTAGATAAATTTCTATACAAACAATACATTCAAAATTTTGAAACAAATATAAAGTTGAATCCGAAAGCATTTTGGAGTTTTATTAATTCTAAGAAAAAAAGCTCAAACATTCCAACTGCAATATTTTTTAAAAATAAAGACTCAAAAAATGCCACTGAAAGCGCAAATCTTTTTGCTGACTTTTTTGAGTCAAATTTTGAACCATCAGTTATTTGTTCAGCTGATACTACAAAAGATATAAGCCCTTTGATTGATTTTGGTTCCTTGTATATCTCTGAAGAGGATGTAGTTAAGGGTGTTTCGAACCTTAAAATGACAACCAAGCCTGATTGTGATGGTTTATCAAGTTTGTTTTTAAAAAATTGTGTTAAATCCATAGCAAAACCCCTCCAGCTAATTTTCAACAAATCTCTTTCTACAGGGTCATTTATTCCGGATTGGAAAGTATCATTTATTTCTCCAATATATAAATCTGGGAATAAAAATAATATTGAAAATTATAGGCCGATTTCAAAACTTACCTCTGTATCGGAACTGTTCGAAGCAATAGTTAAAGAGAAGGTTTATTTTACCGTAAAATGCTGAATATCTCCTTTCCAACATGGTTTTGTACCTGGTCGATCAACAGTAACAAACCTTACTTTATTTACGGAATACTGTATTTCTGCCTTTCAAAAGGGATATCAAGTTGACTCAATATACACTGATTTCTCAAAGGCCTTTGACAAAGTTTCTCATGATATTTTAATAAAAAAATTAGCGAAAATAGGTTTCCATTCTAACTTATTAAGATGGTTTGGGTCATATTTGAGTGACAGGTTAAACCATGTTTGCATTGAAAACGAACTATCTAGACCATTTGTAGCTTCTTCTGGTGTTCCTCAAGGAAGTATACTGGGTCCGTTACTTTTTATTATATTTATAAATGATATTACATCAAAAGTAAAGAATTCGCAATGTCTTCTATATGCGGATGATCTAAAAATTTTTCTCAAAATTAGGTCATTGTCAGATGCTGTGTTACTACAATCTGACTTAAATGCTATTTTTGATTGGTGTACAAACAATGGCCTGCTTCTTAATCGTGAAAAATGTGTGTTACACTAAGTCAATGTCTCCTTTAAAAACATCGTACCTTTTAGGTAATACATGGTTGAAATTCGTAAGTGAAACTAAAGATCTCGGGGTTATATTTGATTCGAGATTCACATTTATAGGTCACTTGAATTATATTATACCGAAAGCATACTCGCTACTTGCGTTAGTTCGACGTAATGGATCAAGTTTTAAAGACCCTTATACCCTGAAGTGTCTTTATACATCAATAGTTCGATCAAAGTTGGAATATGCTTCATTTATCTGGAATCCGTTCTATGCGTCTCACACCTTACGCCTTGAACGAGTGCAAAAAGCTTTTCGTTTTTAGAGCCATTAATTCTCAAATTGAAATGCCATCATATAATGATCGTTGTAGTTTTATTAAATTAAAAACTCTTTAGAATAGAAGAATAATTTTATCTCTAATGTTCGTTTTTGATATTGTAAGGGGAACGGTAGATTGTCCTAACTTGCTCAAATTAATAAATTTTAATGTTCCGTCGAGAACAATAAGACACTTTGACGTATTTTATTTAGAAACATGCAGATCAAACTATACCTTTAACTCGCCAATGTTTAGATCTACGTTGGAGTTTAATAATTGCATGTTATACTGCAACACTGATTTTGCAGGTTCTAAAGAATCCTTAAAACATTCTCTAAATTGTTATTATTAAAATAATCTCAAATAAATTGTATCTTATAGTATTTATAGTGAATTGAATTTAAATTTAATTGTAACATATTTTGTATTCATCTTTATAGCATATTTAATATTCCATAGTCTGTAAGAGCTTATGTTCATTGACTAAAATAAAAAAAAAAAATAAAAAAAAAATAAAAAAAAAATTGGTTCAAAAATTGCTTGAAACATTTTTTAAAATTTTGTATGCAAAAACATGCATTGATATTAAATTTTTCCAGTTTATAAATTGATTTTGATCAATATTTTGTACCCCATATTTGCAGGCACTGCTTGAAACAGACAAACCGACCTGTAACATTTATATATATATCCATGCGTTATATATCCATCAAAAAGCCGATTCCTGAAGGATGGTGCAACGTTGCCGGTTTCAGTCGTTTCAAGCGAACCCTCGTTTTCGTCACTTCGAAAACTCAAAACATGCATGAGAAGTAAAACTGGAGAAGAAATGCTCCATTGGTTAGCTCTTCTTAATTATCACAGGGATGTGGAAGTGACCACGGAAGAAATTTTTAATGCATTAGCCAAAAATAAAATTTATAAATAAAATTCGAATAAGTCTAAAAGAAAATTAAAAATCCCCCCAAATTTTTTTCTGGGTAAGCGCCTGTGATGCCGCCATATGGCATCATCGTCCTTATTGGATTCAGTTTTAAATTCGAATTTCCATATATTTTGCAAATTTGTTTGAGTTGAGGGATTGTCTGTCGATCAGTGTGAAAATATTTTATCCGTTTTTTATGCTTATCCTTTCCAATTACCTATTTCCTTCTTAGATCTCTCTTCCATTACTATTATGTATCTCAGTTATAGATAACCATTCTTCCATCATTATTTTTTCCTCCTCTTCTTTTCTTTTTGACATAATTTTTGAAATTAGGTCAATCCTGTGAGCGGAATATGACCACGTCAAGCGCAAGCACAAAAAAATCAAAACAAGTAAAGGGGAGAATGGAAAAAATAGATCCTGTTTAGTTAACAAAAACCTGTTTAGAATACGTTAGTTAAGGGAGTATTCCTGGTTGGAAGGCTGTTTTTGGACCCTTTTTGAAAAACTTCTCATTTGAAAACTCAAAGAGTTATTTAAATTCCGGTTTTTTTTTTTTTTGTATTAAGAACATATTAAATTAAATAAAAAAATTGTTTCCTTTGTACGAGGGCTGTTCAAAAAGTTGTCGGCCTTCAAAGTTGGGCGTTGAAAAAAAGGTATGCTTTTTACGGCCCGGATAACTCGACTTTTGATCATCTGAAATGGAATTCAATACAGATGTAATTCTAGTCCCTATCTCAATCATAATTTTGCGATTTTTTTTACAAAATGGCGGTCATTGAAAAATGAAAAACCTATTTTGGGTCTTTTTTGTAGTTTAGTGTAAAAAAAGAAATTGCTTCAATTTGTGATTGAAGTAGGGACTAAAATGGTGACAATTCTGAAAAAGTGACTAGAAAAGTGACTTCGAAGTTCAAAAACGTGATTTTAAAAAAGACTCAAAGAAAATTTTAAGCAATAAAACATTTTTTTTGTGAAATACTTACATATATCAGTTTGCAATGCCAGCCTAATAAGGAACTCCTACCTCTTCTTCAAAAAATGAGGACTCAGCGGCTCTTTGTGCTCTTCGAGCAGTTCTACCTTATTTTGATACGGCCAGAGCTCTGGCTTCGGACCTTTTCAAACGTTCTTCGTTCCAAGACATGGCGAAATCATACGTGATGTTGCCAATCGGGATACCCATTAGGTTCATTATTTGAAGTATTGGCAAAAAACTTTCGTTAAATATGACAGTTGCAATATCAATAGACAATCTCAATAAGCCGGTGTGCATATGCTTCGGTGCGAATGACCACAGCACTGCGTTGAAAGATTCATTGCTGTTTTGAGTTTCGGAGCCAAAGCATCTGTTCATCACAGCAAATCATCGGCTGACAGTGCTCCGTAAATAGGTTTGATTGCTTCCAGGTGGAATCTCTGATTTAGTAGTGCACACGTATGCTTGAAGCTGTCGATTGTCCCTTCTGCTACCGCTTTTTGCCAGGCGCACCAGCTCGACGCACCAGTCGGACAGTTTTGGTGCTGTGGAGCTACATAAATCCAGATTTTGTGCAAAACATTGCCCAAACAGCCTTCTTCATGTCAGTAACCGACTCTGGATGACGACGAATAGCGAGGCCATAATATGTTGTTAGTTCAGAGATGACTTTATCTGTGAGTTTGCCTGCACCCTTGCCGCCAATGCCTCTGTTCGCTTTTTTGGCCTTGCGGAATCTGGTGCCCATTCTTTTTTGCACGTTCGATATACAGGGTGACAAAAAATAAGTGTATACAACATTTTTCAATGAAAAATCTTTATTTTTAATAAAAATAGGGAAAGAACATAAAAAACTCAAAATTTAATCCATAAGTAATAATTTATTTAGCTGGATTCGAAGTGACCTCCTCCAGCGCGAATACACATCTTCAAACGCTTTTCAAAATTTTGGGCTATGGGCCGCAGCTCCTCTAAGGTTATTTTGTCCCACTCCCGACGCAACGCTTGCTTCAAAGACTTCAAACTTTGGTGTCGCTTAGCACACGCCCTTGCCTCTAAAATCGACCATATGGAATAGTCCAAGGGGTTGAGGTCAGGTGAATATGGCGGCCATTCCTGAGACGTTATGAAGTCCGGAAAATTGACTCTACACCACTCTTGTGTAATTCTTGCTCTGTGGGCTGGCGCTGAGTCTTGCTGGAAAGTCCATCTTTCTTCGCCAAAGTGCAGTCGAGCCCAAGGAAGAACTACGGCTTCCAAAATGTCGCGACGGTATACTTCTTGATTAATTTTTACTCCTTGGTCCACAAAAACCAAGGGTGTCTTGCCGCTGGCACAAATTCCTGCCCAAACCATGACGGATTGCGGATTTTGGCGATGTTCGTTGATAGAGGATGGCCCAGGAGCTTCTCTTGACCAGATTCGATCGTTTTGCCTATTGTGCTTTTGCTCAACAGTGAATAATTTCTCATCTGTGAACACAATTTTTTCCCATCCCATACCTGCGGCCCGACGCAAAAGCAGACGACATCTTTGGAGCCGAACTTTCTTGTTCTTATCCGTTAACAACTGTCCTCTTTGGTGTTTGTAGGCTTTAAGTCCAAGATGTTCTTTTGCCATAAGTCGCAATGATTCACGGTTAATACCCACCTCACGAGCCATTTTTCTCATTGAAACTCCTGCATTTCGTTCAACCCGTTTTTTGATGATTTTTCGGTTGTTAGAAGTGTTTACGGATCGTTTTCTTCCTCTACCTGGTCTATCACCTTCATGGCCAAGCTCCTTAAACCGTTTAATTGCACGAGCAACCAGTGAACGGGCAATTCCAATACTCCGAGCGATTTCGCAATTTCGTTTACCTAACTGGTACAACGCTATAATGGTTGCGCGATGAGTAGACATTGTGAAATAAACTATTAAAGTGAAGCTAGAGCGTTGAAAATAAATGTAACGGTTTCTGAAATATGTCGAATAGCAACAACAACAAATAAACCGTTGTAAATATAATAATGCGTTCTACACAGGGCAAAGAAGTTTGTATACACTTATTTTTTGTCACCCTGTACATTCTTTTTTTCGACGATTGGGTCGCCATCGTAAGGATCGTTGTCCATAATAGCTTTGAATGTTTTTGAGTCGCCATCGCCGATATACTTGCAGTATTTAACAGTTTTTGCAGTTTATAATTCAATTCAAAGTGAACTAAACGCTGCCAACATTCGATTATCTAAGCTCTAAAATGTGTATTCATTTATTTTTAAAATGCGTATAAAAACAAGTTATTACCTACTAAAGAACGCGTTGAACGAAATTCGGTGGTTGCTTCAAACCGTTGCATTCAAAAAGTAGCCAAATTAAGCAAATCGCATTTTGGCGAAAACATTGCTGGACAAAAAAAGCCATATCTCCTAAAGTATTTCGAATTTCAAAAAACCTCTTTTAGGACGATATTCTCAAATATCCAAGTTATAAAAATATGCAAAAAAAAGAAATCGAAAAAAATTTGGATGTGCCAACCAGGAATACTCCCTTAAGCAAACCTGTTAGAATAAGTTATATATGTGCTACTAAATTGTAATTTAAAGTAGTCTGCTAGAGAATTTATTCTATTGATGAATCAATAAACAAATAAATAAAAAAATATGCAAAATTACAAAAAAAAAAAGTATAGCAGTGAGCCGACCGAAGCGAAAACATATATGTTAAATATTAGTATTCCCTGGAAGACTTTGTCCTGCCACGGACCGCCTTACTGCTTTATAAGAATTTTCATGCTAATCGGAAAAAAATTTTATATTTTCACCCCCTCAACCTTTGATTGTTTCTTTCAAAGTATTTTTTTATTCAGCATAGCATTTTTTTATAATTACACCAAACTATATTATTACATTTAAATTGAATATTGTTGATAAACAAATAAAATACAGGGAGCACTATTGAATAAAAAATAATCCTCAAAAAGGATATTTAATTTTTTCTTTCAGTGTATATGTAGAGCTGTAGCTAAAATAAAATAAATTTACTTTTTTTTATATATGATATTTTGTTTGATGGGTCTTGAAGTCTCTTTTAATGGCTGCATTTGAGATCTTGCTACAAGGAAAACAGAAAACATAGGAAACAAAGTGCAGTTTATTTTTTTCCACCGATTGGGTTCATCCGTACATCCGGTTCATCATTAATGCACATTATTTTCATCTTTTATCACTTGATTATATTTTAAATTATGGATTTTAATATAAAAGGCAAAGTAAAACATAAACAAAAATATAAATTAAACTTACGGAAATAACTAATATACACTTAAAATACATAATTATACACACATACATAAAATTTGTATTTACATACATTTCATTGAACTTCATTTACATTATTTTCACTGTTTGCGTCATTAATCATTGCATTATATTTTTAAAAAAGATACTATAGACTTATGGTAGCTGAAATAAGAAACAAAAAATTTTGGACGATGCTGTCCCACTCATGATAAAATTATTATTAGGTAGCCTTGACAACTACTTATTTTCTCACGAGCTGCAATTTCAAACAAAAGAAAACAATAAAAGTGCGTGTGTCACACACATTGGCAGCTTTCAGCGGAGTCAATAGTTGGCAACTGTTTTTTTTAAATTTGAGTGAGAAACCTTTGCAATTCCTCTCAATGCAGCCAATGTGTGTGACACACGTTCTCTATTTTGTTTTCTTTTGCTTGACATTCGATGGTCGAAACACGAATTGTCACTTTTACCTATTTCTTATTATACCATGGTCCCAGTCAGAGAATATGCTGGCGACATTTATAAAACTACAAATGTTTTTATGTTGGCCATGAAACTCAAATACACGCTCTTGGATATTGGCTACCAGGCGCTCAGCAAATGCAGCAAGCATGGCAAAATTAAACAAGGAAGTGTTAGAGCGCAGAGCCGGTAACCAAAACTGTCAAAACGACGTTGACATTTCATACAAAATTTGCAACCAATGAGAATGCAATATGAAAGCAAGAATTGGCAAATATATCAAAATGCATGAGTTTGACAGTTATGGTCACATAGAAAGATAACACATTCAGCTCTAACACTACTTTGTTTAATTCTACTATGGCAGCAAGCAACCGTCAATAAGTTTACCTGCTGACAAATCGTTCCTTCATAAAGAAATCATGAAGGACATTTACTGTTTTTCTGTCAATGTATATGTAGATCTGTAGCTGAACTAAAATATATTTACAACAACAATTACCAATCAAATCTACTACAGCGACGATCAGAGAAGAGCAGTATCACATCGGATGCGCAACGTTAGAGGGGATGAACCGAATCGGCGGCGGAAAATAAACACCACCTTGCTTGCTATGTTTTTTGATTGCCTAGTAGCAAGATCTCAAGGTCCTGGTAGCAAGAGGCATTAAAAGAGACCAGTTAAACAAAAATAAAATATCAAAAATTTTAAATTTATTTTATTTTAGCCTACATTGATGTAATGCTAGCAATGTATATAGCTAGCATTACATATACATTGAAAAAAAACAATAAGATTCAATAGCTGCATTCCCGTGGTCATTGATCTAGAGCGCGGCTCTATTTTATTCACAAAACAAAAACAAAAACAAAAATTAAAACCAGCTCGATTTCTAGCTCTATTTCTGATCTTAAAATGCTCCCAAGTTTCAAGCATTTTTTATCAAAATGAATATAGTTGGCAAATCAAAATAACTATTCATTTTCCTATTTTTACGTTTCGCCGCTCGCTCAATGGGCGTTTTGTCTGTATTGATGACGAGAGTTACTCGGCAAAAGACAATGACGCAAACCAAAGATTTACCCTCTACCAAAATCGTTCAACGCGCCTAAAGAAATTTTCACTCCAAAAAATTGTTTTTTTGCCACACTCGTTACACTGTGCGGTACCACTTGGGACATAACGGTCAATTCGAAATGTTACACAACCATTTGTTTGCCTGAAGTTTTCCCTGAAATAAAGAAAACAAACAAGCTTCGAAGAATAATTCTGCATCAAGACAATGCGAGCTCCCACACATCAGCTCAAACAAAGGCGTTTTTGACTGATTTAATACAATAAGCGCTGCGAGGACAACGATTTTCGACACCAGAAGAAGCAGTGGTTGCGTTCAAAAAATATATTTTGGATGTGGGATCAATGGAATGGGGTAATTGTTATAACAAATGCTTCAAACGCATGCAAAAATGTATGATTTCGAAACACAATAAAACTATTTTTAATGAAAAAAAATGCGATCTTCATATTTAATCCCGAAATATGTGTAGCAACTCTTATAAGAGCATTAATAATTTGCAGGGATACCATAAATTTAAAAAAAGCACCAACTCTACATTTAAAAGTGCCAACACTTGTTCACATATGATCCCAAAAAGCGTGCTCAGGTTTAAGTCACGTTAAAATAAAATTATGCGCTATAGAAAATTAGTACATACATTCCCTTACTTTTGCCTATTGTTTTGTTTAAAAGAATTATGTTAAAAAGAGTTATTCGGCAAACTTAAATATAAACAAGACACCAAAACTAGCTACTTTACACAAATAAAAAACCCATTCCACCTTGTCGAGTTGCATAAACTGTTGCTTAAATATGGATTTTTCACAAATTGTCGCTAAAATTGAGTTAATAACAAAAGCTGCTTAAGTTTTGTCGCTTAAGTTTTCGTCAGAAAAACCAGAAGCTGTTTAAATATTTACGTTTTAGCCATGTTTAACTACTACCTTAAGTTGAATAGTTCCAGTCTCCGAGAAATGTTCCAGTCATCGGTTCTTCAGCTGGCTGCCATGTATTAAAAATGTTGCTGATTGCAACTCTGGTTTCAGTTGCTGCCGCTGCAGAAGCATGCCAAAAGCACGAAGCTTATCCGAGCAGCTGTTGTTGCTGCTGGTGGATGCTGGCCTTAATTGCAGTGATCATGAATTGAGCTGCAAGCGACTCCATGATTTTCTTGAAGCGATTTTTTTGTGCTGTATCGACCAACTGGCAACACGCTGCAATTTTTTTATCGTATTGTCAAGCTGACAGATGTATAATAGAAGTGTTTAACTGTTGTTGTTGTTGTTCTTGTAGTGATCTTGATTGAGTGATTGATTGTATGATTGTGCTGAAAATTGTGTATGATCACAACGGTTTGTAATACAAGTAGCGGTTTCATATATTAAGAAAATTATCGTAATTTCAAAGTTGAAACGACTATTTTAAATGATTCAATGTCTTTTGAACGATTACTTGAGTACTGTGCTAAAAGTATCTAGCTACTTTAAGGCATATACATAATAATTTACTTTCTATAAACTGAGGATATAAGTCAACAAACGTTCTCAACTTACAATATTTTAAAAATAGTAATTTTTATAAGAGTTTCTTTGGGGAAATACGTACCTGCATCCAAACTATTAACATAGCTATTCAATATATTTGTTTTTGTTTTTTTTTATTTAGTGGGGATATGGTGCTAGGAATAATTTTGTCGATTGAAGCAGAACACGTGCAACAAAAACAACACTTAACCAAATAAAAATACAAAATAAATTCCATAGACATTTACAAAAACTATATGCATATGCCATTACTATAATATTTACATTAATTAAGTTGTGAATTCTTGCATAAAGCTAATATAGCCATTAAAATATATATAAAAATTATAAAATGCACCATTAAAATATGTAATCATATCTAGTCTACTCTGCATCTACCTGAGCTTTTTGTAGTTTTACATCGTGCATATAATTAACTTTACTGATACTAATAAAATAAATATTTTTTCTATTTTCTAGGTAAGTTTTGCTTCCACAAATCCATTACAACCTTAATATAAATGGGATCTCACCACTCGAAATCAATGGCCTTTTGTAGAGAGGCCAGGGAAAACTGTATGAAGTTCTTGGAATATACGATGAGTACTGAATATTTTTTTAATGAATTATCTTTGGCAACCAACATTTATTCTTTATAGTTAAAGTAGTATATATTAAGGTGGCCCTTATTTTTAAAAGCGTGTTTTTTTAAATAAAAAATATGGGAATAAAAGAGAAATGATGAAGTATGAAATTTCAGATCAATCCAAAGTGACTTAGAGGTCTCTCAACTGAGTGAAATATACGAAATATATAATTTTTTCGTTTTTTTTTAAATCACAAAAATTTAAATTATTCAATATTTCATTATAATTCAGTGGAAATATTTTTTTAAACTATAGCTTACATACACATGCATACACTCATTCCGTCAAAAACACATACCGCTGATCTTGCTTCGCCGTAGTCGGGTAAAAAGTAAAATGCATGGCAAAATAACCAGGTAGATGCAATTCGGAGAGCAAAAAATGAGAGAGCAAAACATTGGCGTAACTATAATGTCACTATTGACAATTTATGTTTAGTCGTTCAGCCAAAGGGATGTATAATTAACTTGTAACCGTGTACATCAATTGAGTACCCAGATTTTATGTATAAAAATGTAAAAAAACTAAACAAAAATTTAGTTAAAAAATTTCATAACATCAGCCGTGTTTTAAGATATAATAAATATTTAATTGCAGTTTGGCCTCAAATGAAGCAAAAGAAAGTTTACTTTCAAAATACTTCTCATTTCACTACCTATTTCGATTGCTCAGTAACCAATTTATTTGTGTAGCTATGTACGGCTGCTTGAAGCTGTCAAAATATATTTTGAAAAGTGAAATAGCTGTTGTTAAACATAAAATTTATTTAATGAATTCGACGATTGTTTGCTAATTTTAACGTGCTGGAACGGAAGCTAACAATGAATTGTTTTTGAATTATCGCGACGGGAGGAAGTTATAGGCTGTCCAGAAAATCCATTGTCAAATCTGAATAAATAAGCAAGTAAAAATTGATAACATTTTCAAAGCAGCTCATTTTGACGTTATAATTACGCCTTTGTTATTGTTTTATTTTCAGATAGAGCGTATTTCTAGTGCATCTACCTGGTTATTCTGCCATGGTAAAATGTGTCCAATATATTTTAGAGCACAAAATAACTGGTAAACTTTGATTTTTATTTTTTGAGACAAAAATAAAAAGCAAAATTAGGATTTAAGTTTTCGGTTGAATCAAAATTGAAAAATAATAATTTATTGCTTTTATTGAAATAAATTTTTTGAAATTTGAAATATGCCCACATAATGTGATAACGAGTTTATATAATATTGTAATAATTTTAATAATGATAAATATGTTATTGGTTTTAATATGTACTTCACACATTATGTTACGAGTCTACGAAGCACTTACGAAATGACATGAATCGCTTTATTTTACATTTTTTCAATTTTGGCGCAACCGCAAACTCGAATCCATATTTTGCTTTTTATTTTTGCCTTAAAAAAATTGTGCCATAACCACCTGTGTTGTTTTTTTTTTTTTAATTTTGCATTTTGGATTTTTGGGAATTTTTTTCGTAAAAATACTCAATCTTGAAATTTTTAAAACGGTACACTTTTAGGAAAAACTTTCATAACGACCAGGTTATTAAACGTAATTGCATAGTTTTTTCTGTCAATATTAGTCATAGTTTCAAAAAATATTTCCACTGCATTTTATTGAAATACTGTGTGTCATATTTAAATATTTGCAATTTTTTTTAAAATACAAAAAATCATATATTTGGAATATTCCACCCACTTGAAGGACCTCTAAATCACTTTGGAATGATCTGAAATTTCATATATCATCATTTCTCATCTATTCAACTATTTTTAGCGGAATCGATTAACATTCTATTAAAATAAAATTGGTGGTGACCGTAGCTTAGTGGGTAGGGTGCGTGGCCCCTAAGCTAAAGAACCTCGGTAGCCCGGGTTCAATTCCAGCTCAGACAGAAAGTTTTTTCAATTGAATTAATTTTTCTGTTCGGTCGTCACCTCTCTGCATACAATGGCAAGCCTCAGACAGTAAAATTGCCATGTAAAGCTTCTTGAGAACATAAGCCGTTCGGAGTCGGCATTAAACACGTAGGTCCAGTTCTCGGTCATTTGTGATCAAACATTTAATAACACCCACAACACAATTGATCAATAGAAGCTAGGTCAAAGTCCTTTCAAGGGCTGAAATGGCCAGTTTATTTATTTATTTTTTTTTAAATAAAACTTTCCCATAAAAGGAGTGGCCACCGTAGTATATATGCATATTTTTAGGACAAATTATAAAAGTTAAATATTTTAAGCATTACACAGGCACAAGAAAATACATTTCTTCTGATGCAGTATCCCGCAAAGTAAATGCATCAAAAAAGCAATTTACTATAAAAATTTATTAAGCTTTAGTAACTACTGACATACATAGTAAGCCTGCAGCAAACGTTTTTATGCCATCAGGATTCCTTAGTTATATTTGAGGTGCATACCCAAAAAAGGTTGGCACTTTTCGGATCGTTTCAGTAATTGCACTTAACTGAGTTTAAAGTTAAGTTGCATAAAAACGCATCAGCTCCAACAAGGTTTTTTTAACCATTGATTTTATAAAAATAAACGTACAAAAAACACAGAGCAAGGTACAATTTTATGAAATTAGTATTTGGTTGCATATCTTTATTGTTAATCGCGGCTTGACAGCAAGCGCGTCGGAAGCTAATTTCATCTGGGGGGGGCAGTACAAATGGGGGGCAGTACAAATGGGGGGCAGTACAAATGGTGGTGCAAAAAAAAGTTCACCAAAATTTCTTCAAAGAAACATGAATGTGAATAAACAAATTTTTTATTTTAGTTTAAAATAAAAAAATATAAAAATATATAAAAAATATTAAAATTTCATTATTTTCAAAAGTTCTTCCAATTTTAATATTAGCGATCATTCTTTAAAGGATCTTTCATATGGTAATATGAAAATATAGGAAATAATGGTTGCTTTTATAAAGCAAGACTAGAATGCAAGACTTAAATGCAATAAGGTACAAAAAGTTATATCAATTTAAATTATTCCAAAATGTTTCTTTCTGTCCTTGCGAGAAACAAACTCTTTCACCACATCCATCGAATTCAATTCTTCGGTTTTATCTTTGTGAATGTGTATAAGTGCCGCATGAGTGAGTCGTTTCTGTGTCATAGTTGCTCGAAGATACGTTTTAAGTCGTCTTAGTGCACTAAAAAACGCTCAGATGAAGCTACTGATGCAGGCACAGTCAAAAGCAATGCAATAAGTTTTTCAACTTAATTTAATATTTTTTTTTTTTAAAGTATCCGAATTTTTTGCAAATTGGGATACAATGCCACTACAATTTGAAAGTATTTGACCAGGCAATTGCTTCAGCAATTTAAGTTGCGCGTGGAGGTCGCTCACATCAAAGTCATCTGCATAAAGATCTAGTTTTGTTTTTAGATTTTGTTCAGAAGGCAAGCGCGTCGGAAGCGAATTTCATCTGGGGGGCAGTACAAATGGGGGGGCAGTACAAATGGTGGTGCAAAAAAAGTTCACAAAAATTTCTTCACATGAAACATGAAGAAGAGAGAAAGAAGAGGAAAAAATATAATACAAAAATATTATGGTTGTAAAAAAACTGATATTTTGAATAACTTTTCCTTTTAAATTGTTTATCTAGCTAAAAAAGTGGGGGGCAACTGCCCCCTGTCCCCCCACTTCCGACGCCAATGCTTGACAGCGACGCGTCAGCGAATCGACCTAATTATTTATAAATTATTTGGATTTTTTGGCGGCGTTATGAAAAATCGCCCAATGAAAAATCGCCCAAATGCAAAATGGCCAATGAAATGAAAAATGGCCACAAAAAGAAAAAAAAAAATTACCCAAAAAATGAAAAATCACCCGAAACTGTTTTAAAGAAAATGAAAAATCACCCAAATGAAATATGTCCCAAAATATTAAATGAAAAATCACCCAAAAAAAAATAAAAATTAAAAATTACCCAATTTTAAAATATTGTTTCAATGTTTTATTATTACCAAGAACAATTTAAAAAAAAATTAATATGAATATTATTTTCCTAAATTGGGAAGCACTGCCGTATCAACACAATTTAGTTTAGGTCGAATTTATATCAATTAGCACACAGCTTTAAAACTTAAACTAAATTTATTTAGATTTCTTTTTTTAAGGGGCGAGCATCGGACGCTGCTTAGGGATTACAGCCCTCAGTAAGTCCAACACCGGCTTCGCTGTCTGCTGCACTTCTGGATATAATTCTCGCTAATGATTTGCCTTACATCAATTGGAAGTTATACGGAGGGAACTCTGCATTCTATCCGATATTGTCGGTTCATTACTGCCCAGACTTGAAATAACCAGATCATCTGCATATCCTCTAGTGTCAAAACCCTGTTTGTTGAGACTTGCGAGAAGTTCATCTACGACTAGGGTTGACAGATGAGGTTAAAGTACCCCTCCTTGAGGGCATCCTCTAGTAGTAGTGTTTGTTTTTCAAATCCCGCCAAGCTCAAACGTTATGCTTTTAAGCATGATTAGAATCCAGTGTATGATTTTACAGAAGGAATATTTTTAATCTGCATAGCTGCTTTAATCGCATTATATGACGTGTTGCCAAAGGCCCCTTGAATATTCACGAAGGCACATAGCGCTGTTTGTTTTGTCTCAAAATCCTTTTCGATTGTGCTGTTCGGATGGGCATTGCGGTGACTGTGAATTTGCCAGCTTGGTCAGCAAACTGTTTAGAGGGATGCACTACAAGCTAGTCTCCTTAATGCTGAGTTCCAGTATTTTCTCCATTGTCTTTTAAAAGAAGGAACTTAAGCTGATCTGCTTTTTACCCACCTTTGGTATAAAAACGACCTTAACCTTTGTCCATTCGCGAGGAGTATGGCCTTATAAAAGACTGGATTTTAAAAATCCGTGCGAGTGGAGGGACAATGGAATTAATGCCTTGCTGTAATAGGCACGCGCAGATTTCATCAGGATATGGCCCAACGTACACTATCGGACGTAAAAATTTTGCCTGGAAGTCCTTCTGGCCACCCAACGGTGCTATTTAAGTATGCTTTAGTAAAATATCATCACATAATATATACACCCAAAAGAAAGCTTCATACTACACTCCGCGACAAAAAGTTAGCACTAGAACATTTCCCCAAATATATAATTTACTTTGAATGTTTAAGCTATTTCTCTAGGTGTAATAAGTCATGTTTTTGTGCTCTTTAGGTATTTTAAGTACACAATGATTAAACATTCTGAGAGAAATACCGTAAGTTTACAAAATATTAAAAAATGCTGCGTCAAAATGATAGCACTTTATGATAGATTCATTTCAGTAAGTGTTAATAATCCGATAAAAAAACAAGTTTAGTTTTTAAAGTAAAGTTGCCACGTTAAATAAGTAAAAAGACTTCAAATTAAATTAAAATGGGACGGTGAAAATGGCTTGACAGTGCAGAAGTGCAAGTTGCTTTAAATAATAATGTAAAAACGTGAAAATCAGTGAAATCGTCAAAAATTAAACAAAAGTCGGAAAGTGAGTACAAATTTATTAAAAAACCCGCAAAATTATGGTAAAGCCTTTAGCAGTTGATGTCCAAGAGTGGTTACACGCCGAGATGAATGCGCCATTTTGCGGGTAGCTTCAAATTCTAACCTCAGGGGTCGTCCATAAACTACGTTACCAATTTAGGGGGGGGAGGGGTTTTGAAATGCACTACGATAAGTAACGGTAGGGGGGGGGGAGATGTTTAGATATTGTAACGTTACCAAAAATTAAAAAAATCGACGAAAAACCTCTAATTAATAACACAATCTTTTCAAAAATTTTTAACCTTACATGTTTATGTTTAATCGTCTAAATTGATGGTTAACTTTTGTTTCAACGATTTCTTCCATCACCTTTTCCCTCGACACAGGAACCTTTTGGTATTCCTTCACCATCTCAGCACACGCCTGAAAATTTTGGGTCTTTGCTTTTGCGACAGGCTTTGACGTTAAGGTCTGAATGTTCTTGATCAAAGGAGATACCGTATGTCATGTACTGTCCTTCTCAAAAAGAAGAAATCGGTTCAAGGTCGTGTCCTACCTGCGGCTTGTATTTCGTTTTTAAAACTTCTATGAATTGCGATAAGTTTGTATTAAATCGTTTACAATAAATCGAAATAAAAAATACTATTTAAAAAAATCAATTTTCAGAAAGCATTTACACAAAAACCCAGAACTTGGTACAGCTCGGGTGCAGCCTTTAAGGGTACTTTGTCAAAGACCAGGTGAATTTCTTTGCGTAAGAAATGAGGATTCACCTGAATGGGTTGACATAGAATCCGATGAAAAATTCTATTTTGAAGAATCCTCAACAAAGCTACCAGCTTCTTCTATCCCAGTGATTGAGAGCATCGAATCTTGGATCGCAGATGGAATAGCTTTTACAGATGATGTTAATTATTGATTTTTTTCCAATTGTTCCTTTAATGTATCAAGTCATACTAGTCACTAATACTAGTGAAAATTGTCAGAGCTAGTCAAAATATATAATCATTCGAATGAATTAATTTCATATGTCTCGTTACTTTATGGGGCGGGAGAGGGGTTTTGAAAAGCACTACGAAAAGTAACGCAGGAGGAGGGGGTTAGTCTTTTTATTACCACGATTTGAGGAAGAATGAGCGTATCCTAAGTCGTCGTTAACACGAGGGTAGATAAGTAATTGTGTGGGCTGGAATTGGATATTGTGAAAGGACTGAAATTAAGTTTGTTCCCACAAGAATGAATCGCCCACATTAGCGTAGCAAGCGGGGAGGGAGGAAAAAGGGGGCAGTTGCCCCCCGCTTATTTAACTAGATAAACAATTTAAAAAGAAAACTTCAAGAGTTTTTAAAAATATCAGTTTTTTTACTACGATAATATTTTTGTATTGTGTATTTTGCTCTTCTTTATCTCTTCTTCATAAGCATGCTGTCGGATAACCATTTTCTTTCTCTGTGTTTGCAAAAAGATAGAACAAAATGTAGAGTTCCTACTGCAATTTCACCACATTAGTTTAAAAGTACCCTTAAGTATGTAGCTTAACGCTTCTTAATTTTTTAATGCTTCTCAAACTAGATCTTTATGCAGATGACTTTAATGTCAGCGACCTCCACGCGCAACGTAAATTGCTGAAGCAATTGCCTGGCCAAACACCTTCAAATTGTAGTGGCATTGTATCGCAATTCGAAAAGAGTTCGGATACTGTAAAAAAACTATTAAATTTAATTAGTTTTTATGATCTTTTGAATAATTACATGAATTAAGATTGTGAGCTTTAGATCAAGTAAGTTTTCAAGAAGGCAACAACAACAACAACAACTCTGTATAGAGTCAATCACTTAGCTGACTAGACAGTCTGTTTCGGAAATCGCTACATATTCCTCTTCAGTAGTCTTTGAGTGATTAAGCTGTGATCAACTCACTGTTTAAACTAGCATATGAATGTGCAGATTCTGGAATTCATTCTTATGAATTGTATGGCTGCTAATCATATGACATTTCAAAGCAGTAGGCTATTTATAGATCACCGCCATCAACTTTATCAAGGGTTGCCATCTGTTCTAGTTGCTTCTTCATTTATTTCAATATTCATTGGTGTTCGATTGTTTGTCGAAATGCACCATAGAAATGAAACGAGTTTTTGCTTCGCCAGAAGCTAGTGTTCTAACTGAAAGGTGGCTATTTTCACAACCAAATGTTCAATTACACATGACTTTGACCGAAAAATCGATCAATTATTAGATTATTTAATTAATTTGACATTAATTAAACTTATTTGGCCGTGAATATTGAAATAAATGAAGAAGCAACTAGAACAGATGGCAACCCTTGATAGAGTTGATGGCGGTGATCTATAAATAGCCTACTGCTTTGAAATGTCATATGATTAGCAGCCATACAATTCATAAGAATGAATTCCAGAATCTGCACATTCATATGCTAGTTTAAACAGTGAGTTGATCACAGCTTAATCACTCAAAGACTACTGAAGAGGAATATGTAGCGATTTCCGAAACAGACTGTCTAGTCAGCTAAGTGATTGACTCTATACAGAGTTGTTGTTGTTGTTGTTGTTGCCTTCTTGAAAACTTACTTGATCTAAAGCTCACAATCTTAATTCACTATTAAATTTAGTTGGAAAAACTTGTTGCTTTGGTTTTGACTGTGCCTGTATCAGCAGCTTCATCTAAGCGTTCTTTTAGTGCACTAAGACGACTGACAACTATAACACAGAAACGACTCACTCATGCGGCACTTATGCACATTCACAAAGATAAAACCGAAGATGGAATTTGATGGAGGTGGTGAAAGAGTTTGTTTCTCGCAAGGACAGAAAGAAGCATTTTGGATAAATTGATATAACTTTTTGTACCTTATTGCATTTAAACCCTGTAAAGATATACCTAGTCTTGCTTTATAAAGGCAACAATTATTTCTTATATTTTCATGTTAAGTACCATATGAAAGATGCTTTAAAAAATTATCTCTAATATCGAAATTAGAAAAACTTTTAAAAATAATGAAATTTTAATATATTAAAGTTTTTTCCTAAATGACCTCTTTATTTATTATGTTGACTTTATATGATTTAAATACAAATTCTAAATGTTTGATAGTTTAAATCATACTTGATTTTAAATACAAATTCTAGTTGATTGTTAGTTTAAAATCGTTTATTGAGCTTAAGGTCAAAGTTAAAATAATTAATTGTTCTAAAGAATCTTTCCAAAGAAACAACAACAACAACAAAGTTTTCAATATGAAAAGGAAAAAATCACTAGCTGATTTTATTGCAATTTCGGCCCGGCTAAAGGCTTCATCAGAAATCTTTGTGATACCCAGGCAAGCGCGAGTTACGACCCCCACTCAAACGACAACAACAAATACATATACTTCTCAGCCACCACCCAAACCATCGAGGCTCAATACGCCGCTGCAACACTTACAGTAACAATTACAACAAACACAACAACAATACCAACAAGTCAAAGACATCGTTACTACATTTACAACAACAGCACAAACGGCAATTAAATCTCGGCACCCACAACAATAGCACCAGAAACAACAACATAATAAGCCCCACTGCACTACTTAAAGTGCAGCGTAATCAATAAGATATTTTAAGTGTTCCAATTTTATTTACACTCTTTCTTTATTTTTTTCCTCATAAATCGCAACTATTAAAATAGGTTCAATTTTAAAGTATAACATTAAAATCAAACTCTTGCATTTCTGATATTATGTTGCAACCATAAATTGGGCAACATTTTACGATTATTTATTCTACATATTAACCACAAGACATTAAAATGAAACCCTTGCATTTTTGATATTATGTTGCAACTATAAATTAGGCAACACTTTGCGACTATTAACTTTTACATATTAACCACATTGTATTTCTTTTACATACATTACATTTCTCCTATTTTACAATTGTATTTCTTCCATTTATATCTTTACATACTTTTACACATTTACATTTCGAAAACGAATTGGTTAGATTTTAAGAAAGAGTTGTAATAAAGTTCAGTTCTAAGTTTACAGCAGAAAAGAAAAGTGTGTTTCAATCAAACTGCTCTAAGCAAGGAACATAACTGGCGCAGTCTACGGCTTGGCGAACCATCTTGTGAATAGTGAATAATCAGTATCCTTCTTATTTGAAGAATAAGTGATAAAATAATTGTTCGAAAGAATATCGAACTAAAATTATTGTAATTATCAGAAGTTATTATCGAGAGAATATCGATACATAATATTCTGAAATAAGTGTTGACTGAATATCAGCACATTTTTTTTTTTTCACAAGATCGGTTAAGTATCAACTTTTAATCGCCGTTGGAACTCAACGCTCTGAAAGGACGACTATATCAACTTTTTAATCGCCATTGGAACTCAACGCTCTGAAAGGACGACTAGCGAACAACAAGCATCATGCAGCTAAAGCAGTTAATCATCATCATCGTTGGAAGCATGTAAGTCGAAAACTGAAAAATAATTAAATAAAACAAAGCTTAAAAATAAAACAAATAAATTTTTTCAATAAAAGGGGATAAGAAAAGAAAAATTTCAATAAGTTAACAATTTTATTCAATAAAAAAAAAAAGAACAAAGAAAAAAAATTCATGTGGAAGAAAACCCAGAAAAAACGTGCAGAAAATCAGCCCTATTCAGTTTCCCTCAGTAATCTTTTTAAAAGCAGAAGCCTTAGTTCAATTCTAGAAGAACCAAGTAGAGAATTTACTATGGAAAATACAGCCCCCATCCCAACCCTTCCCACCCCTGCCCCTGTATATGTGGATATTTTTCAGTCACTTCGCATTCCAGATGCAATAAAGGATTTGCCTCAATATGATGGCAATCCTCGACTACTATACGAATTTCTAAATAACGTAGAGGAAATATTACAGGACATAACACAAAGCGACGAACAAGAACAGTTGATTAGGGATTATCACAATCGACATAACCATAGAGGAATAAATGAAACACATTTGCATCTCAAAAGAAAGTACTACTTTCCATTTATGAAAAATAAAATCACACAAACAATTAATAACTGCGAAACCTGCAAAACTCAAAAATACGATAGGAATCCCCCTAAAACAAAATTTGAAAAACCAGAAACACCTATTAAGCCACTCGATATTTTGCACATCGATATATATACAATTAACAATCACCCTATCTTAACAATAATTGACAAATTTTCTAAGTTCGGAGCAGGTTATAATCTACAATCGAAAAATAGCGTATCCATCCTAAAAGCATTAAAAACATACATCAGTGTTTACGGTACACCTCGAAAAATTGTATGTGACCAAGGTCAAGAATTTATGGCAAATATATTTAAGGACTTCTGTCGTCAGTACCAAATAGAACTGCATTTTACGTCATTCCAACAATCGAGTAGTAATTCTCCAGTAGAGCGTATGCATTCCACTTTAACTGAAATTTACAGAATTTTACTTACAACTCGAAAAGAAAACAATCTATCTCTTGAACATGACGAAATTTTAGCAGAAACATTTATAACTTACAATAACGCAATTCACTCCGCCACCAAACACACTCCCTACGAGTTATTTTTTGGCAGAACATACAAATTCAATAACATAATTTCATTTCACAATGAACACGAATACCTTCAAAAGTTAAAAGAATATCAGGAGATTCTATACCCAAAAATATGTGAACAGCTTAAACAAATTACAAGCCTTAACATAGATAAAATCAATGTAACTAGAGACGAACCCGAAAATTTCGACAGCAACAAAACCATATTTAGAAAAGAAAATAGAAGAAATAAAATGACTCCTAGATTCACAAAACATAAAGTAAAACGCAATAAAAAAGTCACATTAACCACAATAAAAGACCAAAAATTACACAAATCCAAACTAAGAAAACAAAATAAACCATAAATTTTAACATTATACCTCGAATTTTTTTTTCCAATAGGCACTTTTAGCTTGCATTATATTTGTATATTTTCACTTTTTAGGGTACAACTGGTCATTGGACAGTTAATAGAGATTCATAACGTCAAAGATAACCAAGGTATAATTCCACTCAGACTCGGACCGGCACGAGTAGTAAAAGGGTATAACAATTTAATCCATATAATCGACCTAGACAAATACCATGAAAACATTAACAAATTATCCACTACCTTTACTGAAATTAAAGCACAAGGTATACAACCAAATCTTATAAAAGTAACTGAAATGAAACTTTTCGAACTAAAGAATAAAATTCAAACACTATCACCTGTTGCTAGACAAAAAAGGGGTATCTTGAATGGACTAGGATCAGTAGTAAAGTTTATTACAGGAAACATGGATGCGGTTGATGCACAAAATTTAAATAATGAAATAACAAAATTAAAAGAAAATGAAGAAAACTTACAAAAAGAATCGGTCAATCAAAACAAATTGAATATGCAAATGATCGCAAGATTTAAAAATATTACTGAACACATGAATAATGAACATAGCACAATTGAAAAATTTGTAAACAAATATTCAAAAGAAACAGCCAATAAAATTAAAAGAAATGAAAATATTCTAGAAGAAATGCAATATCTTAACCAACTTAACTACAATATAGATATTTTATTCAATCATATCACAGACATAGCAGAAGCCATACTATTAGCCAAACTAAACATTATATCCAAGCTTATATTAAACCAAAAAGAGTTACAAGAAATTAGAAATTATATGATTAATCAATCCATTAAAATTGAAACAGATGAAGAAATATACGAACTATTACAATTACAAGCATATTATAATCATTCTAATGTCATATTCAATGTTCAAATACCTAATCTTTATACAGAAAATTATCAGCTATATCATATTATACCTACCCCTATAAACATAACAAAGCAAATAATAACAAAATCATACATAACTTACAATAACAAAACAATTCAGTTTTTCGACAAAACATGCCAAAGAATATCTAAAATATACTTTTGCCAAAAACCAATCCAAAAAGAAAACACTCAAGAATCTAAATGCCTGGGGCAGCTCATGCAAAATCAACCTGGACACTGCGACCTGTATGACCTCGGAAAGATAACAACAATCTTCCAGCCAGAAGCCAACTTTATCGTCTATATTAATATACCCTATACACTAATAAATTCTACTTGCAGTCAAAGACAATACACAGTTGAAGGTACCGGTGCTATTCATTTCCAGAACTGCGACATCGCTATAAGAGGTATCATCTACAAGAGCAATGTTGGAATTTTCTGGGACGAGATACATATCCTGCCAATAACACACTCAGGAATACAAGCCCTGTCAGTAACCGAAGCCCTAAACTTGGAAAAACTTCGCGACCATCAAATCGAAAGCTACGCATCAGTTAAACACCTCAGCACAATTACATATGCCCAAGACGCACTGCAATATACGTTAATTGTAATCCTTGTCCTGATCTTCATTTACGTCCCTAGGAAAATAATGGCATCAATTTATACACCGCAAACCAATTTCGTAAGGGCCACTGCACAATCTTTATGGCCCTCACTTCATACTGGGGGGGGAGGAGTTACGACCCCCACTCAAACGACAACAACAAATACATATACTTCTCAGCCACCACCCAAACCATCGAGGCTCAATACGCCGCTGCAACACTTACAGTAACAATTACAACAAACACAACAACAATACCAACAAGTCAAAGACATCGTTACTACATTTACAACAACAGCACAAACGGCAATTAAATCTCGGCACCCACAACAATAGCACCAGAAACAACAACATAATAAGCCCCACTGCACTACTTAAAGTGCAGCGTAATCAATAAGATATTTTAAGTGTTCCAATTTTATTTACACTCTTTCTTTATTTTTTTCCTCATAAATCGCAACTATTAAAATAGGTTCAATTTTAAAGTATAACATTAAAATCAAACTCTTGCATTTCTGATATTATGTTGCAACCATAAATTGGGCAACATTTTACGATTATTTATTCTACATATTAACCACAAGACATTAAAATGAAACCCTTGCATTTTTGATATTATGTTGCAACTATAAATTAGGCAACACTTTGCGACTATTAACTTTTACATATTAACCACATTGTATTTCTTTTACATACATTACATTTCTCCTATTTTACAATTGTATTTCTTCCATTTATATCTTTACATACTTTTACACATTTACATTTCGAAAACGAATTGGTTAGATTTTAAGAAAGAGTTGTAATAAAGTTCAGTTCTAAGTTTACAGCAGAAAAGAAAAGTGTGTTTCAATCAAACTGCTCTAAGCAAGGAACATAACTCGCGCACTAACGCACTGCACCACAGGGGCGATGAGATTTGAAGTGTCAATTTCTCAGTTTTTCTTAATTTCATAATTTCACATTTGATGTTGTATTTTTGCTTTACTTTAGTCTCTATGCTTATGTTATTATATGTATGATTTAAATTATCAAACATTTAGAATTTGTATTTAAATCATATAAAGTCAACATAGTCAAAAAATATATTTTTATTTAGTTTTTTTTTTTTTTTTAATTTAAAATAAAAAATTTGTGATTTTTTTGCACCCCCATTTGTACTGCCCCCAGATGAAATTAGCTTCCGACGCCCTTGGTCGCCAAAATAATCTTAATTTAGTTGATAATGAAATAGTTAATTGTGAGTCACAATTAACTAAAACTTAATAAATATTTCAACAAAAAAATGCTGTTGTACATACAGCAAGAATAGTAAAAAAAATTATTTCGAGAACATGATATTGAAATATTGGAGTGACCCGCATGATCACCTGACCTGAACATTATTGAAAACTATTCATGTTGCCTTGCAAGGGAAGCTTATGCCGATAATAGGCAATATAATACCATTCAGGAACTTAAAAGTAGCGTCATTTCGAATTGGGAAGCGATACCGAGAAAATAAATCAAAAACCTTTTTTAATCACTACCTAATTGTGGTACTGAAATATCAAATGGATGCTCCACTCAATAATAAATACTAATATTATAAAAATTGATTTCTTATAATTTTTTTGCTTAGAATAATATTGTGCTATCTTTTTGTCGTACTACTGAATATGTTTTGGTTTTTTTCTGAACAACAATTTCGATTTTTAAATGAAATTTCTATATATTTTCATATTGTTTTTAAGTCTAATTCTTTTATAGCAAAAATTAATTTTTAATTTAAATCGCTTTCAATAAAATTTAAAAAAATTCCAATGTGCTATCTTTTTGTCGCGGAGTGTATGTACAAAACAATTATTATATTCTACAAAGCTGTTTTTTCTTTTCAGTCTACGAACGACTTTGTGAATAATACAAATGACCGTTTGTACATTGTACAAAGAAAAATTTGTAAATTTTACAAAAGCATTTTTTTCATCTACAAAAGATACGAACACATATACGAATGCTGCTGCCACCGCTGTGTATGTTATCAAACAATGTTCTTTTAATTCACAAATTTATACATTTTTATATATATAGATACAAACTAGCGTTTGTAGAATGTACAAAGTTACGAATTTAAAAATTTTTTTCATGCGTTTGTGCTATGAACAAAACATTTGTACATTCTACGAATAGCCTCTGTTTGTATTTCTACAAGGATTTTATTCGTAATTTTATCCTAAATATTTTTTTGGTGTATTATATATAATATACCATTTTTAAGTTTTTTTTAAATTCAAAAAATATTAAAGCACACACACGAAACAAATTTAACAAGTATTTTAGATGCCTTGCCGATGTCCATATTAATTGATTTTTTTTTTGTCCCTTTGAAAATGCATTTGTAAACTCGTGTGTAGTCAGTTGTTAATTTTTTCTTTGCGCTATGCAAAAACAAAAAAAAACATGTACCAAAAACAACACAAACGCATTAAAATCAACAACAAAAAACACCTACTTAACGATGCTGATGACAACGTGTAGTAACTTTGCAAAAAAGCCACATTTTTGTTATGTTTTGCTACTTTTGTTGTTTGGATAGCTATAAACAATAAACAAAATACTGAATGAACTACGTTGCGTAACAAAGAGTATAGGATTGGTGTTTAACGAGTAGAACTATCAATCGAAGGAGTGAGTTTGATATTCACGGCGTACAAAGAAATATTTTTAAAATTATATTTTCTTGTTGTAATAGATACAATCGAAACGTAGCATCAGTTCTTAGAAAACAGTGTCGGAAAAAAGTGTCGTTTATGAGATTTCACTCAAAAACTTAATTACTGGGATTTAAGTATTACGATTATTGCAAGATAAAGTCCCAAATATATCCCAAGTTCCAAGACCTAAGCAAGAGAATCTTTATGCCCAATAACTTGACCTCTTATAAACTATAATTCTTAGTACAGTACGCTTAGAAAACTTTTAAATTCATCTTCTAGTGTTTTGGTAATAACATTGAATTTATTTTACTGGGTCGCAAAAACTACGCTATTTAGCACAATACCTAAAGATACCGCAATTTTAGCTCTTTAAGTGGCTTTTAGTTGCCACTTTATTCGTAGTATGTTGTTTTTGCATTTTTCACTTTTGCTATGATTTGTTGGCTGGGACAAGGAATCACAGGACTCTTTGCAACAGTTATGCGTAATAAAACTACAAACTCTAGCTGCTGCAATAAAAGCGATTAAGTAATAAAAATATTTTAATGGTAACTTTCAGAGAGATAATTTTTCGTTTAAGCGGAGCTTAGTAGCATAATACGAAAGATACTGTATTTTATGATAATTTATTATATGATGCTACGGCATACCATGGGGTAGTCTGGTTGAGCAGAAAATTAAGAGTACGAAAAAAATATTGTATCTTAACAACTAACGTAACATACTTAAGCTTGAAATGACAATATCAGCTTTATACATCACTTTTTTTCTTCAAGGATTACAAAAATATCATATTAAGTAATACTCGAAATTTAAATAATATATTTTAAAAAACTTTATTTATAATAATTCACTATTTTGAGCATCAATTTGTCTTAAGACCAAGGTTAGATTTCAAAGTCACTAAAACTATAAGCGATTATTAAAGATATGTTGGAAATTACGTACATTTATAAAATTTGATCATTTATTTACGATTGAATTAAAAAGAAAATTTAAAAATTTCAGTTTTTTTACTTATGATAGAGCGAAAACCTTTAAGCTATGCATTAAATAGGAAAAGCGTCTTAAAAACACCAGTATAAGCTTGAAGTTAAAGCTTTTCTGCGAATTATTCAACGCAACAAAGCGGCTTAAGTTGTCAGCCATTTTTATAAAAAAAAAAACAAAAAACTGGCTAACAAGTCTAATAAAAACTATGATGTCAGTTACAGCAAGCAAAACTCAACAACAACAACAACGACAGTAACATGCACACAAACTCCTCCAACAAATCACTTCAGCCAGCAGCAAAAAAAGAAAAAAAGAAAAGATTAAAACGCATTGGACGACGCCATATTAGAAGAAGGTCAGCAGCAGCACAGGTATGGCGCGAATGCAACAGAAGTCGACGTCAGCGTCAAAGCTTGGCAATATCGACTCGATTTTGTGGCATGTGAAACAAGCTTAATAAAAGCCCATATAAAGCCGCACTGTGCCTACAACACCAACAATAACAACAACAACAACAACAACAACAACAACTAGCAACACATGTGCTAACGTCCTGTACAAATACCCAAAATAAATTATAATAAAAAACAGTAACGATAGCAGAGGCAAAGATACATAGCTATATTTAACAAAGACTTGTAAAGCTAGTAAATATCTGTGTTGCGTCTTAATACTTTGTGTCTACCTGTGCCACATGTCAACTCCTAACTCTTCCACTTATACAGAGATGGTCATTAGGGTATCCCAAAAAAAATTTCGAATTTCGCAGAGTTGCTCAGTTTTTGTGTGAAAGCTTATGGAGTAAAGTACTTTTTGAGACTGCGATTTTTTCGAAGAAGTTTAGAGGTCACGCTAATCAGATTTTCCATAAAAATTAGTTTTTTCGAAGATTTTTCGAAATTCAAGCATAATTTGGTCAATAGCAGACATTTTCTAAGTCTTTGAATAATCATTTCAAAATAAAAATTTTAAAAAATTTCTTTAATGACCAGAATAAGTGTCCCCTTTTCATTATTAAAATAAAAATGCAAATGTGATGTGTTTTAATTTTTATTTTTATGAAACGCTTAAGGATACTTAATAAATTTTATTTACTATGTTTCATTCGATTCTGCCAACTCTTTCTCGAATAACATGGCGTAATCGGGCAGTAAACGAGTTGCATGAGTCACGCACCATATGCATATGAATTTCGACCCAAATTTTAACCAAAAGTGACTTGAACCTGGCAAAATTTGTTATCTTTGTAATGTTAAGGTCCTTGTGTTTTGCCAGCATACCCCCCAGCGAAATAGGCTAAAGCATTGAGATCAGGCGATGCAGCTGGCCACGAGTCTTTATCAATAAAATCGGGTGTGTTTTCCCGTAGCCACTGTTGTACTACATTTGCGCGATGACTTGGAGCACCATCTTGCTGAAATACCTAGCGGTTGTTTGAAAACGATTTCTCAGCATTTAACAGCAGGTGCTTTTCCAAAATTTCTTCCGGATAATATTTTGCATTGATTTTTACGCCACTTTCAACTTAAACCAGTGAAAATTTTGTCGTTTTTGATATTGCAGCCCAAACCATGACCTTTGGGACATTTTGAAATCGTTGAACAGTTTTTTATTGTTGGGAATATCCTTCAATGCCACGGAATAAATGCGGTCGTTCTGAATGTTAAGGCTTGGTTGTAATATAAACCGCTTTCGGTTGTAATATTAAACCATCAACTAACTCATAACCTAAAACTGGTCCAGTTTCTAATCTTACACGCAATGTCTTAATTACTTCATCTCGGTTTTGAGTAATTTGAATATGAAAATCTGTTTCGTCCTCGTCGAGAACACAAACTGTCTCGCAAATACTTTTTAACTCCTTTTTTTTTACTTCGCTTGTACAAATGATGTTAAAGATTCTGCAGTATCAGCAGTCCCTGCTTTTGAATATCGGCTAAGTGCATCTACATGACCCATACTCACACCAACACGATGCTGAATTGCATAATTATAGTTCTCTAACTCTAACGCCCATCTAGCTATTCTTGGATTAAGATGTTTCTTACTTAATGTCATAGTTATAGAATTGCAGTGAGTTACTATTTTGAATGGTATTCCCTCCAAATATACTCTAAATCTACGTAAAGCATATATAATTGAAAGGGTTTCTAACTCAAAACTATGACAACGCATTTCTGTTGGAGATGTAGCCTTTGAATAATAGGCTACTGGATGTAATTTTTCATCAGACTGTCGCTGAAAGAGAGCTGCACCAAATCCGGCAGTACTTGCATCACAATGTAATTCTGTTTGCTTATTCGGGTCATATATTGCAAGAACTGGATATGATATCATTTTGTTTTTCAACTCAGTTAAAGCTTGAAGGCATTCTTCAATGAAAACATATTTACATCCTTCGCGTGTTAGTAAACGTAACGGTCTTTCCATCCTAGCATAATTTGGAATGAATTTCCGAAAATACGAAAACAAGCCGAAACACGCTTTTAGCTCTTTAAGACTTGTTGGTGTAGGATATTCTAAAACTGCCTTGATGTGATCTTTACTTGGTTTTATTCCCTCTTTACTCACACTATAACCTAAGTAATCTATATTTGTATATCCAAATCTACACTTACTAGACTTAAGCTCTAAACCCTTCTCCTTTAACCTCTGTAACACCTTGGAAACTAAAAAAACATGCTCTTCAAAACTCGCTGTAGCAATCACGATATCATCCATATATATTATAATCAAACCGCTATCAATAAAGTCTCTAAATATATTATTAATATAGCGTTGAAAAACAGCAGGAGCGTACACATCACTCGGCACATCACTCGTCAATCGAATATGCATTTCATAATCGTACAGTACAGATTTAATATCGTTTTCACAGAAGTAGTTGTCTTGGACAGCTTTTTCAAGAACCTTAAAAAGTTCTTTATTAAGATTTGGATTAACATCTACTTCAATATTCCGTAAAATCATAAAAATCGTTTAAATCAATATCCTCTTCTAACAGTATGTCTGTTTCATCGATACTGTCCAAAACCTGATTTGAATGATCCTCTACTTTTCGGATAGTGTTCAAATTAGGCGCCATAAAACATGATTGTTTATTATCAACAAATTTATTAAGTGTATTGTTATAGTAACAAGAAGCTTCAAATGATTTAGTTATTTCAAATAAATGAATATCGAATTTATTCAAAAACTTACGACCAAGAATTAGTGGAATAGTCAGTGTTTCATCTGGAACAATATTCAAAATGACTCTTTCACATCGTTTTCTAAATTTTATGATAACTTCAACAGTTCCATAAGTCATCAGAGAACATTTGCTCAGACCAGAATATTCAGATTTAACTGCAGTTTTATCAACATTAAATGGCACCTCAGACTTGCGTACGAAATTAGTTGGGCTGCCAGTATCAAAAAGACATAAGCACTTAATAAATTGTTTGCGCTTAATTTGATCAAAATCATAGGCAACACTTACCGAATTAAAAGCATCTATAATTTTAAGCCTATCAGTATTATCTTCATATAGCAAGTCTTTTCATCGTTTTCATTTGTGATAGCAGCTGCAGTCAGTGTGACCAGAAGATTTTTGAAAAAATATGCTTTTTGTTAAAAAAAAAATATGCTAAATATTCCACTTTCAATTTTAATATTCCACAAAAATATTCCACTTTCAATTTCAAAGATATATATCTAAGTAAGTCTAAATATGCATATAAAAAAACACAGAAGCAAGTTTAAAAACATTTATTTATTTGATTACTATCGCACTTAAATTTATTTTCTTCTACTATAAAAAATTATAAAGATTCTTATGGTTTTTTGAATTTTAAGTAACGATATACAATATACAAAACTAAAACTCAGGCCCATCTTCGAGGTCAATTCTTAAATTGTTGCTTGTATTATTATCATAGAAATTCGCATTTCTAAATATTTTTATTAAGCTATCTGGTATTTGATAGGCATTACAACACTTTTTTTGAGCATGCAGCCATTTTTTTACATTCAACAAATTAGTTAAGAGTTTTTCTTGCATTCTATTTCGAATTTTCGTTTAAATAAGAAAGATTTATATAACTGAAAATGTTCTCAACCTCAGCATTGCTTAGCTTACCATAGCTAAGCGAGAAAAGCACAAATTTTGATAAATTTTCAGATTCCGAACTTTGATCAAGAACTTTTTTCTGCTTTATTGTTTTGAATCCACATTTTAAAATAGTTAAAAGAAATAGCTATTGTTAGCAATAATAGTGGTATTCACGATGTGGTGCATTTGTGATAAATTTTTGCAAAATTTACAATACTTACAACTTATTGTGATCGAGCCTTCAGTAAAGTACATATTGTATTTTTAAAATCAATTATATTAATTTTTATTAAATAAACTCACAGCGTAACCTTTAGCTTGCTCCATGCTTGTACAGTAGAAATGCTTGTACAATCAGCTGATCTAATACACAACTTGTATATTTTCCACAGGGTTGTATTTTGAAAACTGAATTTTGTTTTTGTTATATTAAAAAATTTACTACATATATCAAATTTATCAAAAATACACAATACAAGGGAAAATACTACACATCGTGAATACCCCTAATGTTTTCTTAAGTAAATAACTTACATAAAGAAATCTAACCAAACACACATATAAGCAAATTTACTTCACTTTTTAAGCTGCGTGAAGTTATTACACGAAATGCAATAAAATTGACAACGAAAAAGTTAACCACAAAATGAATTCCTTATATTGCGTTTTACAAGGTGGTTCAGAGATAAACAAAAAAAAAATGTCGATAGCCAAAAAAAACCCATTTAGTAACCAAATAGACATTTTTTTATTGCAATTTTTGTGAATTTTGAAAAATATAATCATACGAAAAATATTCCACTTTTTATGCTGCATATTTTTATAAAAAAATATATGCTTCCCGAAGCTAAAATATGCCAAAGTGGAATATAATATTCCACTCTGGTCACACTGGCTGCAGTTGAATTGACAAGTGATAAGTTCTTTTTTGGATAAATACAGTTACGTTGTTCATGGCCGATCCTCTAACATCGAAAACAGCTACCATCTGGTCTGAACTCAAACGGACAATTTCTCTTTATATGACCTTTTTGCATGCAGTTATAACACCGGATATCAGTTTGATCGAACTTAGCGTTACCCATTTTAGACACTTTTGAAGAAATATCAGCGATATGCTGAATAGGACGCTGTGTACGTCGTTTTTCGTACAAATCCAACGATTCTTTGAACTGTGGCATTGTTCGGGCATTCAGCAGGAGAGAAGCTTCAGGCGAATTATCCTGCATTCCATCGATGATAAAACCAATCAATTCGAAATCGTCAACATAGTCACAACGAGCAGCGATATTTTCCATCTCGATTGCTTAACGGCGAATGCTTTCTTTTTTATTCCATTTGTGATTGGATAGGATGTGGTATATCTCCTGACTACTCGAACGAATTCTTTAAGTAACAAGGCCTTGAGATCTTGATAGTTCAATACATCCTTACTGAGAAGTAGTTTAGCTGTGCTAGCAAGGGAATTACATAAAGAAGTGTAGCGAAATATTTCATCGCCAGCAACCATTTCCATAATCCGTTCGAAACTGCGCAAAAAATCATTAACACTATATGTTGTGTCATCTCCAGTAAACTTTATTATCGAATGTTCGATGTCTCGAAATGTTACACGACTTGTAGTAGTAGAAAAGGAGACTGATGTTTGAACAGATCTGAAGTCGCGCTGAGATACTTGCGAATTGTTATGTTCCAACTCCGCGATTGTCTGATTTAACATCAAAAGCTCTCTTTTTTTTTTGCAATAGCCAACTTTCGATCTAACTCTGCCTCTTCTTCAATATCTTCTTGGCAAGCATTTACAATTGCATCAGGATCAACATTAGTTTGCCTCATATGATTTTGATTACTAGCTCCTCCTTGATATACCACAGAAGCGCTGGCTACTTCAATTGAATCGGGTATAACATTGTCATTATAAATATTGGCGTCTTCACAATTTCTCATTTCACCACTATGAGGTCCTTCAGGAGTATCACCACCGGCTTTAGCGATCGATTCTTCGTACAATTCCCGCAAACGGGCAACACCAGCGCCCACTGGTTCATCTATGCCAGCGCAACGCAGTGCATCCAACAATTGCTGTTTCGACAAACGACTTGTCATTCTAACTGTTTGCGAAGTTTATTTCAATAAATTGACCACACGACAAAATTAAAAGTTCAATTAATGAGTACAACCCCACATCTGAGATTTTACGTGTGTATTTATTGAAATCAAAAATTTAATTAATTTATAATTTTTCAATAATGACTTTAAATAAAAAAATTTAGATAATCAGGTTTTCAGGTTCCTATGTTCAGTCGACCAAAAAATTCAATTAGTATTTTTTTTTTTAAATTTTTGGTTTAGCCGAGAGGAACCCATATTTCCATAAATGAACTAGAAGATAACATTAACCAAATCTTTTAACACGTTTTCTGAAAAATCATGTTTTTCAAAATAGTCTCAGCGATATCTCAAGAACAACTTAGTCGATTGACTTGGATTTTTTTTTTTATTATAAAGTAGATACAATATATTAAATCTTTAACCTAAATTCAAATAGTATTAGCTCTTTTTTAGAGCCCTTTAAAGATCGAAAAATATGAAAAAACGCTACTTAAAATTCACATGTCGGCCATTTTTGTAATTTTCAGCTATTTCTTCTTATTATACGTTTAAGCTCCAATGTATATAATACAATTTTTAACTTTTTTGGTTTTTTTAATAGATGATATGAACGTGCTGTGGGATGAAGACCATTTGGGTAGCTTTTTCTTAACCTGACGTTTGACGACTTATTGACACTTCACGTTATACTTTTATGCACCAACAAAAATATTTTCTTACACTGTAAGAATCAATAAATAACTGCCAAAAAACTCCAGGTGTTTATTTGCTTTCTTCTATGAAGAAAAAAAATACATAACATCACCGTGTTTTTGGACTTCTAGATGAGAACCTGCCCTTAAATTGTAATGAGTGATCCAATACGAGGTCCCTTTTTCAACCGGGTTGTTTTGACAGCTGTTATATGTCAAATGGCTTGTTCATATGGCATTCAATACGACTCAATCATGAATAGAGTTAATCTTGAACAAGGTTAATTCATTGTGGAAACTTACTACTAAAATCAGTCATCAGTTAGAGAATGTTATAGAGTTCTCCAACATCATATTGGTCGTTATGAGCGTCCAAACCATCAAACCATCACCAAATTTCGAACCAATTTTACACTATTTTGGACATTCATCATTCAACCAGAGTGCATAGAGCTCGTAGTTTTGAGAATATTACTGCAGTAGCAGAGAGTGTTCTTGAAAACCGTGAACAATCGATTCGTCGCTGATCTCGAATTTTGTCGTAATTTTAAAATTGAACCCACAGAATAGACCATTTAAGAGCTAGTCGTGGGCAAAATTTGAACGAAATAATTTTTAAACATTGAGTTGTAGGAACCGAATTCCAAATAAAGATTTGCATCAATAAATTGATTTTTATAGTAAGAAGCTCTTATTAGATCACCCTTTATTTTGCTCATGTAACTAAATTTTTTTTTGAGTACACATGTTTTTGTAAAAATAATTTTCTTTACCTTCATTTCGAAGCCCTGCTTTTGTCTACTGGGTAGTTTTTAGTCTGCACGCATCCACACACAGCAATATTACTGTTACGTGACGGTTTCCACAAAATCACAACAGCCGCAAGCAGCGTAAAGGAACTGCGTTCCAAAAACATTGAATTGAGGAATACTTTTGGCTAATACTAATAAAACATTTGTTTTCTTCAGTTGAAGTTATCTGTACTTGAAGTTTTACAAATATTTAGGAATCTTGAGCCTAAGAACTATAAGAAAGAATCGTATACCGAATTGTAAGCTACCAGAAGATTAATATTGGAAATCAATGGTTCTCTTCATATAAAATGGTTGGTAATATCGATGATATGATATGATAATAATATCGATGATAATAGTTGCGTGGAAAGATACAAAAATAGTTACTGTTGCATGGAACTTTATTGGAGAACAGCCTATTTCTAGGTCTCAAAGACGAGAAAAAATGCAAGGGTGTATAGATGTTAATTGCCTAGCCATTATTAAAAACTACAACAAGTTCATGGGAGGCGTCGATCTGGTAGATTCGTTGCTCGAAACGTATGAAATCAAAATTAAATCAAAAAATGCTACCATCGAATCTTTTATTACTTTTTTTTAGCTTTTGTATAGGTAATTAATTTCTTATTAAAAATGGGTTTACATGAAAAAGAACTGAATCATTTACATAAATGAAACGTATTGAAACACAAAGAACTACAAATGAGAAGCTTCTTTCCTAAGATGTCCTTAGCAGAAACACTTTGCCGTATCGAAACTAAAGTAATGAAACGTGGGAGACCATCCAATAACTTGAGCAAACAAATCAAAACCAAACGAAAACCTTCTCCAGTTCCAACGAAAGAAGCTCGTCTAGATGGTGTCGGTCATTTCCCAGATTGGATATCTCAAAGGTTATCCTGTAAACTTTCTGGATGCGGAAAACTGTGATTTTACACTTTGTTTTAACAAAGAAAGAAATTGTTTTTTGAATTTTCTTGGTTTAAAAAAAAATATAGTTATTTTAGATTTATATAAAAATAATACTGCTTGAAGCATGTTTAATTTCATGTTAAAATTGGTTTACTGAAATTTTTTCGTTTCCCGGCGCAGTATATCATAAATGATAAATATTGAAATTTATAAATATTTTTCGAATAAAAAAATTTGTAAAAACAATTATCATTTTCGGAATCAGAGCAATGAAATACATATATAAATTCTTTTTTGTTTTTAAAAGACAAACTTGAGCAGTAGAGGGTTAATGTACAAATATAGTTACTGATTGCCTTAGTTTGTCGCAAATCCATTCTAAGCTCCAACGATTGTACAGTTTTGCTCGCTTTGTTGTTGTAGTTAGCACATTTTTGACCCTTATATAATAAAAGTCATAAAACAACGGCCAAAAATAACAAACCGGACTAGCAGCATGGTGGAGTAGCACCTTCGATTGACTCGCCATTTGCAACAACAAATAAAGAGACATAAACAACAGCAACGGCAGCAGGTCTCCAACATGGTCTCAACGGTTAAAGCGCTGCCAGCGACTAGCAACTAACCTGCCTGAAGACCTTTTGCGCAAGTGCACCGCGCAACGATCAGTCGGTGCGACCGATGGCATGAATAACATTCTAACTACACACTTGGCAGCACTATCAACCAAATGGACACCATTTTTGGCAATAGCTAGTTGGCTTTTTTGCTGCTGTTGTTGTTTTTGTTGCTGTATTAAGTAAGTTCGTACTAAAGCTTCGCAAAGTTATTACAAAATATTTTTGGACTACCTACTTTTGTGTCTGTGTTTGATCAGTTATTTAATTTATACTATCAAGTCCTAGCCTAATGCCGTTACTTCTGACCTTTAAATCAACATGAGCTACACTTGGCCTAAAATAGCTGCACTAACACAACGGTTAGGGAGCAGATAGTGTTAACTTCAGCTGGTGGTTTATTGTCATTTGATTATTTGTCTAAATTCGGTGACCATATGTTTTGTAATATTGCAAAACAAACACATACTAATACATTCCTTCGCTTTTAGATGGCGCTACAACCGTAAATCGGTTTTGGTCTGATCCAAGCAGTTGCAGTTGCCACAGCCTTTTTGTTTTTGCGCTTACAGGCGCCAGTTAGAAACTGCAAGCTTTGCCAGGTTATCCTAGACTTGGTCCATCCAACGGAGATGTGGTCGATCTCTTATGCGTTCGCATCTTTTTATCTGCTTCGCTGAAGCGTAGTCTTCTATCCGTTGAGTATGAGCTAGACAGCATAGCCTCTCGATTTTAATACGCTTGACTTTGCCTATTTCGCCGTAGGTACCCTGACATAATTCCAAGTGGCATAACCCCAATTTGTAGTTTTGGGATTATGTCCCTCCTAATACAGTGACAAAAACCCAATTATTTTTCTGGTGGTTATGTCACTTCTTATAAAGTGCCATAATCCCAATTGCGAGAATGTCACTTTTGAGCCTACACTCAGAAAAAAGTTTCTCGGAATATGAGAAAAAAGGCATCATATTTAGAATAAAATAGTATTTACTTTGCTCCAGAGAATGCTTTTCTCTAAATGTGCTCCCAAAAATTAAATAAAAATGATAAAAAGCTTAAATGAAAAAAAAATATTTTCTCATCAAAAAAGACACCTACTCTTTAACAGAAAAATATTTCTTTATAACAGGTTCAACCATTTTTTTTATTGTGTCAATTTTTCCCGAAAACAGAGAAATATTTATTTAATTTTAATACATCTTTTCTTTGAATTGTATTTAGAGTTTCTCATATAAAAATAATTGTTTCTTCAGAAGAGAGATATATTTTCTTAATATTAGTACAACATATATATTTAATGCATACATTTTTTTTTCTAAAACAGAGAACTATATCTTCAATTACGATTAAAACTAAATTTTTGTGAAACATTTGGCTTAAACTTAGTTCTACGCAAAGCAAAATTATTAATATGTTATTGTGATTCGGCTGTAAAAATATTTGTTAAAAAAATATGTTAAGAGGTAGAATTACTGTTGTAGCTGTTCTGTACTGTTGTTCTTCGAGACCCCTTATAGATATTCTAGAAATTTTTTGTGAAAAACGATTTTATAAATGCATCCAAATAACCAGTGGAAATAAGCAACATCGCCTTGAGTAGCTACAGTGTTGCGCAAAACAATAGCAACAAAATAAGTCCACTGCAGCAAAATCGTGTATCTTCTTTTAATGTTGGTGACACACAAAAATGATTATAGGAATCAAAGCATATACTCATACATCATATATAAAACAAATCAAATTCAAATTTGGTTTTGTTTTTTTTTAATTAAATTTCAAATTCATGTGGCTACATTAAATTTTTCTGAGAGCAAAACAAAAGTAACAAAACTTGAAAAATGTAAAAAGAGAACAGAAGTTCCAATATTACCGGTAAAAGTTCCGTTATTGTAAATCACGTGTTTTTTGTAAGTCATAAACATTTAAGTATAGTTTTGTTTTTGCGGTAGTCGTGACATTGACTGTTCCATTTATAATGGCACTTTATAAGCACTGTGAAGATCTTAAATTGCAAATTATTTCCGAATATAAAAACGGAAATTCACAAATATCTTACGTGAAACAGTTTGATAATAATCAGTCAATAGTTTGCAGATTAATAAAGAAATACACCATCAAAAAAGACGTAACAACGGTGCATTAAAGAGGGCGGCGCGGAAGACATCGCTGCGTGATGACAGGAACTTTTGTGGCGTGTTCAAACGAAATACATTTGCCATATCCAAAGAGGTTGTTCGAACACTTGATTTAGATATTCATCACAGCACTGTTTGAGGACGAGCCGTTGAGAACGATTAAAGAAGTTACAGACCGGGAGAGAAACCTTTGCTTACAGCTAAGCATAAAAAACAAGGTGAGGTGTTACAATTTTAACAATTCTGTCTGAAATTGTGTCAACAAAGTGCAATTTATTGTTTTCTAGACTCAGTCTTGCAAAAGAGCACCTAAATTGGATCGTTCAAAAATCGAAAACCGTTTTTAAGCGATGAATCAAAGTTTAACTTGATTAATTCAGATGGGATGTGTACGGTACGGCGCCACCCAGGTACACGACTTGAAGCCCGAAACTGCAAAATAAATTTTAAGCACGGAGGCGGTGGCATTATGGTCTGCACTTGTTTTTCCTATAATGAAGTTGAACCATTTCAAAAAATCGATGGAATTATGGATCGATTTGTATATAACGAGATTTTTGAAAGCAAGATGCAACCACATTCAGAGTGGAATATGTCGCTTTAGTGAAGTTTCAGCCCGACAACGACCCGAAGCACACTTCAAAGCTCATCAAAGATTACATTAGAGGCAATGGAATTCAAGTCCTTGATTGGCCGGCAACAGTCGCAATGACTTGAATCCCATTGAAAATCTTTTTGGGATTTTGAAGGTGAAAGTTTCTGGTCAAAGGTTTTTCAATAGGACTGCACTGTATGAAGCCCTGAAACTTAATTGGGAACATATACCTAATACCAACATATCTAATTTAATAGAGTCGATGACGCTCAGATGTGCAGCGGTTATCAAGAATAATGAATCTTACACCAAATATTAATTATTTTGCTTTTGTTTTTGTTTTGCTCTCAGACAAACTGAATGTAGTCACATTAGTTTTAAATTTAATAAAGAAAACAAAACCAAATTTGAATATGATGTGTTTTTAATATGATGTATGAATATATGCTTTGGTTTCTATAATCATTTTTGTGTGTCCCTAATATTTAAAAAGATACACGATTTTGTAGCAGCGTACTGATTTTGTTGCTATTGTTTTGCGCAATACTGTATATATGCATATTCCCAACCCAGTACCCGGCATTTCGTTAAATTTATAAAATTAGATAATGCGTTAATGTGCTATATTTAATAACCACTCACATAAAATTCGTGAATAAAATCCGAAAGTACGTTTTTTGGTGGTGAATTACTTATATCCGAAAGTACTTTTTTTGAGCCAAAAGGAGTTAGAGACTTTAAATATCATCCCTGACTCATGCACATTTTTATATTTTGTGAAAGGTTTTATAACGAGTGATCCTAAAACGGCTTGAACGTTTTTAGGTGGCAAGAGGGAACAGTACAGGCTAAGTTAAAATTTTTTTTGAGTATATTAACCACGGCGCTTAGGTTTTTTAGCCAATTGTGACAAAATTTAAGTTTGGGCCATATCGCGTCCTTCATAAAATTGTTTGAGGAGAAAAAGATTTGAGGAGGAACCCAAGGGCAATTGAGCATAGAAGCAGTAGACGTAGATAGATTATTTTGCAATTAATAGATCGTAAGCAATATAAAGCTCGCAAGTGGGTGCAAGCAACTCGTCTTTCACTTCCATTCTGCTCTCATAGCCACTCACTTTTCTTTTCTTGATTGTTGTTTGCAAATTGATAAAAAAATAAACATAGACCTTATAATTTGCAGTAACTTAACATAAACTAACCCACAAAAAACTTTCTACATTTTCATCTATAAAAAAAATTTAATATATAAAATGCACAATTACTCGTAAATTCAATCAGAAATTTCATTTTGAACAGCTGATTTAGTTTCGTTATGTATGACAACGAACCTTGGTGTTTGTGAAAAATCGACTAACGAATTGTGCGAAAATCGACTAACGATCAGATTGTAATATACATACACGTCAGAGTTACCAATTAATTTTAATTAAAGCTTTTCATAAACTTTTTTTACTAATTATTAAATGTGTCAGCCCTAAGTTTGTTATTAAATATACATGAAGCTTTAATAAATATTAAAAACTTCAATACTATTTTAATTATAAAAAAACTATTTGGAATTTCTAACTTTAACACTGCAAAATTATTCTTCTTAAGTTTAGGGGCCCACCTTCCCCCTCGCTACGCCAATGTTTATATACAAAAATTGGCATAAAAAGAAAGGCTCTGCGATTACCTATTTAGTAAGTTATTAACCATCAAAATCCATGCATTTTTTTTTTTATATGTATATAGATATTACACTTTTTATGTCCAAACTTTTGTCAAGAAACCCTTTTTTCTGCAGCTCTAATCGCAAACATCACAACATTATATATTTTCTAAGGCACTTACTCGCTTTGATCACTACAACATTACATATGTATGAACTTACATTCAAAAATTTTTAAAAACCCTTATTATTTTCTTGTTTTCTAAATCACAACAACAACATTATTTATACAATTACCTTATTTGGTGTAAAAGCTTTGGTTCTTCATTAATTTGAGAATATATCAAGAACAAAAATTTCATTTAACAGAAACATCGTCAAATGTTTTGAAAGTAGATTACGAGCTTCTCTATCCTTTTCCACTCCTCAATTAAATATTTGACTGCTCTCTAAACTTGGTTGTGCAACTTGTTTCTTTATATTTGACAGCACTTGAAACTTTTTTCTCAGCGCCTCTTGATTGTGATCATGATCATGGGGCTTTTTTCCGATAATGCATTAATTACATGGTCTATATCTACAGAAGCTATGCATCCCTTTGATAGCACTGATAACGTTTGTAATTGTTATTTTGTTTTTCATATTTTTTTATATGAATAAATGTATGATGTAGGGGCATTTAACACCTTCCATTACATTCACTTGATATTTTTCCAAAACAAATACACCGCTTCGTAGTTGCAGAGAATTAAAAACTGTTAAAATTTTCAACGGAGTTTCATATAGTTTGACAGTTCAGATTCAGGAAGATGAAGACAAATATCAAATACATCTTGCTTGAAAAACTATAAAAGTACTGCTCTTGGGACTATGTCACAAATACACGGGTTGCATAATCCCAAAAAATATGTGGAATTTTGATTTCTTTTTGTTTGGGAATATGTGAAACCCTCCATAGTGATATAACCCCAAGTAAAAAGATGGGTTAATGGTATTATATAAGGTGTGAAATAGTCCCAAAATTTAAAATTGGGATTATGCCACTTGGGGTTGTATCGCGGCACTAAGATCTTCCTCTCGAAGGCTTCCAAAGTATTTTCATCAAAACTGCTTAGCGTCCAGGTTTGTGCATCATATAACAGGATGGGGATAATAAATGACATAGAAAGCGTGGCTTTTGTTGCTCGAGAGAGTACTCTGCTTTGAAATCTCTTCGAGGATATGAATTGGAGAGTGTAGAGTATGGTCAAAGGAAGCATTTTCGCTTCATGCTGAGAAAAATAAAGATTTACCATTTTACCTTGAAAACAAAATCTGGAAAGTAGGTCGTTCTATTGCCATAAGCGAGAAGACAGATAACATTTATTTATTTTTGATTAGCCCATATGTTAAGTAAGTTTAAATAATGCTTACCGACAACGATGATGTGATAAGAAAACTGCTGAAGCAGCTGGAATTATCGAGTTATAACCATAAAACAAAAGCAATGTTTGCTGATGAGAGCGTGTGCCAACTGCTTGATCTTTGATTTTTCGCATGTTTACCAAAAATGTTGCTAAAGAAGCAGCAACAACAATAAAATCATGAAACTATTTAACATTTTCCGAAAACAAAAATACTCTAGAGGTAGAAGAGCTACATACAATTTAAAGAGATAAGCAGGAGACACACAATAATAGCACTTGAACAATCACAAACAGTGACTGACAGACAGTGTTTTCGTCAGTCATACAGCACACATACATACACACACGAACAAAGGCAATCAAACAACCCGATCGCGTGCACACCACCTTTCACGTTTCTGTGAGGAAATGAAAAATAGCGCCAAAAGTGCTGAAAATAAAAACCACAAAGTGGAGCAAACTTCATTCAATTCGACATTCAGAGTACAGCCATCGTCATGGAGTGACTCTGACTGTCTAACTGTTTGAATGACTGACTGATTTTCAGCGTGACTTCAACGCCGCTCTACCATAAAACAGCTCCACGATATGCTGCGGAATGAAAAGAGAAAACAAAATGAATAAAACAAAATTAAAAAAAATTATGGGAGTAAAATGAAGGTTGCCCTGGTGTGCAGTTCTTCGGGGTCAAGGTAATCGGTTGATAATGATTTCGGCTGTGATTTGGCTTAAGCCAACCAGGGTTGCCATAGCTTACACATTTTGTCTTCTAAAACTCCCAGAAAAGTTTTAAATTTAGGTAAAAATTTACCAAATACGATCTTTCGAAATCTAAAAATGTGCACTCAAACAACTGTGTATGTAAATATTACTAATAACTGCGTCAATTCTACGAATTTTGTTCGAAGCTTTCAGCCCTGAATAGGATTCGTAAAATGGAGGTGGTTGTGCACATATTACGAATATTTAATTCGTATTCGTACAAAAACAAATGTATATTGTACGAATGCATTTGTTAAATTTACGAATGATCCTAATATATAATAAGAAAAAAAAATTCTGCTTGAGCTCGCGTTTGAACCGCGGTTCTTTAGCTTATGGGCCACGTACTCTTCCAGTAGGCTATGGCCACCTTGCAATCATACATTTCCATATATTGGGTAATTGTTCGACAAACCAGGATGAACGATTTCAGTTGTAAATTTTTTAACTCAACTAATACTTTGTACGTTCTACGAGTAATGCGCATGGTCAGTTCAACCTTCGAATAAAATTTTTTATATTAATAATATTTTTAGTTCATAAATAGTACAAAACCATTAGTAAATGCTACGAATGTAATGGAAGAAATTATGAAGTTATTCGTATGAAATTTGGAAAAATCTAATCCACATACAAAGTGAGGTTACCAAAACGGTAAAATCTCTTTAAATCTCGAATAAAAATCACGTTTACCTCCCATACAATGTGAGTATACCAAACATAAGGTTTAAAAATTAATATGCACTTTAAGTAGGAAATTTGGAAAAATCGAATGAAAACCACGGCTACCTCTCTATACAAAGTGACTTTATGAAATCAGCAAAATCCCAATAAATTCCTATAAAATGGCTTAAAATTTTTCAAATTATTTTAAATCTTAACTATCCACTCGATGCTTGAAATTTAAAAAAAAATCTAAAAATTCCTACCTTCATACAAAATGACGTAATCATAATAGTAAAACCTTTATAAAATCCAAAAAATTAATATTTGAACTTGAGGTTGTACACAAAAGCTTTAATAAATAAAAAGGACTGTGAATTTCAAATGTTAAATATTTGTATAAAAACCGTGACCAATAAAAGTGACGTCATCAAAATAATCCAAAATTCAAGACTTCAAATAATTTAAATTACTGAACTTCGGTTCAGTTGAAGATAATTTCTTACTAGTTAATATTAAAAGGGATCTCTCTGCAGTATAAGAAGTAACTTTTATAGGGGCATATATTTTTAAAAGAGAAAAAATGTTTGGAAAAACACTAAACAGCACTGCAAAGTAAATATTGCTTAAACTTGCGTGAATATTTTTAATATTTAAAATTATTTTTAGTGATGCTTTGCTTTGCCTTTCCAAGATTCCAAGATATTATAGACATAGATATAGATATAGATATAGACATAGATATAGATATAGATATAGATATAGATATAGATATAGATATAGATATAGATATAGATATAGATATAGATATAGATATAGATATAGACATAGATATAGATATAGATATAGATATAGATATAGATATAGATATAGATATAGATATAGATATAGATATAGACATAGACATAGATATAGATATAGATATAGATATAGATATAGATATAGATATAGATATAGATATAGATATAGATATAGATATAGATATAGATATAGATATAGATATAGATATAGATATAGATATAGATATAGATATAGATATAGATATAGATATAGATATAGATATAGATATAGATGTAGATATAGATATAGATATAGATATAGATATAGATATAGATATAGATATAGATATAGATATAGATATAGATATAGATATAGATATAGATATAGATATAGATATAGATATAGATATAGATATAGATATAGATATAGATATAGATATAGATATAGATATAGATATAGATATAGATATAGATATAGATAAAGATATAGATATAGATATAGATATAGATATAGATATAGATATAGATATAGATATAGATATAGATATAGATATAGATATAGATATAGATATAGATATAGATATAGATATAGATATAGATATAGATATAGATATAGATATAGATATAGATATAGATATAGATATAGATATAGATATAGATATAGATATAGATATAGATATAGATATAGATATAGATATAGATATAGATATAGATATAGATATAGATATAGATATAGATATAGATATAGATATAGATATAGATATAGATATAGATATAGATATAGATATAGATATAGATATAGATATAGATATAGATATAGATATAGATATAGATATAGATATAGATATAGATATAGATATAGATATAGATATAGATATAGATATAGATATAGATATAGATATAGATATAGATATAGATATAGATATAGATATAGATATAGATATAGATATAGATATAGATATAGATATAGATATAGATATAGATATAGATATAGATATAGATATAGATATAGATATAGATATAGATATAGATATAGATATAGATATAGATATAGATATAGATATAGATATAGATATAGATATAGATATAGATATAGATATAGATATAGATATAGATATAGATATAGATATAGATATAGATATAGATATAGATATAGATATAGATATAGATATAGATATAGATATAGATATAGATATAGATATAGATATAGATATAGATATAGATATAGATATAGATATAGATATAGATATAGATATAGATATAGATATAGATATAGATATAGATATAGATATAGATATAGATATAGATATAGATATAGATATAGATATAGATATAGATATAGATATAGATATAGATATAGATATAGATATAGATATAGATATAGATATAGATATAGATATAGATATAGATATAGATATAGATATAGATATAGATATAGATATAGATATAGATATAGATATAGATATAGATATAGATATAGATATAGATATAGATATAGATATAGATATAGATATAGATATAGATATAGATATAGATATAGATATAGATATAGATATAGATATAGATATAGATATAGATATAGATATAGATATAGATATAGATATAGATATAGATATAGATATAGATATAGATATAGATATAGATATAGATATAGATATAGATATAGATATAGATATAGATATAGATATAGATATAGATATAGATATAGATATAGATATAGATATAGATATAGATATAGATATAGATATAGATATAGATATAGATATAGATATAGATATAGATATAGATATAGATATAGATATAGATATAGATATAGATATAGATATAGATATAGATATAGATATAGATATAGATATAGATATAGATATAGATATAGATATAGATATAGATATAGATATAGATATAGATATAGATATAGATATAGATATAGATATAGATATAGATATAGATATAGATATAGATATAGATATAGATATAGATATAGATAGATAGATATAGATTCATTTTTTGTTATTGCGAGGAAAGGTTTGCATTTTAATAAATTTAGAAATTCTGGTAAGCACTAGGACACATCTTTTATGGTGTTAAATAAAGTAAGTATGTTATCCAGTAGTGTTTAGAAAGCTGGCTATACAAAATTAAGGTTGTATTGTACCTAAATGGACTTGCCTCACTCTCAAGTTTAATTAATTTTAGTAATCGTTAATTAAAAGTGAGTTAAGTCCATTTTCTTTAATTGCGAGATATTTAATGGTTTGCAATTATGATATACTCATTATTATTTTGTTAAATTTTGCCATAATATATTCGGTTAAAAATATTTTCAACTTGAGATGAACTTTCACCACTTTCAAAATAAGCATATTTGCAATACCGTTAATACCAAAAACTTCCCCGAAATATTAGGCAATCTGATTTTTTTTACTATAAGTTGTTTGTAAGTTTTATATAAAATTATTGTAAAATCAATTTATATTAAAAAATGGACTTGCCCCACCGCCGAAATAAACGGCTCGTATATAGATATACACTAAAATGCGAACAATTTTTGTGCTCAAAATGGTCAAAGAATTATAAATAAAAAACCTTTCGGCTGCAAATTTTCGGAAAAATATTGTAAAATTTGCAGTTATTATTAATAGGGTCTAGAAACTAAAAACAAAAAAATCCTCGTATATAAATGAAGGTATGAGTGTATGAAGGTGATATGTAGCAAAATTCTAATTTCGAGAAAATTGAGTACAAAGTTTCACATTTGTACTAAAATCTATACCTTATCAAACTTTGTGAAGAAGTTATTTTCTAAAATAGCCACAAGCATGGTTTTTTTAAGACTTCAAATTGTTTGTATCTTCATCTATGCATAGAACAGCGAAAATCTGAAAATGCGACATATTAACTTCATCCATAATTATAATAAAACATAATTAATTTTTTTCATTTCTAAACGAATTAAATGTGCAATAATAAAGAAAATCAAAGTAGCTTTTTTTACTTTATTCTTTGTTCAATTCTGAATAAAACAACAAAAAGTTCAAAACAAAAAACCACAACTTCAAAGAGATAAAAAAGCATAACAAAAATAACTCGCATGTACTCAATTTTGCACTTTTGATGTACTCAGCATATGTGTAACCAAAATACCGTTAGTTTTGTATTTTTTGCGCTTGTCTTCGATCAGTAATGTTAATTTAGGTTAAGAAACACGTGATTAGTTAGAATTAAAGCTTTATTCCAAGTGCACCGCAAATATATTCAGATTTAATAAAAAATGAAAAAGTTATCGCGTGACTTAGAAGATAATATAGTTTCCTTAACTAATAATGGGGCTTCATCTCGGAAAATAGCTAAGGAACTTAATATAAGTCAATCTGTGGTCATTCGCGTCCAAAGAAGACGACATACTGCTTCCAAAGAGCAAACTAGAGGCCGCCCCAAACTGTTGACCGAAGGCGACGCGCGCCTTATGATGGCAGAAATGAAGAAGAACAAGTACTTAACACCAAAAAATACTTCTGTTGCCAAAAGTAAGCACATTAGTGAATGGACAGCAAGACGAGCGCTTCACAACATTGGCTATATTTCAGCTGTTAAAAAAAATAAGCCTGCCTTGTCCGAAAAGAACCAAAAGGCGCGAATGAAATTTGCAAAAGAGCATAAAAATTGGACGCTAGATGACTGGAAACGTGTGATCTGGTCAGATGAGTCCAAATTTAACCGTTTCCAATCGGACGGTAAGCAGTATTGCTGGCGTCGCCCTGGTGATACCATTCAACGCCACCATGTTAAGCAAACTGTGAAGCATGGCGGTGGAAACATCATGGTTTGGGGCTGTTTCACTTGGTGGCATATTGGGCCGTTACATAGAATTGAAGGCATCATGAAGAAGGAAGACTATCTCACTATTTTGCAGACTTATCTTCCCGAGTTTGTTGACAAGAGCGCCTATCCTGAAGATGAAGTCGTATTTCAACAGGATGGTGACCCGAAGCATAGTGCGAAAATAGTGAAAAAATGGCTGAGTGAGCAAAATTTTGAAGTGATGAATTGGCCAGCGCAAAGCCCCGACCTCAACCCGATTGAGAATTTATGGTCAATCGTGGGAAGACGGCTGGGGTTGTATCAATCAGCTCCATCAAACCTAGAAAAGCTGTGGGAGCGAGTACAGCTTGAGTGGCAGAAAATTCCGAATGAAATTATACAGGAATTGGTTGAGAGTATGCCAAAACGTATCAACATGGTAATTAAAAATAAAGGGTTATGGACCAAGTACTAAACAAATGCTCTCCTGACACTGGTATTCAAAAGTGCAAAATTGAGTACATGCAAGTTATTTTTATTATGTTCTTTAATTTCTCTGAATTTATTGCTTTTTGTTTTAATCTATTTGTTGTTTTATCCAGAATTGAACAAGGAATAAAGTAAAAAAAAATCCATTTTGGTTTTCTTTATTATTGCTCTTTTTATTCGTTTAGAAATCAAAAAATTAATTATGTACTCATTTCTGCACGCCACTGTATGTCTTCAAATAACTACGTACCAATACTTAAAATGCTTCTCTGCATAATCATTCTTGAACCGTCGAACTTATAATCAGTGGAACTCATTACGTTAAGGACCCGTCTCGTCTGCCAATGAAAAAGCTTACGTTTTCCGCTTTGTTTTGTTACCATAATTTTATAAGGTAAGCAAACAATTTCAGCGTAGCTGCTACTGTATCTTGAGTGCAGTCAGTGTTGTTGTTGTTGTTGGTGCTGTTGTTAGTGTTGTTGCTGCTGCTACTGCTGTTGTACTTAGCTGTGTTAACAGGTTTTCTTACCATGTTGAGGTAGGTTATGATTTCGTGTTCGTTCAATCGCTCCATCGCTGCCAAGCATTCAATTTATTCCGCTGCTTGAACAGCGTAACGGTTTTATTATTTTTTTCAGGTTTTGTTTTAGTCATTGCTGTTGCAAACTTTGCAACCGAAGCATCAAATGCAGTTGTTGATGATTTGTTTTCAATGCTGCTATGCATTTATTTAATCAGTTATATAAATTCTTTTTTCTTATTTATCTATTCTTATTTATTCATTGGTGTTGTATTTGATTAAATCTAAAGAAAACTTAATCAAACACTTAAAACAAAACACTTAGAATAGTTTTTGAATTTCATGCACATACGTTAGAAAATTTCAGTTTTATATAGTTAGAAAATGTAAGTTTAAAAAAATAACTGTTTTAAGGGTTTCATAACTATTTTAAAATTAAAGATATCGAAAAACGGTTTCTTAGTAAATAGATTAAGCCTCTAAGTTGACTAAAATTTTTTTGTGGTTGTTCTTGTTGCATGCGATGACAAAGTTATTGTAATAAATAATTTTTTTCGGTATTATCGGAAAATAAACGACGATATGTCTGCGGAATATTGTATTTTTTTTTATAGCAAAAGCTATTATTATATCGAAAATCTGAGAGACCATTTGTTACATGGTTGTTTACTGTCATTCTAAAATATTAAAGAAATTTAACCCTTATGTCAAAAAAAAAAAATTAATATATTTTTCCAGTGTACATTTTTTAAAATTTTATTTCGGAAAGATTTTTCGCGCTCTTTCAATGATGTATTGTTTTTTAAATCGAACGAAAACTCGATGCTTGGCGATCCAATTTGCACTCTCTGAAAACAGGAAGAAGAAGATATTATTAAACTGCTCACAAAAAATCGAATTTTTATAAGAATGTACACTCAAAAAAGTTATTTATTTTTATTATTTTATATATAAACTTTATTTATACATATAAACAAATTTTTGACATTGAATGTAATTTTTTTTTTGTTGACATAACAAATGTCGGTGGACTTATGTTTTTGTATTTTAACGTTGTTTTTTCTAATGTTTTAGCCTTCCAATTTCTATCTGGATTATTCAGTTTTATTTTCTTAAAGTTTTATTTTTCCTCTTATCAATGCACTATAGGAAATTTTACTGATTTGCTGGCTAAAAGTCAAAAAGTATAATGCTCTTTTCAAATTTTTTCGTTTACTATCCGATAGAGAATTTATCAAAACGCAGGAATGTGCACTTTGTTTTTGTCAAAATCCGATTACCTTTGGATAGCGTCACTCGATCAAAAAGACGAAATTTGAAATACTTGGATTTTTTAGGCTAAAGTTTGAAGTGCCATATATATTGGGAAATAAAATATTTACTGAAGCAAAAATATATGGACTCTAGTGTAAATGGTAGATACTATATTTTAGTAAAGTCAAAAGTTCAATAAATTTAAACGGTTTTTGGAAAATCGCTTTTTTGTGTTGAAGTCTTGAACAAAATTTTTTTTTCGTTTTTATAAACTTTGGGTAAGCCTACACGATTTTTTTAAGTTCGGTCAACCTACATTCAGCATAAATTTTAAAATTATAATATTATTGAACTTTGTTGTTATTATTTCGATGCACTTTTTGAGAAAATTCAAATGGCTTACAAATTATTTCGAAATACCGAATGAGAATAGAGATATTTCGTCTGAAATTGAAATTATATAAAAGCAATAGGTTACATCACGCAAGAAAAACGAGCCGGATCGATAACTTATCAGATGTTTTTAACAGAGCGATGGACACATCAAATTCTCTAATATCACCTATTCGGTTAAGAAAAATATAGCAAAAAAAAATCTTCAATTTCCATCTGAAGTGATTAGAATGAATTCATGTAAATATCCCTATGAAGGCGAAACTCAAGATACAACCACTGAAGAAGACGTTAATCCCGACTATCCCGATAGTTTAGAAGAAGATGCCTTAAATTCAGCATATATTAACAATTTAGACAGTATTATACTATTAAGTGAACTTTACATATTAAAAAATTAATAAATATTCTCTATTTTATTGGATTTTACTTATACTTGCTATACGAAATGCTACTAAACTGAAGAATTAAATTTGTCATATAAATATTAAAAACAATATTGGTTCTTTTGAATGCCTCAGACAATGACAGATAGAGTGACTTCAACCCATAAAACCAATTTATAAAAATTTAATGATATAAAATCTTGATAATAATAATATAATCTTAAAAATTAAAACTCTCTTTCCCGATTCCCTGAGTAAAATTATTCAGAATAGGGCTGTATAATTAAACCACTTTCATAAAAGACTCGTGCACACTTCGCAGATCTTTTTGTTTGTATTGATGCTAGGGTATGCAAGACCGGTTCGAATTATTCGGCGTTCCGGTTTTTTTTAACCGACCCAGTATTTTTAAGAATCACAAATTTCGAAAAATTCGCAAACCGATTTTTTGGCTCAAATTATTTGACTGCTCGAACAGTCAAGAAATATATAAATCTGCAATATAAATTGTCTTTGAACAAGATTTTTTTTATTGTATTTGAGCGACCCTGTTTATTTTCTACTTGCGTTTTGACATTTCACCAACGTTGCTAACATTTCTTATCTCTGGTTTTATTTCATTTTGTCAAAACAGCATTTACTAGCGGGTGGCGTATTATATGTAAGTTAAACATGATTTTTATTTAATAATGCATTCTTTTTTAAAAAAGATACAATTCAAGCACCCAAGAAATTTTTGAAAGGAAATAACCCAAACTCCTTTATTGCAGACTTTAAGCTTTTCGAAATTTTAAAAAAAATAACTGAAAAATTAGATAATTTGTTTAACGCATTGTTGAACATGTGTTCCACATCTTCTAAAGGTGAACGTGAATTTTAGTCTATCATTTTATAAAAAATAAAGCCAAAACCACCTTAAAACTAAACACTTAAATTTTATTTTATTATTAAGGTATTATTTCAAATCATTACAAATCATTAAGTACAAATTATCTGCATAATTTTAATAACATAAGTACCTTTATTTATTTGTTAAAAGTGAATTGTTATTTTTGTTAAATAAAAACTGCATAGATATATCATATGTAGGTAAAAAAGTCAAAAATTTGTTTAATATAAAAAAATCGGGTTTCCCGGTTTTTTCTGATCGAATAATTCAAAAACCGGTTTTGTACAAATTGTACTATTCGAGATTGGTTTTTTATCATGATACAAAGAACAACAGATAAAGTATTCCCGGCGCAACGAACAACATTTACTGCGTACCTCGTCATTGGTGCTCGTCAAATGTGACACTTGATGAATACATTCAAAAGAAAATGTTAAAAAGAGACGAAGATAGCAAAATGAAAACGAACAAACAGTCAAAATTCTGTCAAGCACATCAAGCAACGTAGCCGCTTTTTGTGTAAATCGGTAAAAAGGGGAACAAACACCCCTACAAAATATGAAAATTTTTTTTCACAAACAGTACTAAAAAATATATTTACTTTATTTTGGATATGTGCTTTATTTAACAATATTTATTTCATTTCAGTAAAACAACTTTTCATAAGAAAATTTCGACATTTTCAAATCTTTACACCCTATGAATAAATTGTGACTACGTTGCAACCAATGAGCACCTTGCACGTCACAGCAAAGATGGCGGACATGCGCAATACTTTGTCTGTAGTTCTTTGTATCATGGTTTTTTATAATGTCGAATACTTGCATACCCTAATTGATGCAGACAAAAACTACTTTACTTAACAAGTTACGTAACGCGTCCTTATTAATTAACTGCTATCTTTGGACAATACTTTCGATCGCTCCCACCTTTTACACTAAATAGAATACTTTTAGAATGCTAACAAAAATCAAAACAGGGAAAAAAGGTAAAATTTTTCTGTGCTTTTTTTAATTTTAGCAACACAAAAGGCATACGAACGTTACGTGCGCGACCATGAATATGCCCATATGCACTAAATTGGTCGCAGAAGTCATAATTGCCTGATTGTTACAGCATTGAAAAGGGAATAAGAACTGCGTTTTGAAAAAATTGAAAAAAAAATATAATTTTACACTTGAAAAAATTTGTAGATTCTTTTATTTCTTTTTAACATAAGGGTTAATTTTTTTTATTATTTTAGAATGGCAATAAAAAAAAGCGGAACAAATATAATGATAATGATAATCAAAATGATAATCACTCTGGCTATAAAACACAAAAAAAAAATTCCGCCGACATATGTTATGTCATAACAAAAAAATTTTTAGGTCAAAATTTCTTTACATTTTTTCCACCTAAAATCGACTGAACAAATTTTGTTGAAAAAAATAAGACGGTCTAATGTGCTTATGTCATGTTCTTGCCCCTGTCTTGTCTACACAAAAAATTTCACAAAAGGAAAACTACTCAATAAATTTACTTGAAGTTTTTACAATATGTTCCCAAGACCAGATAGAAAAAATATTACTCGCTGACAACACTACTTATATGAATTGATATAAAAACAACTGTACAAAAAAATTTAAAGGGTAACTAGAAGGTGGCCTTTAACACTTGTGAAGAATAATTTATATATTTTGTGTCAAAAAGTACAGAAAACTTTCAGTAAAGCGCGCTGTGCGTACTTTAGTTCATATATCTTCTAAACAAATTGAGATACCATGCATACATTTTTTACATAATATTTCTATGTTACAACCCAGCAAACCAAACGATATCGTTTCGATATCGAGATAATATCGTAAATGTGATAATTTCAATCGATGACGATACATCGATGATATCGAAAAAGTCCTGTTTTCGATACAAATTGAAATATCGTAAACGATATCGAAAACATATAAGTTGCTTTATCCAAACAATATCGAAATTTCAATGTCGTTTCGATATTGAGATGATATCGTAAAGGTAATAACTTCTATCGTTAACTTCACGAGACGATATCGTTATGATAAAAATGGACATACGAGTATCAATAGCGATATCGAAAGCTTTTTAAATCCTTGATATCGAAACGATTTTACAAATAATAACCATCCGGAGATTTGAAAATCATCCGCGTGCGTGAAAGTCCATCAGCTTATCAATTCGACCATTGCAATTGTCAACACTAATCGTCGCTTAATTTGCTTCATTGGGAATTAAAGCTAGCCTTGGGTCGTGGATTCGTTTTTTTTTTTTTGTGCTGTTTTAAAATATAGGGTTTTTTATACTATTTACATTTTTTTACGAAAGTTCGAAATGTAATTTTTTCATAAAATTTTTTATTATTTATAGATCAAAAATATGTAATAGCTTCAAATATGTAATAATAGCAGCGAGCTTACAATAAATGATTTATTTTTAACCCAATCATATTTCTAATACGTTATAACCAATGTTAGTCGATTCGACTAACACGCTCCAAAACTCGTTATAGAGGAGCTGTTCGTACATAAAATACACTGAAAGGTGTTGAAAATGGAAAAACTATGTATTTTTTACTAGAAATAAAAAACATTAATATTGGTCTTTATTCGTTTTTAATTTTTAAATATTTTCATAAGCTACTTATTTCATCAGTTCGCATAAGATTATTCATCACATAAGATTATTAAAAAAAAAAATAGTAAATAAATATAAAAAACTTAAAAGGCTTTTCTATTAATATACGAATAAAGCATTTGTTATTATTATTAAAATCCTAATATATAAAATTTGAAAATCAGAGTTCATCCTAATTATCAAAGCTTATGTGTAAAATATCAAGTTTAAACCATCATTTTGTTGAATTTATGAAGGTTTTGTATTATAATTACGCCAGTTTGTGTGTGAGGTGGGCGTGGTTTTCATCCAATTTTGACAAATTTCAAATATGTGGTGAATATTTGGCTCCAAAGCTAATGTGCAAAATGCTAAGTTCATATATTAATTTATGTGGCATTTTAAGAGAAACCGTTTTGATTAAGTCACTTTGTTTGGAAGGTAGGCGTGGTGCTCATCCGATTATGCTCATTCCCATATGGTTTGATTTCATTACTATTGCATACAAATTGTGGCTCTAATAGTGTCGACAGACAGACATACGGACAGACGGGCATAGCTAAATCTACTCAAGAGGTAATGGTGATCAAAAATATATATATAATTTTCTGTACCTACCACGTCTCCTTATTAGCGTTACGAACGGAGTGACAAAGTTAATTTACCCCTTACGCAGAACGCGTGGGGATATAAAAAGTTACGTTAAAGCCAATGTTAGTCGCTTCGACGTACACTACATTTATAAAAAGATTCACAACATCCAATTAAAAAGCCAAACACATCCGAACACGTACTACAATATGGATAGAAAACACGATGAGATTAAAGAAAAAAAAAGTTGTGAGCAGGGTTAGTCGTACCACTAACATTGGTTATCCAGGGTTAAAAATGTTTTAAAAAAATTTTTTACATCCATACAAAATTATATGAAAACACTTAGAATTTTTTCATATAAAAATTTTAAAATTTTTTTTCTTGGTTACTCATCATAGTTATATAAGCTTACGTAAATAGGTAAGTCCTAGTGACTTTTATTTTATCTAAATATATGTTCCAACGATATTTTATCGAACATTTTTTTAATCTAGATATTGTTGTATTTATACTATCGTGATGATATCGAGTACGTACTTATTATAGATATTTACTATATCGCAATGCTATCGTTATTATAATATCGTGATAATATCTTGTATTTTTTCATATAGATAACGTTACGATATCGAAATGCTATCGTAATGATACTATCATGATGATATCTAGAAATTTGTTATATAGAAATTGTTATGATATCGTTATGATATGCTATTGTTAACAGTACTATCGAGACGATATCGCGTATTTGTGTGTTATGATATCGTAACGATATCACCAGACTATCATAAAATTTTTCTACCGAGATATATTTTTAGGTAAAAACAAAGAATATAAAAAATGCTAAGTTGGAAAAATCAGATTTTTAATACTAACTTCCAGTTTACTGTATAAAAAAAATCCAATTAAAAATTTGGGCCCCTATTATGTAAAATAACTCAACTTAAGTTGACTAGATTCAACTAAATTTTATTCATATAACGTATTACATTTATTTTAGTTGAACCATGTAGTTTGCCTTAATCTTTTAAGAATTTTCAAACAACATAGTTCAACTGGAATGTATGTAATAAATTATGAGAAAAAAAATTAGTTGAATCTAGTCAACTTAAGTTGAGTTGTAATACATAATAGGGGCCTTAGTAAACTTCTAAAAAAACAATTAATATTCTCAAAAAGCACTATTTAGTCTATTGAGTCATTAATAGCTTTCGCGAAATCTGTTCCTCAAGTTTTGACAGTTATTTGAACTGGCATTAACTGATAACTAGACTGAAAAAAATACATTGATGTACTTTTATTTAGGTCCCATAAAGGATCAACTAAACAAAATTCAGATCCTGGCATTTTCTCGTTGTCCGCTTCACCTTCAATGCCCTATAAATAACTTTAAGAAATTCCATGGAAATCTCGAGTAAAAACAAATGAGTATTCATTTGTTATTCAAAATTAAAATGTTGATTTTAAGCTCAATTTATAAAGGATTTTTTGCGAGATTTCACTTTAATTAGACAATTTTTTTTTTTGGAACTGCAACAATGTTGCTATGTAATTACTTTTTTATACGTTAAAAATAAATAAGTGAATATGCGTAGAATTAAGATGAAAAAATGAATATGATAATTGAATTTCTGTTTTATTTATTTAGTTTAACCTTAAATCTTTTTTATGCGCACCAAAAATATACCGTCCACCGAATACTCAGTACATGGCGCCAATTTTAACCGAAACTGAATTAACATAACAATGTTGACTCATTAAACAAGCAGTTGCATCGACTTCAATAGCGACTTCACCACCCAAACTTTAGCGGCAACAAATTGGTATCTCTTTTTTTGTTTTTCTCCATATAAATAATAAAAATTGATGTAAAAATTGTAAAATGATGTCGTTAAAATGGGAACAGCGGAAAGAGCCTGGAAATATATGGCCTTAAAACATTCAAAGAGTAAGCGTGCACTTAAAGAAAAATAGTAAGAATTTCGTTATTGGTACTTTTCTTTTCATTACTTGACATTGTAACTTGACTTAAATGGAGGACTGTTTCATAAACACTCTACCGCACAAGCCCTTGAAGAGAAAATTTAAAAAAAAATACAACTACTTATTACGTATATCCCTGAAACCATTTTATTCGCGGTTTTTTTTTTTTTGTTGTTTTGGTATGATTTCTTGCCCCATTTCTTGCTTCTTTTGTCATCGACATTGGGTACATTTTCCTTTTTCCCGCAGTTCCACAATTTATTTTAGTGGACATCTGAATTCATTGAAGCGAAAATCAATTCAAGTGGCGAACAATTAAACACCCCCTCATCGTATGTCATCAGAGGGTGCAAAAGCTTGAATAGTGAGCTACGTAATGATTCTTTTTTATTGAATGGTTGGTTGTCTTCGACCCCACGTAATGTGTAATTGTTCAGAATGAGAATAGCTGCTGTCGTAACTTGGGGAAATTTTCTCGCTGAACATCCATCACAACGCACTTACAGAAAGCGCTTAACTTTTGTTTTAACGACAAGCAGCGATATACACTGTAAAGCTATATTTGCAGATAATTATTACATTTTATTTTTTATAAAATTTAATTGCGAAATTAGCATTTTTGACTCTGTGACTCAAAAAACACATTTTGGCAAAATAACAGGATTCTGCGATATAGACTCGCTACTAGGATCAGAGGTGAGTAAAACCCTGGGTCTCGCGAGTTTGGCGAACGTTTCCTTTTTATGGCCCCCTACATATTAAGTGGCCCCCTTAAGATAAAGCTCAAGAATATTTTAAAAATGCTTAATGCAAATTTGTTGATCAACCGTTGAAAAAAAATTTTCAAATGTTCAAAAGTTTTATCTTAGAAATGAAAGCTCCCTTTTACGATTTCGGGTGAAAAATTATTCATAGGACTGATAGGACTGATAGGACTGATTTATTCATACGTTTTGGTATGAAAAAAACATTAAGTTCTTAAATCATTCATATAATAGGTATGTTTTCGTACTCGATTGCAGTAACTTGCAAGCTGCTAGAACTGATGCATGTTGGAAAAAGAAAACAGTAGATTGGAGTCAATACGGTGTGAAATCCGGCTAAAAATCTCTCACTCAGCATGCGGGCAGATGTCAAGAATAGCGACAATTCAAATTTTGAATTTTAGCGGATTATATGAATTTTGACCTCCTAAATTCAAATCTGAATTATTTCAGGCAGAAGTTCTAGGTCTTCAAAGTTAAAAATGGCCTACAAATTTTGTTGGTTTTTTCAGTTTTCAAACAAAAAGAAAACATTGTTTAATATTGGGAAATTTTTGTATTCTTATTTGGTCTACTTATTTGTTACTATTGCGGCTCAATAGTAATAAATGCGTTTTTATTTAAGGATATAGGAGACCTCACATATATATATATATATAAACTGGCCATTTCAGCCCTTGGAAGGACTTTGACCTAGCTTCTTTTGATCAATTGTGTTGTGCGTGTTATTAAATTTTGATCACAAATGACCGAGAACTGGACCTACGTGTTTTATGCCGACTCCGAACGGCTCATGTTCTCAAGAAGCTTTACATGGCAATTTTTACTCTTTGAGGTTTGCCATTGCCTGCAGAGAGGTGACGACCGAACAGAAAAATTAATTCAATTGAAAAAACTTTCCGTCTGAGCTGGAATTGAACCCGGGCTACCGCGGTTCTTTAGCTTAGGGGCCACGCACTATACCCACTAGGCTACGATCGCCACGGAGACCTCACATAGTTTAATTTAAAAAAACTACTAAGAATATTTGCTTTTGCAGCAAATTGTTGAAATGTATTACATGACAAAAAAATAAAATGAAATTGGAAAATATTTTGAGCCTGGTACGAGAAAGATTTTTACACCATCTTAAAAATGTATTGGATTTTATTATATGTGCAAGCGTGTGTCAACCGGTGTAGTGTGCGTATCATGTTTACAAAATTAGTACCAAAAATTTCAGTAAATAGCATTATATAGGAATCAGACCGAGTTATTAAATTTGTTTATAAATAAGAAATTACGCCTTCATTGGTCCATGGGTCTTGGGAGCGTTCATGATTTACATTGACAGTTCTATTAAATATATTTGTATGATTTTTTTTAAAATGGGTGTATTCAACAAATATGAATAACCCTTTCGTGTTTTCCTTTTTTTTTTGGAAATAGCCTTTTAAACACCCCAAGAATATTACTTTTCCATTAAACTTTTCTTTACTATATGATTATAGGCAATATTTTGGAGATTTTCAATCGGGTATGTTGTCGTAAAAAGTTGTCCCCACTATGTTCGATATAAGGATAATTTTCAGAAGAAATAATTACTGTAAAATTGGTCCTAGGTAGAAAATAAATTTTAATTTTAAATGATACAGAACCATATTTTCAGTTACATATGGGCATTTTCAGAAAAAAATCTACCGTGATCAACAAATTAAAACTTATTAAAAACTTATAATTTTATTATATCACTAGCTGATATACCCGGTGTTACTCGAGAGTCATTTATAGAAACATTTTAACACACACTTCTCAATTAAATGTTTTTTAAAATCTGACATAATGAAAAACATGTTGAATTTTATTTCTAAGCTACCGTTAGAAAGGTAATTGAACGAACATTAATCCAAAAAAGTTTAGGAAAATGTTTGTTTGTGTTGGTTCCATCTCTTGCGGTGAGCTAATTGAATTCAAAGAAGAGGTACGAAAAACATATTTTAAAAATTAAAAAGAATTTTTACATTTACTTTATCTTAAAGCAAGCACAATTACCTTTTCAACAAAATTAAAATTATGGTGGGACTCAATGCGCCCTTGAGACATGGACATTTTAAAGTCTAAACAAAGATTTTTATTCAAAAATACATTGAACTTCTTAACAAAAAAATTTTTAATGATATATATTAAAAACAGCGGAGATATTGGCATTAAAAGTAAAAACTATGATTTTCATATAATTTTTTTCTCATTATTAGCTATCAATGTTTTATGAAAAATTTGTTGTGCTAAAAATGATTGTACTAAAATTTATATTAGCTGCGTTTTTTTCATGGGAGATCAGGATCATATCATTGCATTTGCAAGCAATGCAAAAACAACAAATAATCCAGCAAGTGAGCTGGACATTTAAATTGATCCAATTCTATATCTTTAAGTGTTGATGACGCTAGGTGACGCTGCGACTGAAAAAAACTGGCAGTACTGCATTATTTTACTTTTTAAAAGTTTGGTAGCAATAGCATTTTCACAAAATATTTCGCAAAACTTATCTGCTAGCTGCAAAAGAACATCAGATATTCTTCTGTAAGCAGAAAATAGCGCCACCTGTCTGTAATCCTAAACGTGTGGGGTTAAATTTGAAGAAACTTTTGAAAAAACATTATTTTGCTATTCACCGCAAGGTGTATAGTTTTTACCAACAGTTTCTACAAATGAGGCGCCATCTATCTATGAATTTAACGCACAGATCAAAACTAATGAAATAATTGTGCTGACCAGATGCGCATATGTTTTATTATATCGCCATATAGCTGTAACTATTTACATGAAAATATTAACTTTTACAGCATTCTTATTCACAGTCATCTTTTCGATAATATTGTGATATATACATATACAACATTTAAAGTACCATTGATAAAGAACTGAGTGACAACGGTGACGCAATAGTGAGAAAAAATAGAGCCATCCCAACAAAACAAATTTAACAGGAAGGGGGCGGGGAGCGGGGGGGGGAGGCTAAATAAAGTAAGTTTGTTAATAAGTTTTTATGATCTATGAAATTATTACATAAATTAAATTGTGAGCTTTAGATCAAAAGTAAGTTTTAAAGAAGGTAACAACAACAACAACTCTGTATAGAGTCAATCACTTAGCTGACTAAACAGTCTGTTCGGAAATCGGACTAAACAGCTACATTTTCCTCTTCAGTAGTCTTTGAGTAATTAAGCTGTGATCAACTCACTGTTTAAACTAGTATATGAGTAAGCAGATTTTGGAATTCATTCTTTTGAATTGTATGGCTGCTAATCATATTACTAAAGTTGACTTTATTTAGGATTTCTATAAGGAAGATTTAATATAAACCAAAATGTTCGTTATTACTCTAGACACACAACTGCATTCTTAGAGATAAATGGGCACGTTCAAATTATATAGAGAATTTTAAAACAAAACTTAGTTTTATTAATAGTCTGGTAGGAAAAAATAGATTTTTAGCCATAACTTTTGATTGGAAAGAGATATTGGGGTACTTTCCAAAATCTAAGGGGGTACCTTGTTGTTTGATGACAAAAACAGTAAAATAATTTTTGCGCTTAGCTGGAAGAATTTTTGCAAATAAATGCTATGTTATATGAAAGGTAAGCAAATGTGCAATTTTTAATTGATTTCATTTTTACAACAAAAACAATTTTTGGGTCATTTTTTGAGTAAAAAGTCAATATTTTAGACCTTTTTTGAAATAATTATAAAACATAGTTTCACTGACTTAATGGTACAGTTCAATCTACTTTTGTGAAGTGATTTTATTGAGCTTTTGAACAAAAAAAATTTGAATGAAATATATTAATGGACAGCGGAGATATTTGCATCGAAAGACCAAACTTTGATTTTCATGTCTTTTTTTTCTCATCCTTAGGCAACGATGTTTTCTGAAAAAGTCGTTGTACTGAAAATTTCTCCAATTTTGAAGATATGTGAGTGTTTTTAGTGTCAAAATAACAAAAAATTTTTAAAATTAAATATACAAAAAATCTCCGATACTAAAAAGTTTTATAATAACAAAATTACCGTTAGTTGAAAAATTTCAGAGGGGGCGTGGCAAAAACTAAGTATGTAACATTTTAAGTTGGGATAAACTTAATATGTGTACCTAGTTTGAGCGAAATCTGTTGAGCCGTTTAGATTTGTATAGAGGCCAAACAAACAAACAAACAAACAGAAAATTAGTTTTATTACTATACATTTAAGAGAAACATTTTAATTTTATTAGTTTCAGCAATTTCTACATAAATATATTAACCATGATGATCAAATCGTCTGCACTGTTTCACAAATGTAGTTTTTATTTTTCGTAAATGTTTCGTAAGCTTTTTTGTTTTAGTAAAAATGGAAGGCATTGGCTAGAGATAATGAAAAAATGGTTGAGGCAAGGAAAGGACAATATATTAAATTTATTTTTTAATTACTTAATTACATAATTACTTAACTACCTAATAACTTAAATACCCAATTAAACTGCAATGGAAATTTTAGTAACGTAACGCCAGTAACGTAACACCAGATCAAAAATCCTATTAAAAGAAAAACCAGAAAAGATTTTTAAATTTTATCACTTGGAAAATAAACTAATGTTATTTTAAAACCTTCTGAAAAAATTTTATACAAAAGGTCTTGCCCAATTCAGAGAGTTTTGCAAATTTTATAATCCAAATCAGAAATCACTTCCGTTTTTTGTAACGTTACCAGCACGTATTTTTGCTTATATCTTTCGAACCTTAGAGTTAGTTGTTGTCATTGTTTTTACTTAATATAGTAATACTTAATTACTACGGTAATATAAAAAAACTTCTTAATTTGGGAATTGGTAATTGTACATCTCAATTCCAAAAAATCGTCAATTCCATTACAGGAACTGTAATTGGTAACACCGTGTTACACACATTCTGTCCTATGAACCAAATTTACTTTTTCGGAAAGGGGATAAAAAATAAAAATACACGTGTATCGGTGATTTTCATGTACACGTCAGAATTTTTTTTTAAGTTTGAAGTTTATATTTTTTTTTAATGGTTATCATTTTATTTTAAGGTTTCAGTTCGTTAAAAAAACAATTTTTTTATTACTTTTGTTTTATAAAAATAAAGAATTGTTACATTAAAAATTTTAATGTTTTTAAAGAAATTAAACTGTACCTTTCCATGCACGTTGTTCCATAGCATTTAATTTTGATGAAAATTCAGAACTTGCAATTATTTGTTTTATCTGCGGACCATTGAAAACACCTTAAATCAAAAAAATCATTAAAAAACATAAATTTACTGAATGACTTCTTAAAAAAAATACCTGCATGAATCTTTGCGCCGCTCAATGTTGCGCAAAGTTGCAATGGCCTCGCCATCACGATCCAGTTTTTTAACAAAATTTGATACGAGACCGAGCTTAATGTGTAATGGAGGCAAAATGATTTGAGACGGCTGCACCAATGGTAGATTCTCTATACTTTCTACGCCTACTTTGTAGCATGTTCCCGGCTTCCACTTAAATTCAGTGTAATGCTCATCTCTTTTTCGACCTTCCCATGTACACAAAAAGTACTGGTGGGTTGGAAATCCACGCTTAACACCCATGAGTAAAACGACCACTTTCAGATCGCAGCATATTTTCCAATTATGCTCTTTGTACTTTATCAACTGTAATATTAATTCCATGCCTTCGTATGTTTCCTTGAGGTTTGTGGCATATGCGATCGGGACAGATGGATGTGTGTTGCCGATATGAAGCAGCACGACTTTAAGGCTGTTGACCGATGCATCGATGAAAAGTCGCCACTCCTCTGAAATATGTGGGTAACCGATTTTTGCAAACAGCGAATCAATGTCACAACAATAAGCCAAGTTTTTTTCCCGATCTTCGTGCAATCTAAAAAATTGGTCATATGGAATAGTGCTACCTCGATAACGAGCGGCTGTTATTTTAAAATCAGCCGCCACTATATTCCACTGCTTAAAGCGTGATGCAAAGAGTTCTGCTGTTCTCCTCGACAAATTTCCGTCTCGTATGAGGTCATTGTAGTCGGCTTGCATTATAAAATGCGGCATTGCAGTCCCAATTTCACTGGGTGTTGCCACAAATTCCGATACTTGTGGACTCTCGCATCTCGCATTCGATGGAAGAAAAGTTGATAGCAGTTTTGGTACAACTGTTGATTCTGCATCGCTTATTTCGGGAACATTATCAAAAATCTCCACTGAAGCCGCTACACGGCCTTCTGGTGAGTATAGAACTGCTGGAATTGCCGATTCTACATTAGCGTAGCGAATTTTGTTGCGGTGAATGTATTGGTACCCTTTTGTTTGAGCAAAAGTTACACAAAAGTAGCACAATTCATTGCAGTGCTCCGTGCGTGGTAGCCAAATTGTTGGTACAGCTCAGTAAACTTGCACAAATTTCTGTAGCAATAGTCGCACACGACTTCCGGAGTATACCACAAGTAAGGAACATAAGCAGTCTTAAATATTTTCTGTAACGAATTCACAACTGTTTTAGTAATATTTTTGAAATTTTTACTTGGTGCGAATAAGCCACAAACGTAACAAAAGTTATTTCGCGTCGGACACTGCATTTTTTTCAGATGAAATATATAGAAATACGTTTTCGCACAACAGAACTTAAAACAATATTGCAATTCCTTATTTCATCTGTCAGAAGGGGCCTTCAAACGATACTATATGTCCATCCGACCTGTCAATGTAGTATCACATGTAGTATCGTTCGTGTGCAAGAAATCAAGGCGGATGGACATGTCCGATGGAAGTTGGATGGACATGTAGTATCGTTTGAGGGCCCCTAGACTAGTTGTAAGTGTTGTAAAAGTCAAAAACTGTTTAGTGTTAGAAGGTTACTATTGATTAACTACAACTATATCGTGTAGGATGGATCAAAAAACAGTAGTAGTTTAAAAATTTGGAGTCCCTTCAAGTTATGCTAAGAAAAGTGAAAAAATATTTTTTTTTCAAAAATTATAAAAATTGGGGAAAATCTGAGAATTGATAAAAATTGTTTTTAAAAAATTTGACGTGCGACAGACATTTCCACGAGTCTGCCTGCAAAAAATCAGCTCGATTAGATCACTGAAAAAGGGTTAAAAATCGGTCCAAAGGCTTCCACACAGGCCACTACCAGCTTTATACTTCAAACTTAAAAAAAATAAATTCTGACGTGTACATGAAAATCGACGATACAGGTGTATTTTTATTTTTTCCCCTCTTTCCGAATATGTGCATTTGGTTCATAGGACAGAAAAAAATTTATTTTTTGTAACACCGTGTAATTGGACATCTCAATTAAATAGATTTTCCATTCCTTAGGAATAGAATTGGAAAACATCGCTTTGTTAATAGATTAATGAAATTCTGTACAGGAGTGTGGAAGTTGTGTACCAAGCACCTTGCAAAAATTCGGCGAGATGGAATTTAACCTGGATTTAACCAGGTAGCGTAGCAGCTATGTATTTTGTTCTAACTAAAACTGTTGCATTAAAATAAAAATTTGATATCTGCGATAACACATTTATGTATAATTATTTCATTAACCTACTAACAGTGGGAGTCAAATGAAGTTTTATAATAAATAAGGAAGTGGTTTTGAGTCAATGAAGATGTAATTGAAATTTCATTTTAAACTACCATTCCTGTAATAGAATTTATTCAATTTTTGATTTTTTTTCTATTTTTATGTATGAGAAATTGAAGTGTTCAATTACCAATTACAATTCCTATAATGGAATTTACATTTTTTTCAATTCCATTCATTGATTTTTTCAATTACGAATTACAATTCCTGCAATCGCATTGACGATTTATTTCCAATTCCCTTTCTGAGGGATTGAGATGTCCAATTACGATTCCTGTAATGGAATTGATTATTTTTTCCAATTACATTCCCGATGAATTAAGAGGACCAATTGAATCGTAATGAGTACTTTTTGACCCAGCTCTAGTGGTTAAAATACTAGCAGTGCTCTTATATTCAGACATGTTTGGATAAATAATACTAGTCTACTAATTTCGGGTCCGGTAAACTTATTATCATTCCCATATGTACTTTCAACACTGGCTCCAAATCTTTACTCAGTTTCCTCCAATATTGTAAAATTTTCAAGAAATAGAGTGTTTACGTTTTTGGCACGTGTTTAGTATAATTGATCTAGACCAGGGCTGGGCATTCTAACACAGTCACATTTTATTTTGTCTTGTTAGTATTGGTGCGCTCTCGAATAGCGCACACTGAGCGAAGTAGTTGTCACAATTATCTAGATTTGCAAGTTTGCATGCTTATACCTCCACACATACTGTAATATTTGTTTATTTTTTATTTTTAGTCATTGGTATTGTTCACTATTTCTTTTATGTCATGAATGCTCCAGCATTTTCTTCTAAGTAAATAAATTATATTAGTTTGCTTGCAGCGACAAATAGTAAATAGCAAAAACTAAAGGTTCTCTGCATAACAGAATTCGCATTGTGACTCAGAGTCAAACGTTTTTTTAGGTGTTGTGTTTTTGTTTCAATATTATTAATTCCTAATACATACAAATCATTAAAATTTTAATCAAAACCTCAAAAAATTAAGTACCAAAAATCAATGAATACAAATAATATGAACAAAATAATTCAAAGAATCTTAATAGGCAATATGAATGAATTTTATTAAACCCTAAAAAATAAAAAATATATGCATAAGAATTATAAATCTACAAACCAAAAAGTTGGTTTTTTTAAGAGTGTACATAAAATTTGCGACATAGATCTTCACAGCATCACCGTCAGCGAACGACTGAATTATATTCTTTTCTGTTGTGAGTTTTGTGTACATGTGAAAAGTTACGCTCAGAGAGCGCTCATTAAGCTATGGGGCGCCCAGCGCTGTCCTAGACTCTAAACTACTCATCATAAAGTAATTATCAACCTATTCCGTGTCATGTGTGGTAGCGGAGCAAAAATTTTGAGATTATCCTACGAAATATCAACCAATTTTGTATCTGTAGTTTTAGCGGAGCTGTTGTAATCGTCCACGCGGATCCATCGCCCCGATCGCCCCACTCCAAAGCTTCTGGAAAACGCTTTTTATATTCCTTGATAATGTGATAATGTATTTCAAAAGTTGATTTTCAAGAACAACTTTTGTTTTATATTAATTGTTAGTACTGTACCATATTTTGTTACCTGGAAAATATAACAGTGTCTACACAAGATGTAAGAAAACTATATAACAGATATTCCACATTCTTCAAAGAATCTCCAAAGGTTTTATATGAAATGTCAAATAAAAAAGGTGTGATTCAAGTACTAGTGCTTTACACTCGGCCAGCTCATTTCGGAAAATCAGGATATCCTGAATTTGAGGAAAATCGTTTGAGTCTCTAGCCACCGGAATGCAGATGAATTTGTCTCCAAAATCGGTTTTTTTATATATTTGACTGTAATTTTTAAAATACGTACAAACTAACCTTTACTATTTGTGGTAATTCACTTTCAAATAAAGCCACAAGATTCATTCGGTAAAAAAGTAATTTTGATTGGCTTTCATAACTAAAAAAATAAAAAAATAAAAAATAAAAAAAACTGGCCATTTCAGCCCTTGGAAGGACTTTGACCTAGCTTCTATTGATCAATTGTGTTGTGCGTGTTATTAAATGTTTAATCACAAATGACCGAGAACTGGACCTACGTGTTTTATGCCGACTCCGAACGGCTTATGTTCTCCAGAAGCTTTACATGGCAATTTTTACTCTCTGAGGTTTGCCGTTGTCTGCAGAGAGGTGACGACCGCACAGAAAAATTAATTCAATTGAAAAAACTTTTCTGTCTGAGCTGGAATCGAACCCAGGCTACCGCGGTTCTTTAGCTTAGGGGCCACGCACTCTACCCACTAGGCTATGGCCGCCACTTGTAACTAGTGCACCGGCTTTCATAACTAGTGCAAAAATATTCAAAAATTATAGTTTTTTTCTCAATGGCAGAGTTCAGGCAAGCATCATATGATGAAGTCCATCTGCTTTTTTTATTCTCTTTGAATTATTCTGGTCTTTAGCTCATTTTTTTAGCTGGGAAAACAACAACACATTTAGATTCATTAATCATTTGCCTCTCGTGAAATCTGCTTTTCGGAAATCTCTCAAATTTGCTCAGATATTATTAAATTTTGGCGAATAGGGAATTCATTAGAAAGGTCCTATGAAGATCTATGGATTAAATAAGTAAATAAGAATTATTAAATTCATTAAAAAATGTATGTGTTGGTCACAAATAAAAAATCGGCATTTCAGGTGGCTAGAGACTCAAGCAATTTTCCTCAAATTCAGAATATCTTGGTTTTTCATCCAAAATGTTCAGAAATTGGGTGTGCTGGAGCAAAGATGTAAACAAACGTCTTAACAATTAATCTACATAATAATTTAAAATGCTTTCGCAAAATTTCCTTACAACTCGAACATTGAGCATCGTGACATTAACTCAACCTAAACTACTTGGGTTAAGCTTTCTAACTATTTCAGAGTACAAACAAAAATTATCGCTTCAACACCGGCATCTCTAAGCACCCTACCCAAATAATAGCAATAAATTCGTATCTAACATTCATTGGTTGTTTGCGGGTAGCCTATTTATAACTATGTACAAATAACGGCCGAAGTTCCGGGTTAATGTACTTTATCTGCCTTTCATACTGTTTCTAAGCTTCTTTATCAGGTTGAACTTACATGAGTTATTTTTTGTAGCTTTTTTATGACTGTAGTTGTTGTAATTATTGTTGGCTCATGCGTGCGTAGGTTTTGTTACCTTTTTTTCGCGCTCCATTAGGTTTAGTACTTTTGCACAACGATCTTCTCTATTTCCCTCTGAAGGCGGCACATTCTTGTTTTTAACACGACCTGTATTATTCCTTTTTGATTGTTATGTTTTACATTTCAAGTTACATACTTACTTAAGCCTACGTAAATTATTTTATTTGAATTTTGGTTTTAGGTTGTGGGTGTGTACATTCTCGTTACATGCAGATTTTTACGATGATCAAATAAATTCTGTTCGTATCTCACAACGGTATTTGATGTTCGCCTAATTCTGAATGGAACGCTTTAGTAGTTTTGTCAGTATTTTATTGTTGAGTTATTTCAGGTGTATAGCAAAGAGGTGATTTTTGGGGTTCAAAACCGCCCATAGGGTGCAAAAGTACGAGTATATAAGCAGTAGCGGAACAGAACGGAATATATAAATTACACTAAATTTAAAGTAATTGCAATCTTATACAATTTAAAATGACACTAGTGCCATACTTTTCTGATAGTAAAGTGAAGGGCCTCTTGTGATCAGTTCAGAGACATAAATGCATTTTTTTTTATACTGAACATTTTTAGAAACTTGACATATGCCGCTCAATCTCGCCACTCCTCATGTGGGCATTTTCAAACTGGCGTTATGTACGATATGTTCGAAAAAATATTAAAAAAATATAATTAAAAAGCCTAATTTTTCACAAGGTTTTTATTTGCATAGTGATTAAGTAGCACTATATTAAGAAAAAACATTGACAACATTCGAACCTAAGGATTTAAACATACTTACTTACTTACTTGCTTACTTATTTATTTGCGCTGCAACCGTATGTCGGTCTTGGCCTCATCTAAGAATTTGCGCCAGCCATTTCTGTCTCTCGCTTGCTGGCGGCAGTTGGAAATTCCAAGCTTCGTCAGGTTGTCCTCTACTTGGTCTTTCCTTCTGCGTTGACCGCCGCCGAGTACCGAATCGAATATTGTCTTCACTTGAGCGTCATCCTTCATGCGCTGCAAATGACAAGGGTTTAAAGAAATAAGCAATAATATGTGCTGGCGTTACGTTACAAAAACCAGCAGTGATTTTTTAGTTGGATTACAAAATTTGCAAAACTCTCTGAATTGGGCAAGACTTTTTGTATACAACTTTTTTTAGAAAGATTTGAAACAGTTTTTATATTTAAAAAAATTTTATATATGAAATAATATTTTCCATAATATTGATAAAATTTAAAAGTCTTTTCTGTTTTTTATTAGGCTTTTTGATCTGGCGTGACGTTACTGGCGTTACTTTACTTAAATTTCCATTGTAGTTCAATTGGGTAATAAAGTAGTTAGGTAGTGGCAATATTATAGGTAAGTATAATTTTAGGGGTAACTAATTCCGTTCTTATGTTAGAATAAAAAAATTTTTTGACGCTAGGATGGGCCCTAAAAATTCGTTTTTGTTTCATACTCTTTGTAGATATTATTTTATTGCTGGTATTATTTTCTGCGCTGGTCGCTGATTTCGAATTTTATGTAAGAATTTCAAAAAGTTTCTTGACACTAGGGTGGACCCTAAAAATGTGTTAGGGGGGCAATGCCCCCCTACTATAACCGTTTGCCCCTTGGTTAAATCAGACAATGAAAAACTTTAAATGAATAATTAATATGCATTTTGTAGATGTATTTGTTTATTGCTTTAAAACTAGTTTAGTTTAAAATAACAAAAAATATACACATTCACCTTATTCATGACTTGAATATGTATATGAGGTTGGTTTAACAAAACATTTTAGATAAATTGTTACAATTTTTCAAATTTCTACTGGGTCGCCAACATTTGCTACCAAAAAATAAGATTTGAATTTTAATAAATTTTTAACCCGCATCCATAGGAACTTTCTAGAAATGAAAAGCACGTTGTGCACCAATTTGATGCAGATACAAAAGCAATTTTTTTATGCATGATGAATGTTTATTAATTTTAAAATAAGAAAAAACCGCAAATCTTAATTCAAGCCAAAATTTAAATAAGCAAAAGATTTAAATCAAAACAAGCAAGTTTGTTCTTAATATATAAATCTGAATAAAAAAGTTGCATCAAACGATGAATGCAAACGATGGATGCGGGTTAATTCAATATTTTTATTTGTTTTACTTAAAAAATGTCTTAAAGCCCATTCGCTACTCTTTCTTATATATCTAGCCACTTTAAATAAATCTTGTATTTTTACAAAGTCTTGTATTTAATTTTATTACAAAGTCCCGAATTAATTTTTATATTATTTTTTATGTATTAATCTCATGTATAACAAGACCTACATATCCATGTAAATATTATAAAATTAACCAGTTTTTTTAATAAATATGTGTAATGTATTCATTTCACACGTTAAAAAATTGTCTTGTTTTATTTAAATGAAAAAACAAAAAATTTCCCCTCCAAGATTCATGCCTGCCCCCTCCGTCTTCTTGGTCTGGCTACAGGCCTGCCCACAAACGCACCACTTTATTTTTCTTTAGAAAACCCTTCTTACTCCCTATGAATTGCATATCACCAGTGTTGATGCAATGTCATTTTACAGGATCAGCCATATACAGGGTTGCCCATATTCGACGGACCCATTTGTCAACGCCATAACTTTTGACAGAGATGTCAGATCGCTTAATGACATACCGCGTTTGAAGCGTCAGTCCAAGCAGATTTTTAACATGGAACAATACACGCCACGTGAGCGCTCTGAAATAGTTGAAGTTTACATTCAACAGAAGAAGTCAATTGTGAAAACTCAACGTGCTTTTAAAAACGTGCAGGAAGGAGCGGGTGGCATTTTTGGTCTAATGAAATATTTTTTAGCTTTATAAAATAATAGCTTTATTGGTTTCCGTTGACATTTTGACTAGTTCAAGCTCATTGTGAGTTCGTGATCTTCTGTGCTCCAACATTTAATAACACGCACAACGCTCATTTATTTAAGAGTAAAAAGTACCAGATCGATATCCCTAACTAGCAGCTTGGAAAATTCTGACCTTTTAAGGCTCAGTTAAGCTGTCTTTAAGAAGCTAACAAGTCAAACACACCTTTTAAGGCCCAAAAAAGGTGTTTTGTCAAATTAACAACTTGAGTTTTACTTAAGTTTGTTTTTTCAATGGCAACTCCGCTGTTCTCACGCTGATCGTTTGAGAACTTTTTGCTAGTTCAAAAACAGTAAATCTAGTTTTGCGTCTGTAGTTGTTGTTGTTGTTGTCTCTGGTTTTGTGTCAAGGTCTCGTGTCTCTACGACTAGAGTCTAGAGATTTTATCATAAAATATTATGAATAAAAGGTTTGCTATCAAGTTGTTGCTGACAGCTTCAGCGACGACTATGGTGACGACGACCTTTTAAAGCCAATAAAATGCATTTTATTGGCAACAGTTTGAAATAAATAAAAAGCCACAACAATAACGACTACTACAACACACTCACATACTATTCAATATCATAAGGCATTAACTTCCGATCAACGTTTTCGATCACGAACGCGTTACTTTTTATTACAACAAAAAACTACTTTAAAAGAGTAAATTCAAACAAAGCATGAGAAGAGTAAAACAACTAATAAAGCAACCTTCAAAAATAACTAAGCTCCACTTTGGGCTCTGCAAAAATTATGCAAATCTTAACATGATAAAAAGGTAACAAATTTAAAATCAGCAAACAACTTTAGCTTACCATCTTAACATGTTGCCACCTTTGATTGTAGACTACTATATCGTAAAAGTACGGATATTTTTAATGATCATGGTTTATTTATGAAGCAAGATAGAATAGCTATTTTTGTGTATTCACATAACATGTTTCTTATCATTTAAAAAAAACAAAAAAAAAATAAAAACTCGTTTCTTGCAAACAATTTAACAAAACATAATTCGCAAAACAATCATGTTATCCCCTTTGTTCTCTCTATAGTAATCATTAGTTCTCAATGTAGCAGTTATTATTTGTTCGTTTGATACCATAACCTCAGTGGCGGATCTAGAAATTGCTCGAGGGGGGACGGCTTAGTTAGCAAATAATTTATTTTTATTTATAATGTTTATTGATTCATGTAGTACACTTATTTTTAAAATCTTAAATCACTTATCTTAAAATAACATTTACGATTTAAATTACTTAAGAATATAGCTCAAAGGTATATTAAAAGTTAAGAAGATTTATAATTTGTTGGAATTGAAAGTTTAGAAGTAGCTAAGGATTATATTAAAACTCTTATGCGTCTTCTTCTAAGATTTCGATTCTTTTATTTTAGAAAAAGTTCCATGATTTCCTCTGAGCTTTTTTCAATTTCTTTGGGAATGTTTGAAAGAGCTAATTCATTAAGCCCTTTTTTAACATTATGTAACATTGCTCTTAACGTAGTCCTACGTTGAGAAAAACTTTTAAATTCCACGTTGAGGTGTAGATGAGGAATTGAAGTTTTTAAATATTTTGAAAAAAATTAAAATTGAGACACTACAAGGAACATGATTTCGGAATTCACTTAGCATAAAATAAAAATCATGTAAGCTTGCTTTTATCCCAAAAGAAAACGGTTTTGGAAATATATAAATATTAAAAAATATGTTGCTTTCTACACCAACGTAGGACTACGGTTAAGTAGGTTTTCAGTCCTCTCAGTACTAAAAATCTTCTTTCAGCAAAAATTGAAGTCACTGGAATAACTGCTATCGTTTTTAAAAGAATCAATATGTTAGGAATCAATTTTGGAAAGCCTTGGCAAGAATCAATTTCACCACCACTACTATTACTGTTTTTTGATCTTGCTTAGAACAATATTGTTGCCACAAAACTATTTCGGGTTTCAACTCTATTAATTAAATTAAAATTGTTATATCTTAAGGCTTCCCTTGTAATTTCATTTACTGAAAATTTTCGGCTCCGCGAAATAACTCCTAACGAAATAAGTCCTAACGAAATGACTTCTAATGGAAGAACTCCTAACAGTAAATGAAATAAGTCCTAACGTTGAAAGATGAAATAACTCCTAACTCTTGGTTAGATGAAATAAGACGTAAAGAAAAGATGAAATAAATCTACCTACTCCTAGGTTCATTATGAAATAAAACCTAAACGGAAGTAATGAATTAAATCCTAATTTTCAGACTATTAAAAAAAAATATTGTGGTTCTTCTGGCCGCGACCATAAAGCGAGCACTCAGGGGCGTACCGAGGCCATTTTGACTGGGGGGTATCAATGCATTTCGGCCGACTGGATACCCTCAAGTACCGACTTTTTTTTAGATACAACATAGTTGAATTATATAAAGTTACTCATCCGTTCGATCAATATAAATAAATCTTAAGGGGTCTTTTTAATTTGAATGGCTAAGCAGTCCTGTATCCAGACCAAGAAGACAGAGGGGGCAGGCATGAATCTTGGGGGGAATTTTTTTTGTTTTTTTTTAATTTAAATAAAAAAATATTTTTACCTGTGAAATGAATGCACTACACATATTTATTAAAAAGCAGTTAATTGTATAATATAAACATGGATATGCAGATCTTTTTATACATGAGATTAATACATAAAAAATGATATAAAAATTAATTCTGGACTTTTTAATAAAATGAAGGTAGAAGAATAAGAAAGAGTAGCGAAAGTCATATACACGACATTTCAAATCAAATCTTTGTATATAAAAATACATACATATGTTAGAACATTAACAGTTCATATAAGCGGTTACATTAAGGTTTTTATTTTTTTATATAGAGCAATACGGCTTTAAATACAAAGGTCAAACAATAAAAAAACAAGAAGTCATGAATTTTCAGATCGATGCGTGAAAAAATGTTAAAGATATACATGCTTAGCACACCTCAAAATAATTACACTAACAGTACATCTGGTCCCAGGGACCACACCAACTAATATGCTAAAAAGCCACAAAATTTAGATAGAAATCCATGTTGTTTTTTTTAGGGACTGTTGTTTAGTTTAGTTTTATTTAGCGGAACTTTATTATTTCTGCCCGTAATTTTCGACTGATTTAGCTTAGATCGTATAAGACTAAAATGGTAGTTTAGTGCGTAAGTTTACTGTCAGCAACTTTACTAAAAATGGGCGTGGTCGCAATAAATTTACGCCCACTTGTAAGAAATCATTAAGACTCCAAAACTACTGTTCCGATTGAGCTGAAATTTTGGCATTAGAATGCTTCCAAGTACAAAATACTTACAGAAACAAAAGTAGCCACACTCCCATTCACCGCCCACTCATCAGTAAAAGATCGATATTTCAGATAGTCTTGGTCGTATGAGATTAGTAAAAATGAGCGTGGTTGAACTATATATATACGCCCAATTTTCAGAAATCATTCAAATTCAATCAATAAATTCCTTCTGACTGGGACAAGTACGCCCGGTCCACTAGTTTTTAAAATAAAAAAAGACATTTGAACTTACCTTTAATTATTCATCTAACCTAACAAAAAATTCAAAGTTTTGAAGGTTTATTATAATTTTATTTATAAAAACTAAAGACAACAAAAAATTTAAATTTAATTGTTCAATATAAAAATAAGAAATAAATAATTTGTATAAAGGTAATAAAAAATTAATATGATAAATATAAAGCTCTATACTTTAAGTATCTGCGTCTCCGTCCTTTTCCTAAAATAATGATGCCTCTTTTAATAAGTTTAGAACTTTCGGCTCAATTTCTGAATGCGTTCTTTTGGGGTTTGCTCTAATACTTGCAATATATGGATCCGATGTTATTAGAAGGCGATTCATTATATCGGTGCTAGTGTCTATTCGTGATGTTTTTCTGGTGAACATTTCGCGGTATTTCCGAAAATCTTTATTTCTCGCCTCCTAAGCTTCTTCGGAAAGTTGTCCAACAGGCAAGATATGTGAAGCTATTATTTTTCTTCCGTGAAGAAGAATTTTATGCACGGTAACTGGCATATTATACCAAGAGTACTCATTTAAATACACCGCAACTGTTTCTTTCCAATATGATTCAAATTTGATCAAGTCTATTTCATACCCAGAATTAATACACTCTTATATGACACAGAATTGTTTGAATAATTCAACATTTACTTCTGTGATTAGTGCTGATATCTCAGCATTTCTAAAAAATTTTCGGCCAGTATTGCCATTGTTCGTGTTTCCTCCGTTTTGTGTTGGCATGTCTACTAACATTCCTAATTCCGCTCTTAATCGATCTTGCACGTATTTTTTTACAGTCCTTTTTTTGTTTGTTTTCGGGGCCACGAACCTGCCATGCTTTACAATCGAGCCTATAAGTAATGTGTAGCACACATTCAAAAAAAACGTATCCATCAGTAGAGTGGAGACAGGTCAAAAGAAAGGAATTGCTCATTAACTTATTTTTTAGAAACAATATTTATATGATTCATTTCTTTGGGTTTTGCATGGCATAAGTAATAAGATTGAGATGAAGCACACGAAGAAACAGCTTTGCTGACTTTTCCATCTATCATACAGAATATCATATTTGTTGATAGTTTAAATCTTTTGTCACCGACTTTAATGTTGGTTGAGGAGAGTAATGAAGCTTGCTGTTGTATATTAGAAACTTTTAAATAAATTAAATCAATGGATTCTTTTTAAAAATAAAATGCGACTGGGCGGCATAATCTGGTCGAAGATGGCGCAGGATTTTTCTAAATAATGGTCTTACACTCACTGTCAAGTAAGTGTAATTGAATTGGAACCATACATATACTAAAAAGACTTTCGTCCGTACAACTTCTGTCAGAAAATTGTTGCCTGTATCTGGTCTGTGCTGCCCCATCAAACGCCCATTTTGCAATCATGACAAGATCTCAGGTACTTGCAAGATTTTTAAGAGCTTGCTCCTGACCTTTACATAGTCGCATTGCAGTGTGATCAATCAGCGATTGTAAAGGTATTTCTGCCGAGAATTCTGTTATATTTATACCTGAAGGATAACACATCTTTTTTGCCTCCACAACTCCGTAATAAGGTGGATTTAATTTACTTTGAAACTCACTGGCTTGATCCCGTATAGCATTGTATTGGCCTGTGAATAGATTAGCATCCACAATTAATGCCAGAGCCTTATTTGGATTCATTGCTGGAGGCTTCTTGGAAGTTTCGTTTTTCATCTTCTATATATATAAAATGGAATGTGTGTTTGTTTATTTGTTTGTTTGTACCTTATAGGAGACCAAACCTCTGGACCGATCTTCCTGAAATTTTCACAGCATTTAACTGGGACTCTGGCATGATTAATAGGGTACTTTTTTCGACCACGCCCACTTTTACGCCCACTTTTTTAAAATTATGTAATTGCTCCCATATAGTTTTTAACAGATTTACTTCAAATTGCATACACATTATACTCCAGGCGAGGTAGAAATAAACATTTCTTACGCCACGTCCCCTTTCACGCCCCTTTTTACGCCAAATTTAAGTTTTAAACTTTTTGTTATCTGTACAAATTTGTTCCTTCCAACGGATTATTTTTTATTTGGTAGTATATTGCTCTTAATACTGTTAACGTCGCCATATTACTATGAACCACGCCTACTTCACCGCCCCCTTTTTTTAATTCAGATACTTACATATACCTATAACAATGTTTGCTATACAAAATACTTTTTTTGTAATATGTATTTACCTAAAGTTTTATATACTTTTTATCTACAGGTAAGGTAGCCATAGATTTTTTTATTACCAAATCCCCCTTTTTCGCCCCATTTTACTTTAATTATAATTAATCTGCTTTCAATCTATATAATAAAAATTAATGTCTGTCTGCCTGTTTGTTTGTTTGTGCTTTATAGGAGGCCAAACCCTTAGACCGATCTTCCTGAAACTTTCACAGCATGTTACTATGACTCTGGAAGAAATAATAGGCTATATATATATATAAATAGGCTATAAATAGGTTTTTGTTGGACAAAGGGGCGTGGCACTGCCCATATAACCCAAAAATTTTAATCGCCATATTTTGGGCATTTTTTGACCTACGTTGATGCTATTTGGTACATATGGTATTGGCATAATTAGGAATACGTACCAGGAGAAAAGTGGGTGGGACCAAGCCCCTTTTTAGGAAAATTAAAAATCGCAATATAGTCTTAACTACTGGACCGATCGTCATTAAATTTTCACAATAGGATATTCTTACGAAATAATAAATTCTTGACTATATAAAATTGTAAGTGGAAGAAGGGGCGTGGCCTCGCCCATATAACCCAAAATTTGAAACCGTCATATCTTGGGCATTTTTTGACCAACGGCGGCAGTATTTGCTATATATGGTATTGGCATGAATAGAAATACGTACCAAAAGAAAAGTGGGCGGAGCACGCCCCTTTGTTTGCGATATATTGGAGGCTGGACCTGATAACCGATCTTAAATTTTCACAGCGTTCAGCTTTGACTCAGGAATACTTATTTCATGATAATATTTTTCGACCATGCACACTTCTGCACCTACTTTTTTACTACGTTTATTAACGGCTTTACCACAAATTTAAAATACATATTAATTAAAATAGTGGGGTTTTCCCCATTCTCTTTCTTCCACCACTGTTTTTATGATTGTGATTTTATAATACGTGTTAATTAAAATAGAGAGTGGGGTAACCCCATTCTCATTCTCCCACAACTGACTGCGAAACAGCTGATTGTGTAATTGCTGCTTTTTGATTGGTCTAAAAATAAAAAGGGGGAGCATGAAGCAAATTACATGCGATTCAGTGCTGAATTCTAATTGGTTTACAACAAAAAAAGAGGCGAAGCATTGCATTAATTAAATTAAATAAATAAATTTTTGTAAATATATAAATACTTTTAATTTTATTTTATACGAGGGGGTAGCGAAGCACACCGGGTTCAGCTAGTTTTTTTATATTTTGTACTTGCAGTAGGAGAAAAAGACCTCAATTCCTTTACAATTGCGGCCACATCTCGTTTACCAGTTTTGTACAACTTAATTTCGGCAGCTTTTGTTAACTCTTCTAGAATTGCAGAGTCAACTAAAACTTTAACTTTTCGAGATTGAACTTTTGAGCTGCATTTCAAAATTTCTCAAATTGTTTACTTGGCCTTCCACTTCTATTGCAAGAGTAACTTGAAGAAGCAAAGTCATCTAAAAGATTTGTTGGAAAATTAATGTCGGTTATGATTATTTTTTTCAAAAACCTCTCTCGAACTCTACTTGACTGTGCCCATTTCTTGTAAATTGTACTTACCCAAGTTTGTATAAAGGCCTTCCAAGATAAATGAGAGTTCTTTGATAGTTCTTAAATACCAAATACTTCCATTAAAAAAATATTATTCTGTTTACTTTCTTCGCTTAAGGAAGCTGGACACAAAACTCAAAAATTGATAAATTTGAGTTGTGACGGCTCATTGTGTCAAGTTAAAATAAAAATCAGGGTTGCAAAATAGTAGTACAGTTTTGAGTATGATAAAAACCCTGAATCGTAACTGCGTTAAAATTTGGGCGCCAGTTGATTCCAGTCTATAAAAAAAATCTATCGAAAATTTTTAATATATTTGCGTGCTCTGAAAATTTAAGAACCTTTTTATAAGTACATAACGAAATAAATAAAAAAATGAATTAATTAAAAATACTAATTTTGTAATACTTATATATCTGAAAAGCCAATAAAAGTAAAATTTTTGTTGTAAGTTAAAAAACTTGTTTGTAGCAATCAAATTTCTACGAGGCATATGCCAAAGAGCATCTGCTTGATATTAAACCAATTGGGACCTTAGTCTCGTTATATCGTGTTTTATTGATGTTATGCAAACGTAACGGTAAAAATTTGTGTTGTATTCTTAAATTGTAGGCATTTAACATTGTAAAGCAGTAGTTCTTTTTTGAATTTGAAATATTTCGAAAATTTAATAAAGTTCCGCTAGATTGCCATAATTTCGCACTGTGGGACGTCTTAAATAACGTTTTTTTCCTATTGAGAAAGAATTTTTTTAATTAGATAAATATACTATTTTGTTTTTTTTGTTCTGGTCCCACAGACCAGGAATACTAGTTAAGAGTTAAGCTCAAAATGGGCCTAGTTAGAGCCCGTTGCCCATTCTAGGGTTAAGATAAGTCGCGTTTTCCATTTGAATTCTTAGTTCATTTTAAGTTGGCAACTCAAAGCTGTGCAAAATTACGTTCTTAAGGCTCTGTGACAGACGCGTTTGTTCTATGTTTCTCTCCACAATCAGATGAGTTGAAAATATTTTTGCAAACATTATTTAGATTCGCCTTGCGGCGAACTCAATTCAATAATTTTTTATAGCCGGTTTTTTTCAATTTTATTATGGTGTCCCAATTTTTCGTGTTACTTTAGATTTTGTTCTCATTTTTTTTAATGCCATTGTTTTTTTTTTTTGAGCGAGTGTGTGTTTTGTGGGTGTAAGTGTGTAGATTCGCAATAGATTGATTCGCCGCCGCTCCCCAAAGCAAGCGTTTGCCATTTTGCTCTTTTCGTTTTTGGTTTTTGTTTATGTTTTTGGGTTCTTGCTATTATTATTATTGTTATTACAGTTGTGCTATTGCTATTTATTGTTGTTGTTATTTTTAGTTAATGTGTGTAATTGTTGTTGTTGTTGTTGTTGTCTGTTTATTTAATAATAATTGTTGCTCTTGCCGTTCCGCGGTCGTCGTCGTAGTCTTTGGTAATCGTGGAAACCATTCTAAACTTTGTCGTTTTTTGCTTCATTAGTTGTTTTCTAAGCGGCGTGCGGAGTGAATCGATTAAGTAACCACCACGTTGACGTGTGACGCAGGCGTGTGCGAATCTAACGGCGGTTCTTGTGCTTCCCCACCGTATTAAATTCCACTTTAACCACTCAATCAACTAATGACTCGCTCGAAATTTGCTAAAAAGTGTTTTATTTCAATAAGTTTAAAACTCAACAATCAGTAAATGTCTTAAAATTAAAAAAAAAAACAAAATTCTTATTTGACAAAGATCGCGTATTTCTCCGAGTCTTCTTTTAAGTTTCTTAATACTTGATCTAAAGTGACAATTAAATTGTTTTTTCGATCTGCCATTCGATAGGAAACGGTTGAGGCTGAGAGTTGATAGGTGACTTCTGTGTTATCAGTATGTTAGGCCTCAAAAACGCGGTGATTCTGATTGAGGATTATGAAAAATCTATTCACTTACCTTACCATCTGTTCTGTATTGAAGCTGTTGTTCCGTTTGATTTCTTTTTCCACATATAAAAAAAATCTTTTGAATTTTAAAATGTGTTCTGTAATAAGTTTTACTTAAAAAATATTTGTAAATGTGAATAAAACAAGGAAATTTTTGTATAAAACTTTTTAAATTAAAAGTGTTTTCAAGTCGAAAGGAAAACTCGAAAATAAATTAAACTAGCCTACTTGTTCTACTCTTAAAAGCAAAGATTCTCTTCCTTACTTACTTACTTAACTATTAAGATATTGAAGTGGAAATTAAAATTTTCCGATGAGGCAAAACGTTACGGTTGCAGAAATCAGATTCAGCCCTATCATGAAAAGGTTTTCCCGCGGAATCGTAAAAGAGAGTTTTCATTTTTAAGATAAAACTCAAGAAGACTTTAGAAATTTTTAATGCAAATTTGTTCATCAAGGGTTTATCGACAAATTTGCATTAAAAATTTTAAATATGTTCTTGAGCTTTATCTTAAAAATCAAAACTACCTTTTCCGATTCCGCGTGAAAAATTATTCATGATAGGGCTGATTAACTACTGCTTTCTAAAATGCTGCTCCTTTGATTTTTTTAGGGTTTTTGGAATTAGCTGGCCATAGAAAGTAAATTTGGGTTTAATACTATTGTATGTGTAAGCATATTTCACATGCATATACAGGCGCGTACCCAGAAAAAAATTTCGGGGAAAATTTTAATTTTTTTTTTTTTTGTTTAGACTTACAGCCCTATTCTGGCAAATTAACAAATTGTTAACCAGTATTTTGAATATTTCTATATGTTTGTTGTTTTCAATACAAAATTTAAAGCTCAAAAAACAAAATTTGTAAATGAAATTGTCAATAACTGAAAAGCAGTTGACAATTTTTATCAAAATTTTTTATTTTTTAGCTTCAAATTTTGTTTTGAAATAAAAAAATTACAACAAACACATAGAAATATTCAAAATACTGGTTAACAATTTGTTAATTTGCCAGAATAGGGCTGTTATTCAAATTTTCTTTTTTATATAAGGTAAGTTACCCAAATAAGGCCAACCTAACGGTTTTTACCAGACAGAAGAGAAATGGGTTTTTTAAACTTATTTTTGCAATTTTGTATTTTTGTTTATTCAATTCTTTTTTCAAAAACATAAAAATGAAGCATGAAAAAGTAAAAAATATATCCAGCTCAGAAGGTTTTAAAAAGGGTCTGATTTTTGCCATATTAGGACCACCATATCTAAATAAGGCCCAATATATAACGGTTTTAGAAACATAACAAAACAGTCAGAAAATAATAAAATAAGAACACATATTGTTATTACAAATGTTGGTTTACATTTATACTAAACATAAATGCTATTCATAGCTTTTTTTTATAAAAACTTTTTCGAAAAAATACTTTTATTGCCAAAAGTTCATTTTGAAAATTAAAATAAAGCTACTCTGGCTTTTTAAAGAATATTTTGGTAATTTGTTGACCTTTATAGTTGAGGGCTTTCTTTTTCATAGTTTTTTCTGCCAGGTAGATTTAGGTGTGGACGTGAGATCGGAAAAAGAAAGTCGGAAAGAAAAAAAATATTTGGGCCTTTTTAGGCGCTCTCAATGTAATTTCATTAATCAAGTTTTTCTCGGAATACACCACAGTTAGATTTGATCAATTAACCTTTTTGTTTTCGTTAAAATACCTCTCTTGATTTTTAATTCAAAGCTGGACATAGGCAATAGTTAATTCATAGAATAACGGACTTTTACTGCGAGCACAATATTACATCAACCACGTTGTTGACGCTACCGCTGACTTCGTTCGACGGTCACTCGCTTCACAGATACGCAATCGAAGTAATTTTTTTGCATCGTGATGCAGATATGAACATGTTTAAACGTGCAAAAAATCATTTTGCAGAGAATGTAATAAATGTGCGTATTAGAAATCGGACCTTATTGAGCCTTATTTGGCGAAGAGATCTTAATACTAGCTGAAATCCGGCGCGTTGCTGCCACTCTCCTTTGTCAAACGCCCATTAAATGTTATCAGTTAAACAGCATGTCTAAATTGAGGTCGAATACTGAATTCCGAGACTGTGCGACCTATATTCACAAAGCTATTTGATATAACAAATTTTATCAAGAAGAAGTGCCACGCCCTCTTGATCACCGCTCATAGAATGTAATCAATTAAAGTGCATGTGAACATGGAGGTCGAATACCGAATTCCAAAACTGTGCGACATATAACTCCACTCCCCTTTTCCCTACGCCCATACAATTTTACCAATGAAACTTCATGTGTAAATTGAGGTCGAATACTGAATTCCGAGGCTGAGTACCTATAGCTCCAAAGCTATTCGATATCGCAAATTTGGGTATAGTTGGAGGTGTCACGCCCCTCCCCCCCCCCGACAAACTCAAAAAAATTTTATCAGTAAGTCTGCATGTGTAAATTTTGGAGGAATACTGAATTCCGACGCGACCTTGAACTCCAAAGCTATTCGATATCACAAATTTTTTGTGTATAGGAGGTGCCACTCCCTCTTGATCAATGCTCATAAAATGTAATCAATGAAACTGCATGTGTACATTGAGGTCGAATACTGAATTCCGGCGTTCTGCGAGCTTTAACTCCAAAACTATTTGATAGCACAAAGTTGTGTTGTATGGGAAGTGCTACTCCCCTTTGCCCTACGCCCATAAAATGTAAAAAATTTATACATCGTAAAATGTAAACATCGTCCATGTAAAAATTGAGGTCGAATACCGAATTCTTACGCTGTCAACCTATAACTTCAAAGCAATTCGATATCGCAAATTTGGGTTGCAAGGGAGATGTCACGCCTCCCTTTCCAACGCCCATAAAATGAAATCATTAAAACTGCATACGTAAATTGAGGTCAAAAACTGAATTCCAAAGCTGTGCGGCCTATAACTTAAAAGCTAATCGATATCGCAAATTTGGGTTGTAAGGTAGGTGCCCCTCCCCCTTGTCCAACTCCCATAAAATTTCATCAATGAAACGGTACGTCTACATTGTGGTCGAATACCGAATTTCTAAGCTGTGCGACCCATAACTCTAAGCTATTCGATAACACAAATTTTTTATATATTTGTGGGAGTTAAAAGGGGGTGTGGCATTTTTTTAAACCATCTCATACTCAAAGCAAAGCCACTTACAAAATTTGAACTCAATGGGACCAATAGTTTCGAAGTATTTTGATATTTTCTTAAAAGTAGGCGTAGATGAAGTGTGACCACGCCCATTTTTATTAAAGTTAATCACAGTTATCATACGAACTTATTTACTAAATTTTAGTTTAATACTACGACCAAAACCGTCTTAAATTTAGCATTTTTATTGATTTGTGGCAGATGAAAGGGGGTGTGGCTTTTTTCTTATATTACCTCTGCGTAGCAGTTACGAACAAACCCGTAGAAAGAAGTATCCCATTTGGTCCAGTCGCTCTCAAGTTTTAATCATCCGAACAAATCACGATTCATTTTTATGTATACAGATATTGATTTGTGGGTGGTAAAAGTGGGCGTGAAAACATTTATATATAGTGACTGCCTCTTGGAGCACCTACACAGCAAGTTTCACTATAAAAATGTGTAGAACTCCGGAATTGCCATGATTTTGAAAAGGTTGGCGTATATATATTGCGACCACTCCCATTTTTTGTACAGTTACCACCAGTAACCATCTGACATTCCGTACAATTTTTCGTACAGTTACTGTCAGTAACTACACAAACCAAAGTACCAAATTTAAGTCTTATACAACCAAAACCGTCTGAAATAAACCATTTTTATTTATTTGTAGTCGGTAAAAGCGGGCGTGGAAACCCATTTTTAGTACAGTTGTCGACGGTAACCGTATATACTAAATTACAAAATAGATATTGATTTGTGTACGGTAAATGTGTGCGTGAAAACATTTATATATTGTGACCGCCTCTTGGAGCACCTACACAGCAAGTTTCACAGTAAAAATGAGTAGAACTCCGGATTTCGAAAAAGTAGGCGTATTTATATTACGACCACGCCCATTTTTTACACTTACCGAAAGTAATCATCTGAACAAAATTACTAAATCTTAGTTTTTTACCATCGAAACCGTCTGATATATATCCTTTTTTTGGTTTGTGATCGATAGCGCAAATTTGACTTGTATGGGAGGTACCACGAACCCTCGTCCAACAGGAACACTCTCAAGATGTGGCTTCAGTTTCCCTGAAAATTTCATAAAGATCGGTTCAGTGGTTTTGGAGTCTATACGTGATATAGCCACATACCCACATACATACATCCATTTTTATATATATAGATACATATAATAATAGAATATATTTTTTTTGGCTAATGCATTTAAAATTTCTTCCATGGTCGCTTCCACATCCCTGTGAACATTTAGAGGAGCGAACCCATTGAGCCTTTCTTCTCCAGTTTTACTTCTCAAGCAGGTTTTGGGTCTTCGAAGCGACAAAAACGAGGGTTTGCTTGAAGCGACTAAAACCGGCAACGTTGCACAAATCTTCAGGAATCGGCTTGTTGATGGATACATAACGTATGGATATATAAATGGTACAGGTCGATTTGTCTGTTTCAAGCAGTGCCTACAAATATGGGGTAAAAAATATTGATCAAAATCAATTTATACACTGGAAAAATCATCTCGTTTTTCATACAATTTTCATACATTTTTCATACAAAATTTAAAATAATGGTTCAACCATTTTTAACATTAAAAAATTTCCATTAAACATATTTCGTCAAAATAGGAACAAATTGTTTTCAATATGTTACCCATTTCACATTGAAGTGTAATATCAGTTGCACTAACCATCTCCGATTTGGTTAAAATTTTGTGCTCAGATTAATTTATTCTTTAGAAAACCAAATCCGGATTTTGAGGGTTTGAGATTTTCTCGCGGACCCATAGTCATGTGAATGGCAAAATAGGATCTATTTTGAGACAACGTAGCTCAGTCAATTTTCGTAAATAGGGTATCATTGGACATTTTATTTTGAGGGCAAAATATCAAACTTTTTAAAAAATTGCAGTTACTCGACCCATTATTAATTTCAAAGTTTCATACCATGCCAGCAACAGGCGCTATAATTTTTTTCATTTTCATTTTCTTACGTTCCATTACCTTTCCAAAGATATGAAATGAAAGTGTGTTCTTTAAAGCCCGACTCACTGATCACCTTCAGCTTATTTTGCAAGTTTTTTTTTACATGATGTTTCTTCTCAGAGAGAACTTGCTGCACTCTCTTCAACTTGATTAACTTTACTTTAATTCACACAAAAACTTGAAAAAAGACTACAATACAAAGAAACTAAAAAAAAATTTTTACGTAAATAAAATGAAAAATTAAAATAAAAATTAATTAAAGTAAAGGTAGTCTTTTGCAGCCGGTGTCAAGATATTTTGGTCCTTTTTTATCGGAAAAAAAATCAAAGTGCATATTAATAAGATAACGACAACCTTATAGTATTATAAGGTTTGGTTACAATTTTGGGATCAAAAACGTTGAAAATTACCGCATTTTTTAAAAAAACATGCTAAATTTTTCCTATTGGGCCAAACTTAATAATTCTTGTAAAGGTTGTAGCTACACGTATCTTTATTAAAATGCACTTTGATTTTTTTTTTTCGATAAATCGAGACCAAAATATCTTGACACCGGCTGTAAAGGACTGCTTTTTTTATGCCACCTATCGAGGAGAAGATGCAATTAAAAACAAACTTTATTTTGGAATATTTTTTTATATTATTTGCACTGAGAATAAAAACATACTTTAAAATTAAACAAACAATTTTAAAACAGAAACTTAACGCTTTTGCGTTTCTACAAAACAAAATTTAAAATAAGCTTATTAAAAGCTTCAACTAAAACTCATTTATTTTTTTTTTATAATTTTCTCTTATTATTTCTTTGCGATAACAAAAAATACGTTGCTATCTAAGATTAAATTAAAAAATTATGTGCAGTAGAATCTTTGACAATAATTGACAGACAACTGAGACCAAGCTGAAAATAACCCCGATTTCATATTTGATTGTATGAAAATATTTTTAAAATTGCTTTTATAAATACTGAACATTAGATAAAATAAAAACTAGTTTATTACTTTAATATTTAAAACACATCAATATTTTAAGCAACAATAAAACACAAAATTCATCGAATGGAGCTTAAATATGGTATTCGAGGGGTTCCAGGGGTCGCTAATTACTAATTTGACGTCGAAAACTCGAAAAAATTAAAAAAAGGCATCAAAAAAGGCAAAAAAAAAATCTATTGTTTTAAAATTATGTTTTAAAATATTTGTTTTTAATACTAAAGTTTTTGTTTTAAAATTTTTTTTCAAAATATGTGTTTAAACTGTCAATGTTTAATATAAAAGAATATTTAAAAACAATGTTTTGAAAAAACCTTTTGTTTTTAATTGAACTGTACAAACATTTGAGTTTAAATTAAATGAAATTTTTTCAAGCTCTATTTAAAAAAAAAATCATTTAGAATGAGCTTAGAAAACGGGCAAATTTAAGAGTGCGATATGGTTATTATGTGCATATTCTTACACTTTGTTTTTTCATCGAAAAATTTATTTTGAAATATGCTCTTTTTATACATTAATGCGCTGGTCTGCACTGGCCTCACTTAACCGACTCACTTTGACGTCTACAAAAGAGATGAGGAAGTGGAAGAGGAATGAAGTGAGGAAAGAGTATTATTTTTTCGAGAAAAAAGTCTTTTGAGAAAAAAAGTGCTTCAAAATGCTCTGAACGTGTTAACTTAATAAGTATCTTATATATACATGTCTCTCCATATCTCGGACTTATGTTGCATACTATTTCTAATGGTACCTAAAATATAAAATTGGGTTTTTTAGAAAATCGATTTTTTGAAGAAAAAAAAATAGAATAGATCCTTAAGTCTGATATTTGTTGGACGTTGAAATTTAAAGTCTGCAGCACTACCTCGAGGACATTCAGGCAAAACCTATCAAAATATTAAACTTTACCAAAAAGCACAATCTTCAAGAGTTATATCCCAACACCTGGATACTGCTGCGTATTCTATTAACAATACCGGTGACCATTGCAAGTGGTGAACGTAGTTTTTTAAACCAAAGTTGATAAAAAGATTATCTTGTTTGGCCTCGCTTGTTCATTGAAAATCAAGTTGCAGAGAACCTAGATTTTAATAGTCTTATCAGAACATTTTCTGACATAAAAGCTAGGAAAATAAGATTTTTGCTGATTTTTAATTTTAGATTTTCATTAAATGTTTCGTGATTAACTAACACACAATGTAGTAGGTGCGTAAGCACATTGTTTAGATATTGAATGGGTAAAGTATGTTATAATTTATAATAATAAAAACATGTTTGTAGTTTTCCATTAATTCTATAATAAATACGGTACATAATTAAAAATCAGTAGGTCAGTTCACGATATTGTTGCATCGTTGCAAATGCAAAATAAACAGCTTTTACAAAAGCAAAAAGCATATGTTGCAAAAGCTTTTCAATGCTTTTTGTTTTTGTAAAAGCTGTTTATTTTGCATTTTCAACGATGCAACAAGATCGTGAACTGCCCTAGTGTGTTTTAATTATAATAATATGGTTATAATAATATGGCCTAAGTGGTTAAGGACGGCCCTGTTTGTATGCATATTGCATTATGTAATTCATTGATTTTTTTAATTACCGTCAATGACATGCCGTTGGTTAAGTTATACTTTCTGTAACCCATAAAATAATCGTTTGGACGAGTCTTCTGCAATTTATTTTATGCATGACGTGTGCGCAAAGTTTTTGTTGACTAGTTTTCCTTAAACATTAGTAGCTCAAAATTTGATCGCCCAAAAAATTACAGACTAATCAAAACGTCAAACTAATTTATTGATTTATTTTGAGTTTCTTTACAAACAAGCAACGAAAATATATTGCCGCCCTTTCAATTCTGCTGCAACCGAATTAATTCCGATCATAACTTTTTGTTTATCAAATTTTTTCAAATTTTTCATATCTTTAAAAACTGAAAAAAACCGGGCATATCGTATCCGTCATTTTTAATGAGTAAAACCATGGCTGAATAACCAGGTAGATGCAATTCGGAGAGCAAAAAACGAGAGAGCAAAACATTGGCTTAACTATAATGTCACTATTGTCAATTTATGTTTATTCGCTCAGCCATAGGGATGTTTAATTTACTTGTAACCGTATAAATCAATTGAGTACCCAGATTTTATGTATGAACATGAAAAAAAGTAAACAAAAATCTTAAAAATTTTATAAAATGAGCCGTGTTTTAAGATATAATATATAACTAATTGTAATTTTGCCTTAAATGAAGCAAATGAAGGTTTACTTTTAATATAATTTTCATTCAACTACTTATTTCGATTGTTCAGTAACCAATTTATTTGTAAAGCTATGTACGGCTTCTTTAAACTGTCAAAATATATTTTGACAAGTGAAATTGCTGTTTGAAAAAATTAAATTTATTTAATGAAATCCACGATTGTTTGTTTATTTGCTAACAATTGGTGAATTGTTTTGGAATTAACGCGACGGGAGGAAGTTATAGGCAGTCCAGTAAAGCCGTTGTCAAACCTGAGTTGTCGTTAAACATTTGCTGTTACCGCAATTGAAATACTCAAGATAAACTGCTTGGGAGTACATGCTAATTTACGTTTAAGTCCACCGGAATGGAAACGGATGTGCTAAATTCAAGAAACAATCTTAAATAATTATGTGTATTGTGTTGCAAGTAATTGTGCTCTGTGTAATTTTCAAATTGTAATGTTTAAAATGTAATTAATAACTTGCTGGGACTTTGAAAAATAAATTAAATTAATTGTCCTTAAGATTGCAGCTACGTTTTTAATTCGATCCGATGGGCAATAAGGAACATGCGAAGTTAAACCATTAAAGGCCGTTTTCTCGAATGTCCGGTTAAGCACTAATCGGAACTTTGACTGGCTGTTAGCAAGAAAGCATTTTCTCAATGTTCGGTTAGGCCTTAAGTGCCGGTTAAGTTAATGGCAAGTTGAGGTTCCGGTTAGTTGCTAATCGGAAGAACAGCTGTGTAGTGCAAAAAATAATTATATATTTTATAATTTAGAATTGATTATAATTGATAATCATCCAATAAAAAAGTCAAAATTGATATCATTTTCAAAACAGCTCATTTTGACATTATAATTACGCCTTTGTTATTGTTTTGTTGTCGGACACTGAACCAAAAAGGTACATTATATTAATGAAAAGGTGCATTAATTTCAATAAATTATTCATTGATTTTGGTCCAATGAACTGTGGTCACTGATTTCAATAAATTTTCTTCATACTTTAATGAATAGTACATTAAACTTAGTGATTTTCAATGAATGGTTCCTTGAATATCAATGTACACTTCATTGAATTCAATGAACACGTTCATTAAAAAAATGCCAAAATTAATGATTTTTTCATTGAATTTAATGAAGAAATCATTGAATTCAATGTAAAGTTCATTGAATTCAATGTAAGGTTCATTGAATTCAATGTATAGTTCATTGAATTTAATGTATAGTTCAATGAACCTTACATTGAATTCAATGTATAGTTCATTGAATTCAATGTATTACAGTTCATTGAATTCAATGTACAGTTCATTAAATTTGATGTATTCAGTTCATTGAATTCCATGTATATTTTATTAAATTTAATCTATTTAGTTTATTGGAATGAATGATCTATACATTGAATTCAACGAATTTTTTGATAATCCCTCTCTAAACATTTTTAAAATAAGGAAATAGTTACAATTTCAACAATATTTTTTTATTTTAAAGAGTCAATTAATATACAAATTTTCGAAGATTTTTAATAGTTTTTAAATTTATAAAAAAATAGACGGCAATAAACTCCCACACGAGAGTGCATGCCGCAGGATATTTTAATTGAAATAATTGAAAAATTTTGAAGCACACATCTACGGCTCTAATAAAACTAGCAAATTGAAATTTTACACCATCCATGAACACATAAAATTGTTGGAATGAGGAGAAGTTCTTCTCTCCAACAGCAAGGATTAATCGTTGAATATTTTCGCCTTTAGTTTTTAAAAACTCAATATGCTCCTCGACTTCCTGGATGCTGCTTCCAACAAAAACGAATGCCTCTTGGGAACTGGTTGTATGCTTTAGGAAAGTTTTTCTTCCAAAGTAGTCCTTACTGCATACTTTTTGAGTGGGCACCAAATGCTGGAAAGATAATAATTGAAAAAATAACTATTTATTTATTTAGCCTCGAGGAAAATTAAGCTTACCACTGTAATTAGTGAAATCTTCAATTTCTGCCAATTTTGCCCGCACAGCTTTATCTTTTATGTGGTTTTCAACCTTTAAAAATGTAAACATTTTTTTAAAATGATGGCAGCAGTCACTTAGAATGCCAGGTATATTTCTTACTATTTTCTAATACTAATAGTAATTCAACAGATTTAAATTTTCTTTTACATTCAAAGCACAACATTTCCTTCACTTTGAATTTAATTTATTATCACCTTTTATCTAAAATTTACACACACAATTGCCACACGTCTTCACAACTTTGCGTTTCACTTCAAACAAAATTGGGAAGGGAATAAATTAGAATACATTGAACTTAATGAACTGAATACATTGAATTTAATGAACTGAATACATTGAATTTAATGAACTATGCATTGAATTTAATGAACTATACATTGAATTCAATGAACTATACATTGAATTTAATGAATCATACATTGAATTTAATGAACTATACATTGAATTTAATGAACTATACATTGAAATCAATGAACAATACATTGAATTCAATGAATTATACATTGAATTCAATTGATTTCAATGATCAGTACGTTAAAAACTATGAGCAATTCATTAAAATTCAATGATTTTTTCATTAAAATGAATGAATTAATTTTAAAGTATGCTGTTCATTAAATTTGTTTTTTCTGTGGAGAGAGCGTATTTCTAGTGCATCTACCTGGTTATTCTACCATGCGTAAAACAAATTTATTTGAAGCTAAATTTCACTCCAATGGGATCGATAGCACAGTTCGACAATTTAGAACTTCTTGAATGAAAAATTATTGATTGCTATTTCAATTACTATATTGCTTTTTTATTATTCTAAAAAGCATAATTTTTGTATAAAATATATATGAACTTAATGCCAAATAAGTTCATGAAGCAACAGGTTGCAACAACAACAAGTTCTTTGCGGAACAAACCATCAAGCAGACTATACAGACGGTTTCGTTGAAAGCTACATCAACTCTTCAGTAGACTTATGTGGTTTCTGCAGGACCATCCAACTTTTTTGTTGTATCGGAGATACCACTGCTTGTTTCTAGTAGAGGAGCAATCCCAAAACACGACCTCATACTACGTTTGGTCGTAGAGGATCTCAACTTTTTTCAAATGGTCAATTCATTCTGCAGGTAGGGCCATTTCGAATTTGTATCACAATTCTTAATGAGAAAGAAAAACATAAAGAAGCTCGTAAGGGATTAATTCGCCAAATAAAAATGTACGTATAACAAGTTAGAGGTATACCCAATTTGTCCTGATCCACCTTTCAACTCATATATTTTTTTTTCTTGAACATTTTTCGCCTGAGTAAAATTTTCTAGTAGCGAGGGTCCTGAAAGTGCCTCCATCGTGTTCCTAAGCAAATTTCACTCAGTTATGGTAAAAAAAAGTTGGATAAGAATACAAAGTTTTAGATACAATGCTTAAAATACTTATATTTGAAATGAACATACAACTTAGATCTGTAGTTGGATTCCCAAAAATTTAACGTTAATAATCGTTGTCGTTATCGGTCATTGTGCGTGCCACTTTCATAGTAAATGACAGTTTTTGCTAGTTAACGATATCGAAAATCGTCGTTAACGCGTTTGGGAATGCCACAACTGGTCACTTGATTGGCTTTAGACGCACGCGTAAGCTTAACGTTTTCTACTATACTCATGCAGGAGAGACCATGACTAAACAATGTTATTTTAAAAAAAACATATTGAAACCTCAATACATTTTTAATGGCAAGTGAATCCTTTAAAAGCCTCTTTAATTTTTTTTATTTCATTTTTTCTTTTTCATCATTCAGGCCCCACCTGCAGAATAAATTGACCAGTAAAATAAAATTGATACCTCTACGACTAAACGAAGTATGAGGTCGTGTTCTGAGAGTGCTTCTCTTCTAGAAACAAGCAGCAATTTCTCCGATACATTTTAAATAAACTTTAACTATCTCTATTACTATATATTGTAAAAAGGAATTCGACGTCAACACCATCGTCAATGCCATCGAAACTATGTATTTTTTTTTTCTTAAAATAATATTTTTCAAACAACAGAGCAAAATATCGAAGTTTGCGATATGTTTTCTTAATATTATCTCATTACAACTTATTATATCGCAAGAAAGCGGCACAACTCACAGTTTTAATATTTTCAGGAGAAACAAAAATTGTTTGATTTTTCAAGAGGCTCCATACAATACGATTTTTTTAATTTTTTTTATATTTTTTCTTTTCAATTGAAGAGAAAAAAGAAGAGGTGTTCAAAATGTTGACAGTCGAAAAAGATGATCACTTCGAATTGAGTTGTGGCCTCCTTTGTGTAGTTAGAGTGCGATAAGTAATATAAATAAGAGTAGATATGTCCAAACTATTTCGCTTTTTTTTTTTTGTGCACGTTTTATGTTAAACGCAACAAAAATAAAACGAAAATGTATCTCTACCTTATGTAGTATATTTGCTTGACGTGCCAAAAAATAAAACCCTCAAAAGTGGTTTCTGTAAAAAGCGAAACCAACACCTTTACGCAAAAATCACACACAAACACCGTATCTTAAATTATTTTGCATAGGTGAAAAAAAAATCTGCCAAAGTTAAATAAAAAAAAAAATTATGAAAGACAATAACAGAATCCAACGAAAAAATGAAATAAAACAAAAACTGGCGCTTTTGGGTCGTAAAGTTGACCTTCAAATAAAAACATAGCCAAAAAGTGCAACAACAACAACTAACGTAAAAATGGAGAAAAAATTTGCAAAATTACTTTTTTTACGCTGCTGCTGCTGCGCCCAGTTTCAACAAACAACAACAATAAGAAGAATAACGACTTTGTCTCATGCATAAATGCGGACGAGGCTCAAATAAAAGCAAAAATTAAAACTAAAAAGCAAAAAAAAAAAAAAACAAACACTACAACAACGTAAACGCTCATCTAATACAAAACGATCGAACATCGGCTAGTGAATTGTGGGATCGGTTGGGGCGGGTGGAGCGGGTGCTTGAACGCAACATATGCGCCGACGTCATCGCTCTGTCACGCTGCCTGTCTGTGGCTTAGCTGCTCCCCTCTTACCGCAAAATTCGTAATAAGCCAATAGGACGCCAGCGTCAGCAGCGACGTTGACGTCTAATGCTGGCAGCTTGCGTTCGTGCAGATCGCTTTGCTAATTTTTTCGCATTTTTATAGTTTTTTTTTTTTGCTTCTTCGGTTTTATTCATCTTCTCTCTCGTTCTAAAGCTCTAACACGCTCTCGATCACTCGCGTATTGCTTTGTTTTGTGTGCTCGCAATTTGGTGATCGGTATCAAGGTTTTTTTTTGGCAATTTTTTTTATGTCTGTTGGTAGGTCGTTTCGCCGCATCGCATCACAACGCAACGCAGCGCAAAACAGCACGTGGAGCCGCAGCGCAGCCGGCGTTGGCGCGATCGTTTCTCTATTTTGTGCGAATTTGTTGCTGTTTTCATAAGTTGTCGGTGGAAGGCTCTCAGCGACTATCAAGTTAGCTGTTGTTGTAATTGTTGTTGCTGCTGCTGCTGGCACTCTTAACCTATTTACTCGACTGCAAACATTAGTTACATTTTTGTGATGTTGGGCGATAGATACGTCGACGAACGACTACGGATACGTTGACGCGAGAAATTGATTGTTGCAAAAAGTCGGAGTAGAGAAAAAATAATAAAATTTGTTTTAATACCGTTGGGAAAAAAAATACTTACTACAATTATTATAAATTAAATTAAAAACAATTTAATATATACAAATGAAGTGCGTTTATACCTAGTTAAGTGAATAAAAAGAGAATACATATTTGCAAAATTATAAAAGAGTTATAAATAAAACCCAATAAAAACAGCAAAGATAAAAAAGGCAAACATGTGTATTAGGATCGCTATAAAAATTATATAATACATACTAAGTGCCAAAATTAGTTCAAACCAATAAATTAAAAGTAGAAAGAAAACAAAAACCAAAATTATTATGCAGATAATTTATTCCAAAGAACACTTTATTGTATAACACTGCAAATTAAAAAATGATCATCAAATATTTATTTTCATGTGCTGCCTGCGAATGTGAATCTTTACAGTGCCAATTTATAAATTAATTCTAATAAAAGTCGCAAAGTCAAATAAAAATTTTAAGAAAGTGAAAAGTGCTAAAGTTGCTGCGTACATTTTGGATAACTTCATCTCTATTTGAATCAATAATCGACACTTGCAAACAAATCGGATTACAATTATTTGGATATACAATTTTTGGTTTGGTAAAAGTATGTATGTATTTTTTTTTTTTTTTTTGAGAATTACTGTTTCCTATAACTTGAACTACCTATAAGATATATTTGTTTTTTTTTTTTGTGTAGATTTTAATTTAAAATTGTACATTTTTAAAAATGAGTGGTTGTATTGCGGGAAGATGGTGCATGTTATTGGCAAAGTCAACTTACACATTAAAGTTGGCTCGCCACGTTGGCAATGTGAGATGAAACAAGGTCGTAGACTAGTGAATGCATAAACTGATACAGTTAAAATGTCGATATTTTTTGGTGTTCAACTCGAGTCTGTAGCTCTTGTTTTTCTTAAGGCAGGTTTCTAGTTTCGCAGGCGACGATTTTTGCAAAAAGTAGCTAACTACATTTATTTAAAAATAGTTGAAAAAAAATACTGTCATTTAAAAAATGTTTAAAAAAACAACAAAATGTTCGGCTAACATGTTAAAATGAACAAAATACACCAAATTTTTTCAAAGCTTATCCGGAACTTGACTATCGGCATATATTTCTAAAGACTCTACCATATCGACTAGAGCTCAAGCTCTATTTAAAAGCTTATGGAATAAGGTATTTTTGAGATTTTTTCCAGATTTCGTGCTTATCGGATTTTCCTTAAAAATCTGTTTTTTCGGAAATTTCGAATTTGCAAAAGTTGGTCAATAACAGACATTTTGTAAGTCTTTAAATCATCATTTGGAAAGACAAATGTCCAAAACTTACTCTAATTTTACTTTACTTTTTTGAGAATCCAAAAGCAATGACTTGTTAAAATTGTTCGAGTCCTCTACTAGCTGGTTATTAGAGCAGGCTTACACCTTGCATGCACTCTCCCAGCTGTTTGAAAGGCAGGCTTACACATTGCATATTTTTTGCAATTTCGCTATCGATACACCAACCAACGATTTAATGCAAACCAACGAGTTTTCATTTTGTGACGGAATTTTTAAAAGTTATAAAAAACTACCAAAAAAATTGCCAATACTTCTGAATTATGTACATTAAGGTAATGTTTGGACATTTGTCTTTCGAAATGATGACTCAAAGACTTAGATTGCAAACAGAGTGAACGCCGAAGCGGAAAGGCAGGCAGACAGGCACAAGCAAACGAAATATGTAGATATAAAGCCAAGCTGGCTTTTATCTCGCTTATGCACATAGTTTGACTTCGCCTATCTGCCTGCCTGTCTTAATCGGTGTTAATCGGCTGGCCATATCCATATCCAATGGCCTGGCCATATCCATATCGTATAAAATAAACTAAACAGTACATAAAAATTATGCAGAATATTGCATATTAGTAAAAACATGTGGAATTGCGCCACTGAAAATTTGTTTAAATTTCTCGTTTCCGCTGTAGAAATCTAATATGAGATATTTTTCAAGAACTTTTGATGAGGAATAGCAGCATTTTTACCTAGAAGTTGGACAAAACTACCCATAAGCCATTATCTTCATTATTAAGGGAGATATAAAATGAATGGACTTACGCCACTTGTCCTCTGAAAATTTTTTAAAATTCCTCCTTTCCGCTGTAAAAATGTAATGGAAAATATTTTTAAGAATTTTTTGATGAGGAATGACAGTATTTTTACATAGAAATTGGACAAAACTACCCATTAGCCATTATCTTCATTATTAAGGGAGATATAATATGAATGGACTTACGCCACTTGTCCTCTGAAAATTTTTAAAAATTTCTCTTTTCAGCTGTAAAAATGTAATGGAAAATATTTTTTGGAATTTTTTGATGAGGAATGACAGCCATTCCTTATCAAAAAGTTCTTGAAAAATATCTCCTATTAGATTTCTACAGCGGAAACGAGAAATTTAAAATAATTTTCAGTGGCGCAATTCCAAATGTTTTTACTAATATGCAATATTCTGCATCGTTTTTGTGTATTATTTCGTTTATTTTTTACGATATGGATAGCTCCAATTATGCTCTTGACCAAGCTTATAAGCAAAACTGAGTTCTTCATACTTGGAATTCATTTAAGAATTTGTCTAAATGTTTAATTTTCTCAAAACTACACTGAACCAAAAAGGTACATTATATTAATGAAAAGGTGCATTAATTTCAATGAATTATTCATTGATTTTGGTCCAATGAACTGTGGTCATTGATTTCAATGAATTTTCTTCATACTTTAATGAATAGTTCATTAAACTTAGTGATTTTCAATGAATGGTTCCTTGAATATCAATGTACACTTCATTGAATTCAATGAACACGTTCATTAAAAAAATGCCAAAATTAATGATTTTTTAAGGTTCATTGAATTCAATGTAAGGTTCATTGAATTCAATGTAAGGTTCATTGAATTCAATGTAAGGTTCATTGAATTCAATGTAAGGTTCATTGAATTCAATGTAAGTTTCATTGAATTCAATGTAAAGTTCATTGAATTTAATGTATAGTTCAATGAACCTTACATTGAATTCAATGTATAGTTCATTGAATTCAGTGTATTATAGTTCATTGAATTCAATGTATTATAGTTCATATAGTATATTTCATTGAATTTAATGTTTATTTCATTGAATTTAATGCATGAAGTTCATTGAATTTAATGTATTTAGTTCATTGGATTCAATGTACAGTTCATTAAATTTAATGTATTCAGTTCATTGAATTCCATGTATATTTCATTAAATTTAATGTATTTAGTTCATTGTAATGAATGATCTATACATTAAATGCAACGAATTATTTGTTTGTATTTTAATTGAAATAATTGAAAAATTTTGAAGCACACATCTACGGCTCTAATAAAACTTGCAAATTGAAATTTTACACCATCCATGAACACATAAAATTGTTGGAATGAGGAGAAGTTCTTTTCTCCAACAGCAAGGATTAATGGTTGAATATTTTCGCCTTTATTTTTTAAAAACTCAATATGCTCCTCGACTTCCTGGATGCTGCTTCCAACAAAAACGAATGTCTGTTGGGAACTGGTAATTGTATGCTTTAGGAACGTTTTTCTTCCAAAGTTGTCCTTACTGCATACTTTTTGAGTGGGCACCAAATACCCATGAAGACTCCAAAGAAGTTTCATAGCAGTACTGTCTGGAAAGATATTAATTTAAAAAAATAACTATTTATTTATTTAGCCTCGAGAAAAATTAAGCTTACCACTGTAATAAGTGAAATCTTCAATTTCTGCCAACTTTGCCCGCACAGCTTTATCTTTTATGTGGTTTTCATCCTTTAAAAATGTAAACATTTTTTGAAAATGATGGCAGCAGTCACTTAAAATGCCAGGTATATTTCTGAAAGCGACAGAGAAATCTTTATCAATCTAGAAGATATTATAAATGAATATAATATATTTATTTTTAATTTAATGAGATCTTTTTCCTGTTGTGATTTTAATTATTTGACCAATTTTAATTTGTTGTGGTTTATTTTTATAATTTGGGCTTTTTTGGTCTGCTTTGTTTATATAATGTTATTAAATTAAAAAACTTTTATTAACATTATGTTTTCCTCCGACGTTTCGCAGATTTCTTTTCTGCTTCTTCAGGGATTGAATACAATTTTTGTAACAAAAGAATTTAAATTTACATTTTTAACGCACAATTAAACAAAAAATTTTAAATTTAACATTAAAAATTACTAACAAAATTAATTGAACTAACATATAACACTAAACCATTTCAACTGTTGACAATATAATCATCTTTTTTCGTTCAATTATATCACAGCTGTTAAATTGCGATATTAATTATATCACAGCTGTTAAATTTTTAAAAAGAATTGTAATCATTATATAATCTTTTAGGGAGAAATTTCTGATTTGTAATTGATTACGATTACAAATTATAATCACGACTACTTGAGATTACGAAAATAATCAAAACAAATCAAAGAATAATAATCTAATAACTTTTGAAGATTCTTTTTGAACCTAAAGTAAGGTTGATCGGCTATTTTTTTTTCTGGCATAATAAACAGTCCAAGACTGCAATCATTGCTAGATTTTTTTTTTAAATTTTAGTTCTTATGAAGGAAAATAGTAATTTTGATTTATTTTATTTTATTTATATTTACTTATTTTAAATATACTTACGAAGCGATATCCATTTGGATTTTTATACTCCGGCCATTTCTTAAAAACCTCTGTCAGATTTGGGTTTCCTTTGATGATTTCATCCAACCTATATTGGCTGCAAGCCTGCCAGCAACTGTCATACTCGAGAGCTGAGAGCTTATCGAATCGCAAACTTCGGATGCAGCTATTAGCGTCAAGTTCTGGAGCTAAAATATGTAAATACATAAAATATATTCAATAATAAAAACATTAAATTAATGTATTATTAATTTCACTTCAATAAATCATACTAACAGAAAGTTTTTGTTGGAGGTGATCCCCTAGAATCATCAGCGCTCAAACGCTTGCATACCCTGAACGTAGTTTTTGAGTTGCAAATTTTATATAAATTTTGCCTCTTTTGCCCGTTCTATAAAACTCAATTTTTTCTGCTGGGAAACGCTGAATAATTTCCTGCTCTAAGCTGTAGCTCGTCCTCAACGATAAATGGAGTTGATTCTCCTCAAAATAACGGCAGGTAATATTAATAAGCAAACTGCGGTGCTCATCCAGTAGTTTTAAATGCTCTGCGTAATACTTGGTAATAACATCGGAATGGGGACTGTTGTTCATTATGTTCGCTAGTGTCACGTTTCTCTCAGAGGTATCGGGAGAGCTGGGTCCACGTGAATTAGAACGTGAGCGTGAAGTACTCTTTGAACTGCATGTATACGGTTCGTCAGCATAACTTGCGTTTTGGGGACCTTCAGTAGCACGTTGCTTCTTCCATGTGGCTAGGAAATGTTTGAACAGCACTCTGTCGCCCAGCTCAATGCCTTTAAAAAGTTCCACGATGTCGTCATCTTGCATTAAGGGTAGTATTTGCAAATTAATTTTTTGAGCTAAAATATAGAGAAGGTTAATTAAAATGTTTAATCATTGAGAATGTCAAAAAACTGTTATGAAAATTATAACAGATAAAAGTTGAATTTCCTTCAACAGAACTTACAAATTAGCATATCAGTCAAATGCTCCAAGCTCTAATTTATTATCACCTTTTATCTAAAATTTACACACACAATTGCCACACGTCTTCACAACTTCGCGTTTCACTTCAAACAAAATTGGGAAAGGAATAAATTAGTATACATTGAATTTAATGAACTGAATACATTGAAATTAATGAACTATGCATTGAATTTAATGAACTATACATTGAATTCAATGAACTATACATTGAATTTAATGAATTATACACTGAATTTAATGAACTATACATTGAATTTAATGAACTATACATTGAAATCAATGAACAATACATTGAATTCAATGAACTATACATTGAAATCAATGAACAATACATTGAATTCAGTGAACTATACATTGAAATCAATGAACAATACATTGAATTCAATGAAGTATACATTAAATTCAATGAACTATACATTAAATGCAATGAACTATACATTAAATTCAATGAACTATACATTAAATTCAATGAACTATACATTGAATTCAATGACCTATACATTGAATTCAATGAACTGTTCATTAAAAATCAATGTATGGTTCGTTAAAATTTGATTTACAACTGAAATCAATGTACTTTTCATTGATATTAATGAAAAGTCCATTAAAATAATGAAAACAAATCATTGATATTTATTTAGACATATTTAATGAATATTACTTCATTGATTTCAATGAACAGTACGTTAAAAACTATGAGCAATTCATTAAAATTCAATGAATTTTTCATTAAAATCAATGAATTAATTTTAACGTATGCTGTTAATTAAATTTGTTTTTTCTGTGTACCAAAAATGGACTTACGCCACTTGTGCTCTGAAAAAATAATGGTATTTGTCAGAGCAAAAATAATAAGTATTGCATTTTGTTCAGAGATTACGTAAGCTAGGAGTTTCTAGCCCGTACTCATAAAAAGGTTACATTTTTCTCTTCACTTCTACGTACTTTCAACTCAATTTCCCTAAAAAATGGACTTACTCCACTTGTGCTCTGAACAGCTCATTTATTAAGGCATCTCACAAAAAATAGTTATTCGGCACAGTTGCTCAAGATAATCTTTGGTTTATGTACAAAGAACTACAGATAAAGTATTGCGCATGTCCGCCATCTTTGTTGTGACGTAGTTCGAGCTCATGAAACAAAGATATCCAGATAGCTTACTCCGTGCGCAAAAAATGAAATCTTCTGCGCACTACGTCACTCGAGCTTGTCAGCTGTAACACGTGGTGCATACATACAAAAGAAAATATGAAAAAGCAAAAAGTAAACACAAGCAGCAAGCAGCACAATTGCAAGCATTTAAGAAATATTGCATTCATTTAATTCAATTTCTAATATTGTGCACTTATAGTACGTGTAAATTATAATTTTCAATTATATTTTATGTAATTAAAATTAGTACTAAAGTTTTAGATGGTTTTGATGAGAATAACAACGATTTTAATTCGGGCCATAAAATGAATTTACAATTTTCTCAACAAACGAAACAACAAACGAGAAGAACAAGAAAATTAAAATGAAGCATTCAAAGTGCTGTGAAACACATCAAGCAACGTGGCTATTTTTTTTTTTGTGTAGGAGAACAAATTGGAGAAAACACCCCTATTATATATGCATTTCTTTTCAATAATAGTACTGAAAAATAAATTTGCTTACATTTATTTATAAATATATTTATAATTTAATTTATTTTATTTCAATAAACCCAGTTACAATAAGAAAATGTCGATATTTTTCATCGCTATAAATAAATTATCCCCTTTAAAAATATTTTGTGACAACGTTTTTATTTAGCCACTTTGACAAGCTCGAACTACGTCACAACAAAGATGGCGGTCATGCGCAATACTTTGTCTGTAGTTCTTTGTATCATGGTTCGAGCTTGTCAAAGTGACTAAATAAAAACGTGGTCACAATATATTTAAAGGGGATAATTTATTTATAGCGATGAAGAAATATCGACATTTTCTTATTGAAACTTGGTTTATTGAAATGAAATTAATTACATTATAAATATATTTACAAATAAATTTAAGCAAATACTTATATTTTTCAGTACTATTGGGGGTTGGAATTAATTTTAAAGGTTTTTTTCGGATTTTGAGCATTTATTTAGAAACAACGATACAATGTATATTATTCAAAGTATTGTCCATCGTTAGCTACAGCATTTTCCCATCTTTCTGGCAGCATATGGATTCCGCGCCGGAAGAACGATTCGTCTTTTGAGGCAATCCACGAATCGAACCATTTTTTGGTATCCTCGTAAGAAGTGAAGCGCTGCTCAGCCAAGCCATGCGTCATCGATCTGAATAGGTGGTAGTCGAAAGGGGCTATGTCTGGGCTATAAGGCGGGTGGGGTAGCACATCCCAATTCAGCGCCTCCAACGTTTCCTTGACGGTTCTTGCAACATGTGGCCGTGCGTTGTCATGTTGAAAACCACTTTGTCGTGTCTTTTGGCATATTCCGGCCGTTTAACCTTTAATGCTCGGCTCAATTGCATCAATTGTTGTTGGTAGCGTTCCCCAGTGATGGTTTCGTTAGGTTTTAGCAGCTCATAGTACACGACACCCTTCTGATCCCACCAAATACACAGCATAAGCTTGGCGCCATGAATATTCGGCTTGGCCCTCGATGTTGATGCATGGCCGGGTGGTCCCCACGATTTTTTTCGCTTAGGATTATCGTAATGGATCCACTTTTCATCGCCAGTGACAATACGATGCAAAAACTCTTCCTTTTATGCCGTTGAAGCAGTTGTTCGCACATGCAAAATCGCCGTTTCTCGGCTTCAACTGGTACGGCACCCAATTTCCTTGCTTTTGAATCATTCCCATGGCCTTCAAGCGTTTGCCGACCGTTGATAAGTCGACTCCCAATGATTCTGACAATTCTTGAAGGGTTTGACACGGGTCTTCATCGAGCAAAGCCTCCAATTCCTCATCTTCAAACTTTTTCGGCTGGCCCGGACGCTCTTTGTCTTCCGTATCAAAATCTCCACTTTTAAACCGACGGAACCAGTACTCACAAGTAGAAATCGATGGAGCATAGTCCCCGTAAGCCTCAGTAAGCGTGCGTTGTGCTTCAACCGCTTTTTTCTTCAAATGGAAGCACAAAAGTAAACCTTCCCGCAAATTGCGTTTTGTTGGAACGAAAGTCGACATGTTCACAGAGAAAAAAATATATGTTGTTTACACTTCAGTGGAATGACACATACTGAAAAATGAAGCTTAGACAATGTACTTTGAAATGAATATAGTCACAGGTGTGCCCGATGCGATCTATTGATAGTTACGCCATCTCTTAGAAAACCTTTAAAACTAATTCCAACCCCCAATATTATTGAAAAGAAATGCTTATATAATAGGGGTGTTTTCTCGCATTTGTCCCCCAGAAAAAAAAATAGCTACGTTACTTGATGTAATTGACAGCACTTTCATTGCTTCTTTGTTTTCATTTTGTTGTTCTTCTTGTTTGTTGAAAAAATTTTAAATTCATTTTATGGCCGGAATTAAAATCGGTGTGCTGCAATTGTGCTGCTTGCCGCTTGTGTTTACTTTTTTCTTTTTCACATTTTGTTTTGTATGTATGCATCACGTGTTACAGCTGACAAGCACGAGTGACGTAGTGCGCAGAAGACTTCATTTTTTGCGCACGGTGTACACTATCTGTATATCTTTGTTTCATGATGATTCCCAAAATATTTCGGCTCTAGCGATAGCCACCCGTGAGTTAGAATGGTTTGAAATAACCTCTAAAAATCGAGTTTTTGGTAACTTGTGTAATGCTGTAAGAAACGAAATGTCAGAAATTACAGTCCAGATAAAGCTCTTCCAATCTGCATCAAAAAATTAAAATTTTTGCATTCGGATGAAAGATAATGCGGTTTTTCATGCATTTTTGTTTTTAATTTATTTTCACCAATATTAAAGAAACTTAATTATTTCTAATGTGGTCCACGCTTTCAAGATATCGTTGGAAAAGTTTGGAGTGCTCGCATTGATTCCTAGTCAGAAAAGCTTAAATTGATATATATTAAAAATAAAATATTAATTATAAAATAAACACCTACTGCAAAAATATTGTAAAAAATTTAAAAAGAAAAACGTAATGAAGTTTTTTAAATTTTTAAAGTTTTTGTGTGGAAATAAAATAAAAAAAAATATCAAAAATATGCAAGAAAAACAGCGTTATATTTAATCATATAGCAAACATTTACAACTTTTAATGTTGATTAAAAGAGCTTTTTTCGAACTATATTTTCTGGCAGTTAATGTTTTTGCAACTTTTACACCAGCCAATATTTTCAGAAAAAAACTCGATTTTTAGAGGTTATTTCGAACCATTCAAGCTTACAGATGGCTATTGCTAGAGTCAAAATATTTGGGGACTCATCAAACCATAAGCCAAGGATTATTTAGAGCATTTGTGCGGAACTACTTTTTTTATATGGGGGCGCCTTACTATTTATATACAAAATCAAAATTTTAAAAAGAATTTTTTTTGTATTATCAAAGGATCAAAAAATGTTTTAAGATTATAAAATGGCTTGAAAATAAATTGTCAAAAATTAGTAACTGGAAACTCGGTCATTACGAGCTAGCCGAATTATTATTATTATTTATTATTTGAACATAAATTAGTACAGTAAGATACAAAAAGATCTTTAATTAGTACAACGCATAAGAATGAATTATAATCAACGAATGTAATTTTTTTCGAAAAATTTACCTCATGCCTTTTGATTTGCTTAAAATTTTGAGTACAAGTTGGTATTCAAATTCCAAAAACTAAAGTTGCTTAATTTTTTTTAAAGTCATATGTTGCGAAATTGTGGAGTTGCCAATTTTGTCCAAAGGCAAAAATCGTTATATGGGGCTTTTTTCAATAAAACGTATCTTCTTTGTTTATTATCCAAATTTTATGAGTAAGGTACCGTTGAAATGATATTTTAGTGAAATTTTTTAAACATTTTTGTTTTTTTACATAAATTTTGGGTCAATTTCGAACTTGATTTTTGTTTTAAAGAGATAGCAAATGTACTAAATTGCTAGACGCTAGCTCAAAAGCTATGGCCGTTATCATGAACACAGACTGATAAACATTGTGACAAAGTTAATATACCACCTACAATAGTATGTGTGGTGGCATAAAAATATTAAATGTATTTAAATAATATTTTCTTTTCAAACATCATACAGCTATAGTCAAAATAATAGCAGTACTCTTTTTTTCACACATGTTTGTATAAACAATACTTGTCTACAAATTTCGGATCCGGTAAACCCATTATCGTTCCTATATGTACTTTCATCGCTGGTTCAAAACCTGTCATCAGATTCCTCCTATATTGTAAAATTTTCCAGATACAGGGTGTTTTACGTTTTTGGCAAGTGTTTAGTATTATTGACTTAGAATCTAAACTTCTCACCATAAAATAAAAAATAATATTTTGTATTTTAGAAAAATTATCAAATTTGCCATCAATACATCAACCACTATCGTGTCATGTGCTGTAGCAGAACTAAAATTTTGAGATTATCAAACGAAATATCAACAAATTTTGTATCTTTTGTTTTAGCGGAGCTGTAATCGTCGAAATTTAAAATGTCTGTTTTTCATGTAAAAATCCACTTAATCAACAGGTTTTTTCTAAATTCTAACTTTGGATGATAACAGCTCTGCTAAAATAAAAGATACAAAATTTGTTGATATTTCGTTGGGTAATCTGAAAATTTTAGCTCCGCTACAGCACATAATACGAAAATGTTTGATAGATTGATGAAAAAGTTGATATTTCTTCTAAAATAGAAAATATTCTTTTTTATTTTATGGTTAGTAGTTTAGATTCTATATAAATAATACTAAACACTTGTCAAAAACGTAAAACACCCTGTATCTTGAAAATGTTACAATATTGGAGAAAACTGTGTACAAATTTGGAACGAGTATTGAAAGTACATATAGGAATGATAATCGGTTTGCCGGATCGAAAATTTGTAGACTAGTATTATTTATCCAAACATGTCCGAATATAAGACCACTGCTATTCTTTTGCCCGCAACTGTACATTATGTAAATTCAAATCAGTTCTTACCGCTTGGGTGGACTCATTCCCTATTATTAAATGGGTGATTTTTTGTTAACGTTAGCTTTACGAAAATTGAAAAAAATTAACAGAAAATTTGCATTATTACACCGTGTTACACACATTCTGTCCTATGAACCAAATTTACTTTTTCGGAAAGGGGATAAAAAATAAAAATACACGTGTATCGGCGATTTTCATGTACACGTCAGAATTTTTTTTTTTTAAGTTTGAAGTATATATTTTTTTTTAATGGTTATCGTTTTTTTAAGGTTTCAGTTCGTTAAAAAAAAACAATTTTTTTATTACTTTGTTTTATAAAAATAAAGAATTGTTACATTAAAAATTTTAATGTTTTTAAAGAAATTTAGGCCTTTTATTTTTGCGGTTGTAAGCATTTGCTTCAGTATCGCGACAAATAGACCAACAGAATTCGCCAACCATATGCGTAATATCTTTTCCTTTAAAGCGCTTTTCAATAGCCGCAATATCCTGATGGAACCTTTCGCCATGCTCATCGCTACAAGCTCCTAAATCATCAGGGAAAAAATCTAAATGATTGTGAAGAAAATGGATCTTTAGCGACATTAAAATGCCCATTTCGCCATATGCCGAAATCATTTCTGCGACAATATTTTTATAATTCGCAGCTCGTTTGTTGCCAAGAAACTGCTCAATAACGGCAACTGTACCTTTCCATGCACGTTGTTCGATAGCATTTAATTTTGATGAAAATTCAGAACTTGCAATTATTTGTTTTATCTGCGGACCATTGAAAACATCTTAAATCAAAAAAATCATTAAAAAACATAAAGTTACTGAATGACTTCTTAAAAAAAATACCTGCATGAATCTTTGCGCCGCTCAATTTCGGGAAAATGTTGCGCAAAGTTGCAATGGCCTCGCCATCACGATCCAGTTTTTTAACAAAATTTGATACGAGACCGAGCTTAATGTGTAATGAAGGCAAAATGATTTGAGACGGCTGCACCAATGGTAGATTCTCTATACTTTCTACGCCTACTTTGTAGCATGTTCCCGGCTTCCACTTAAATTCAGTGTAATGCTCATCTCTTTTTCGACCTTCCCATGAACACAAAAAGCACTGGTGGGTTGGAAATCCACGCTTAACACCCATGAGTAAACCGATTACTTTCAGATCGCAGCATATTTTCCAATTATGCTCTTTGTACTTTATCAACTGTAATATTAATTCCATGCCTTCGTATGTTTCCTTGAGGTTTGTGGCATATACGATCGGGACAGATGGATGTGTGTTGCCGATATGAAGCAGCACGACTTTAAGGCTGATGACCGATGCATCGATGAAAGCAAAAGTTACACAAAAGTAGCACAATTCATTGCAGTGCTCCGTGCGTGGTAGCCAAATTGTTGGTACAGCGTACTTTATTGTTGACCTTCCATCAGTAAACTTGCACAAATTTCTGTAGCAATAGTCGCACACGACTTCCGGAGTATACCACAAGTAAGGAACATAAGCAGTCTTAAATATTTTCTGAAACGAATTCACCACTGTTTTAGTAATATTTTTGAAATTTTTACTTGGTGCGAATAAGCCACAAACGTAACAAAAGTTATTTCGCGTCGGACACTGCATTTTTTTCAGATGGAATATATAGAAATACGTTTTCGCACAACAGAACTTAAAGCAATATTGCAATTCCTTATTTCATCTGTCAGAAGGGGCCCTCAAACGATACTACATGTCCATCCGACCTGTCAATGTAGTATCACATGTAGTATCGTTCGTGTGCAAGAAATCAAGGCGGATGGACATGTCCGATGGAAGTTGGATGGACATGTAGTATCGTTTGAGGGCCCCTAGACTAGTTGTAAGTGTTGTAAAAGTCAAAAACTGTTTAGTGTTAGAAGGTTACTATTGATTAACTACAACTATATCGAGTAGGATGGGTCAAAAAACATTTTTATTTTCCTAACGCTTTAGTAGTTTAAAAATTTGGAGTCCCTTCAAGTTATGCTAAGAAAAGTGAAAAATATTTTTTTTTCAAAAATAATATAAATTGGGGAAAATCTGAGAGTTGATAAAAATTGTTTTTAAAAAATTTGACATGCTACAGACATTTCCACGAGTCTGCCTGCAAAAAATCAGCTCGATTAGATCACTGGAAAAGGGTTAAAAATCGGTCCAAAGGCTTCCACACAGGCTACTACGAGCTTTATACTTCAAACTTAAAAAAAAAAAAAATTCTGACGTGTACATGAAAATCGACGATACACGTGTATTTTATTTTTTTCCCTCTTTCCGAATATGTGCATTTGGTTTATAGGACAGAAAAAAATTTATTTTTTGTATAACCGTGTTATTTATTATTATTATTATTTATTTGAACATAAATTAGTACAGTAAGATACAAAAAGATCTTTAATTAGTACAACGCATTAGAATATAAAATCAACTAATGAAAATAAAGGCAGCACTTAACGACAGTAATTTATATAGTGAATGAAATATTTATTTTGAGCGATATATCAATGCCTGCCATTTCCTTTTTTAATATTGTTCATGTAAATGTTGCCCGCGGCTACGTCTGAGCTCGTTTATCCGTAAGCTCCAATTTTGGCTTCCTATTTCTAGAATTTCGGGTCTTTCAGTGCTGCTTTTGTGACTGGCTTGTCCCTGTAGACGAAAACTCGACGGTCAAATCGCATGATCTTGGTGGCTAATGGACTGCTCCGAAATGTAAGGTTAATTGCTCACCAAACTCGTCTCTCAATTGGTCCATGGCATCGCGTGCAGTGTGGCATGTTGCACCGCCTTGTTGAAACCACATGTCAACCAAATCCAATTCTTCCATTTTGGGCAAAAAAATCTGTAGTCATCGCACGGTACCTTGCTCCATTGACTTTAACTTAAAGATTTTGAGTAACATTGAAAAAGTACGGTCCAATGATGCCGCCGGCCCACAAACTGCACCAAACGTCAGCGTTATATCATTCAGATGAGTTTATTAAAACATGTCTCGAATCATTTAGAACATGAAAGAGTGGTTTGGTCACAGCTGAATCACTCAAGACTACTGAACAGGAAATGTAGCTATTTCCGAAACATGCTGTCGAGTCTGCTGTGTGATTGACTTTTTACAGAGTTGTTGTTGTTGTTGTTTTTGCTGTTGTTTTTATTGTTGTTGCCTTCTTTCATAAAGTACTTAACCTTAAGCTAAAAATTATAACCTTGCAAAATCTTGAGAGGTCATTCTTAATTAAAAATCTTAAAAGATACTTTTAATGTTAGTGCAAAAAACTTGCATTACCACTTCATTTTTAGTTGTAATGAAGGAAGTTTACATTACCACTAACTTTTAAATGGTAATAAAAAAATTTTACATAACCACTAAAATTGCAAAAAAACTCACTAATACAAAATTTTTTCAAGCATAAAATTCTGCGATTTAACATACCACTAAATTTTAAATAGGTACTATTGGAAAAAATTTAATAGTGATTTTTCCTATTTATAATAACAATCTCTTACTTACACAGTGAAATGAATGTGCAAAAAAGTCAAAATTGTTATATACCACTATGAAGAGGTAAAAGAACTACCCCATAAAAACGTAATCCTTGCGAGGTTTTGCAAAGTTAGGAAAGGAACATATTTTTTTTTTTTGACACATTTTATTTGGGTGAAGAGTGTATTTCTCTGCATCAGTTTTGTAAAGCATCAGTTTTTGGTCTCTAACTTGTCCAGTATTGGGGTAAGCGTCTTATTGTCTTTGAAAATGTTGATGTTAAAAAGTTAAATCATAATTTTCCAAATGTTTCCTACCAAAAATTCACACCAGTTTCGAGTTAAAGGACAAAATACTCAAAAAACTATCAACCTTTGGCTATTTTAAACGATAGCTTGCACAGTGTTAAATTTTTCGTTTTCCCTTCTGCAAAATTTTTGCCAAACCAATTATTGACCAAGTCTTGAAAATACCAAATTAAGTAATGACAACCTTTAATGAAAAAAATAAGGTTTCACTTCAAAAATCTTATAAAATGATTAAATAAAAAGAGATAAGTTTAAGGATTTTAAAACAATTAATTCAATGCGAGGTTTCTTAAAGAACGAAACGTCGGGGAGTGACCCTTCTGTATTCAGTGGCACTGGCAACTCGTCTGGGTTCATCATCAGGATCTTCATTGTCAGAGTTGTCCGAAGCCGTAAAATCATTTAAAGTTCTTCTTTGTCTATGGCGCAGTTGCTTTCATAACAGCATACGGTGACCGTTTTCCTCTATATCTGAGAATAATTATGAGTTTTTAAAAATAGCTATGAAAAAGTAATGTATATACATTAAGCAAATTACTACCTGATTTCGAAAGGCATTGCCACTTGGCGAAACCTTTCCCCTTGTTCATCTGATTCTGTTGGTAATCGGCGGTTGAAGTATTCGTTTCGAAGTATATACTGTTTACTTAAATATTTTTTGAAATGAGGGTAGCATAACGAATTTAATTTCCTCCCAAAAGTTAAATTCTTACTTTGTAGAAAGAACGAATTTAATTTCCTCCCAAAAGTTAAATTCGTACTTTCCAAAAAGAACGATTTTAAGTTTGGGAGTAAATTTCCTCCCAAAATTAAATGCGTACTTAGCAAAAAGTACGAATTTATCTAATTTAAAATTTTTATTTAATTTAAAATTTTTGGTTTGAGTCTTTGCTAAGTTAGCGTCGGATTGACGAATTTATCTTCACGCTCTTCTTTAAAGTTAGATACTAGTTAAAATGAAAAACAATCTTAAAGTATCGCCCATAGAAAAACATAACTTATAGGTGACGCTCAACAAATGCCCGTCATTAGAACTAAAGTTATTCTAATCTACGTACCCCGTATTTTTTGATGTTGTTGGTGCAGCTGCTTCTTTTATTCTAACGCTTAATTTTATTTATTTAGCTATTTATTTACACACACATACTCACGCACACATATACCACATAAACACAGCCACTCACCCTTTGTCGACCCATTACCTTCACGAGATATTATTCCGGTGCCACAAATGGACCGATCGCAGTTGAACGATCTTGTTTAAAATAAATTTTTGTGAGCTTTCTTGTAATTCTTAATGTTTTTTTTTTTTTTTTTTTGCAAAAACAAATTTCTGCCAATCATATACGTATGTAGGTATGAGTACACGAGTTCGCTTAGAAAATTAGGGCCAAGCAAATGAGTTCCTCTGTTCATTGGGCTGCTTTTGTTGTTGTTGTGACTGCGACTTGCTGCCGCGAGCGTTTCAGCTGCCCACGCAATACTAACTTGGTGTAAGAAAAGCAAAATTAAATTTTTGCTCACCACTGATTCTCAGTTTTGGTCAGCTCAAGTGGATTTTTTGTGTTTTGCTGTTGTGTTGTTGGTGGTTGATTTTTTTTTATTTATTTATTGTTTTTGTTGGTCGTACAAAAATTCAGGTCATAAAAAAAATTTGACAAAGCAATGATTTTTGCTAATTTGATTATTATACCCATTGAAAAATGTTACTCATACGCCTTCGTAAACGCTCGACAGCAAAGACTATTAAACAGAAAAAAATGCATTACTTACTGCAGAATGTATCTGATAGCTAAGTTGTTCAGGCGCAAGAACCATCTTAAAAACTAAGATATCACACGTCATCCCACGCACAGATACATTTTAACTTTTTGGATGCAAGTGAACACTAAGCAAATTTCTTTGAATTAGATTAAAGTTATTGTTTTTTTTTGGTTAGAGCCTATTGCATTTGCTTGCATAGCGTTGTTTTTGTTGTTGGTGAGATGCATGCTGCTACTAGACTCAAATTTGTACTGGCAGATACTTTAGCTAGAACCGGATTTGCTGAAGTTGTATTAATGACCTAAGACAAGCGGTCGCATAAAATTAAACAACTGTAAAAGTAGTGTAAGCATATCTAATAATAGCAATGAAACAAGTTGCTGCCATAATCGGTTGTAAGATGTAGATCTAAATAACGTTCACACACAAATTGTTTACCTTCCGAAAAGTAATGACGAAGTTCTTAAAAAACTAAACTTTTTTCTTGTATCAAATGAACTTTTGCAGATATATATTCCATCATTATCGAACTATTTTACCAGCTTTAAAGAGTTACTGTATGACATCTGTTGTTTAGCATTTTTTTTTATTTGCTGTCAAACATTATTTGCAAAATTAAATTAAGTGCTAAATACTTATGGTTAATAATACAGATTCAAATTAACAGCAACGCCTTGTGACTGTTGACACCTACATCGCCACCAGGGTTGCCACAGCCTAAAATTTATTTTAACAAAACTCCCAGAAAAGGCTTACAGTTCAGGAGAAATGTACCAAATATGATCAATCCGTAAAGTTTCTAAACAATTTGTTAAGTTAATAAAGAACATTAAATGTAAATACCTTTGGTAGAGTAAATCAACTCTCTCTAAAGAATGTATACTTATTTTTAATTAAAAGTATTTTTAATTCAAAGCGTTAAAAAAAGAATGAAAGGAAAAAATAAGTGATTGAAAAGTGATTGACTCTAGTAATGTAGAGTTGTTGTTGTTGCCTTCTTAAAAACTTACTTGAACTAAAGCTCATAATTTAATTCAAAAATATTTTGGTTTTTTATTCGTCACTGCAAAAATGTGGGTACCAAAATGGAAGTAAATGTTACGTTTTCACACCAAAAAAATTTTTTCACAAAATGGCAACGCTGATCGCCACACGCATTCTCACATAAACACATATAATCAAATAAAGCTGAACTTATGTACAATGTAGTCTTTTGAGCAAATATTTTTGTGTCACGCGCTTAGTTTTCACTTTACATTCAATTACAAGACACGAGATTCTTTGAACGAGATAAACAAAAAAGTTATTGCAAAAACCAAAAATACACGCAAACACACACAAGCGTGGAGTGTGTGCTTGAACTCATTCAATTATTTGAAACCCACGGGCATAAAAGTGTTACACAAAATCAAAATATTTGGTAACTTGAGACTTCAAATTAAATGCGAAAACTAGGGTGTTCAGATAACCGGATATTTTTACTATTCGTTACATAGCCTCGATAGTCCAGTGGCAGCGCACTTGACTGTCACCTAGGGATCCCAGGTTCGAATCCTGGTCGGGCCAAGCTCCTACGCTGTAACCTTTCTTTCCTTATTTCTAATCAAAAGAACTTTAAAAACACATCAATTTACGATGAAAAAGATTTAGTTGCTGGTGGTTGCAAAGTTTGTGGAGAGGTACGCTTAGTAACTTGATGTGACTGAGATCAAGGCTTAGCACAAACACTCAAGGCTACATTAAGAACATCCTACACCAAAGTTTCACTTGATTTACTACTCCCTTCTTTTATTCTTTGGTATCACAGCACACCAATAATTTTGTCTAAGTGGACCGGTTTGAAGACCTGCCGCCACCTTAACTTAACCTAACCTAACCTATTATTCGTTTCCGACGAAAATTTAAAAAAAGTGGATATATTCGATATCCTGATAAATAGTTTCCATATCTCATGAACCCACTGAGTCCCCACCCATATTTTTATATTGTTGAAGAGATAATTTTGCCAGCTTTGATGGTGTTCTTCTAACCCCTACTTCAGAAGCAATTACCTTACAACAAGAGATGGAAACCAATAGCAGCAAAATTTCTCAAAATTATTTTAAGATAAAAGTCCGTTCAACTACGTTTTCAACGAAAGTTCAAACTTAAAATTCGATAAAAAAATTCGTTTCTAGTCAAAAAAATATTTGTGTTTAGATGCTGAAATGACAGATATCTCATTAACCGATTGAGTTTCCAACCAAGTTTTTACATTTTTTAATAGGCTATTTTAACAGCTCAAAGTAAATTTATGACTCATTTTATGCTTTCTACTTGTAAAAAGACGATACATACAATCGCGCTAAAAAAGCCGACTTAAAATTTTGATAGCAAAAAATTTTTTTTTATTAGACACAGTCTGCCGAAATCGCCAAAAAAAACCAAAACCAAACATTATAGAAATTCTGGCATTAATTTACTTTCCCCGAATACTTTTTTTTTTTTTTAAATGTATTTGGGCTCTCTAAATAAAGCTACCAATTTCGGTTTTTCGGCATTGGTAATTAAGAATCCCGGGATTCCGGGATTTGAAAAACTGATAAAAGTAATTTTTTTAACAAAAACAAAGAATTCGTTTGCAAGGTATGAAAGCTAGGATATTTTTTCATAAAAAATTGTCCAAAGTAATTAAAAAAAAACACAACAGTTTACTTAAATTTTTTATAAAAACTAAATGAACTTTATTTCTTTACATATATAAAGGACGAGAATATATTTATTATATATGTCCCATAGGGTGGTCCTTATTTTCGAAATTGTTCAGCACCCGATTTTTTTGTTCCTTAAGAATAGTACTCTGTTCGTTTGCGTGAAATTTCGCTGGCATCTATTTATTTGTTGCGTGAAATTTCTGACTTAAAGTTTGTTGCGAGGAATTCCTATAACAACGTTTCTCAGAGAGATTCTCAGAGAGAATAAGTTGGGAGATTTCATATGATCTCTCTCTTTTCCCTTCAAAATAAATAGGCAGTACAATTAAATTGTTGTGAAAAAATGTTGCTCAGAAACTTGTTGTAATAATTTCACTCAGCGGAACAGAGTACTGCTCTGTCAAACATGTTGTGAAAATGTCCACGCTTGTTTCGCAGCTGTCACTTTTTGTATGGAGATTTGAGTGGAATTTCACCTGAAACTGAACAGAGTACTATGCTTTAGCGTCTAAAAATAAGTCCCTAATTTTTTTTTACAATAAGAATAACACGTGTCGCTCGGAGCTTGAAGTTTACACAGAAGCAATGCAAATGAATGAGCATTAGAGCGTATCGAATCACAATTTTTTCGAATTTCACATTCTAAGGGATATCAAAAGTTGCATAGGGTGGTCAAGATCTCCCAAAAAAAATTTTGGAGAAAAAGGATGTCTTTCCCTCCCACAAGGACAAAGTTGTTTTTGAGAAAATAAAAAAAAAACAATCTCAAAAAGCTTTGTTTTTGTACGAAAATCTACATATGTCTTAAAGCAAAAGTAAATATAGACTTTCACTGATAATATCTTGTCAAACGAGATGCCACTCTGGATTTTTATCCACAGAGCCCTGTGGGAAGGATATTCGAATCTAAAGTACGCTCGAGATAGCACAGAATTTTTTTTTGTTATCTGATTGCCTAAATTTTGGCGGTATTGCTTAAAGTGTTAACGTTAAATTAAAGTGCGTTTAATTACCTTTTCAATGGTATTTGAAACTTAGCATTCGGTTAGGAAGCTATTGGGATATGAATTCTAGTAAAATCTATTTTCGACGTTTTTGCCGATTTTTGTCAATTTTGTGCACCCTGTAACTCCGCCAAAAATAACTCCAGCATTTTTCCCCTTAAATCAAGTTTTTTATTTTCTTCAGTGATGATCCATGATCCATGATTATCCAATTTCACCCAAATCGGAGATGGTCTTTCCGTAAGGCTGGTACGTTCAAACTAGAATTGCTGTTTTATCTTTGTTTTCTAATATGTAGCAGATAATTTTTTTAATTTCTACCTGGCGGCACGTGTTAATAAAGTCCAATTTCTTTTATATATATAGGAACAAAATAAACGGGTGCTCAAAAAAAAATTTTTTTTCTCCACACATATAAAGACCAGTCTAATGTCCATAGTATAATTCATTAAATTCATATTTTCTGACATAATAATATTAACATAAAGAAGGTACTTTTTTAGAGACCACTGAAGTCTTTGAACGGAATTTAAGGAATATTTAAAAAAATCAAATTGACCAAAAGAGCCAAAGCAGAATAAAAAAGCGAACTTTGAACGGTTAGTTAGGCTGATTGACTTTGAAAATATGCTCTTAAAAATACTAAGGCGTCTAAGGTTTCATGCCCCAGGCTTGACCGAATTTTGGTCTGAGTTATATGCCTCCAAAACTGGAAAAAATGGTCTAAAAATCTTGTTGGTTTTATTAATTTTTAAAAAAAAAATATTGGGAACTTTTTTATTCTTATTTGAAAAGAAAAAAACTGTGAGGCTAAAAAGTAATAAATGCGATTTTGTTTAAGGCTAAAGGAGATATTGCATTATTTAATTAACTCAATTACTAAGAATATTTGTTGAGAAAAAAATTTTTAAATTATTTACATTAAGAAAAAAATTAAATAAGAAAATGTTTCGGGCATGATACGAGAAAGATTTTTACCCCTCTTTGAAATATATATAATTTTCTTATGATTATAATTATATAGATTACATTTTATTTAAGTGCATTCTAGACTCCTTTAGGCCTTTACCCTCCCCCCCTAGAAAAAATCCTGCAGACGCCCTTGTATACTGAAGTTGCGTTTACGTTTAAAAGGTCTTTGTTATGAGTTGATTCGTGTAAATAAAAATATTGAGAACAAATGTATCGTGATAAGCATCACTATTGCTTTCACTACCCTTGACATCGACAGTTGTAGATGATGGTAGTGATGATAACAGAATGACATATACATGTATACTTACACATGTAAAAATTACAAAAAAAGAAGACTTTATTTTTGATACTTTTTATTTAATTTCCATACAAAAACTTTAAAACTCATATAACTTAATTATTTTTTTTTTATTTTTTTTTATTATTTTTTAATATTTATTTTTATTATTTTTTAATATTTATTTTTTTAATATTATTTTAAATATTTATTTATTTTTTATTTAACCTTTCTTTCTTTCTCACTCAAAGCCTTTCTAACGATATCTTGAAAGTGAGGATCGCATTAGCAATAATGAAGTTATTTCAATTTTAGTTACAATGAATTAAGAAAAATTAAAAAAGGCAAAAAACAACATTAGCTGCGTTTCTTTCGCCTTAATATAATCGCGATAACCAATTTTCTCAAAGGAACGGCAAGAAAAACGACTCGTAGTGCAGTCAAATTTAAATTCAAACAAGCAATCATGATACAATAACTATTAGGTGTCATGAGAACGTGTGTCGTTCAAAACTGTTGTGAACTGTTATGGTAGCGATACCTTAGTGTACGATGTTTTTCTCTGAATGTGTTTTACTCCAAACGTCAGAAAAATTGTAAATTATTTAATTTAATTATTAATATTATGCAATTATATAAATAATTTAAGTGCAATTGTTAGCTCCGCTGAATGCGTCGAATGTGTGTGACACACGCGGTTTGTTTTGTTTTCTTTTGTTTAACATTCAATGGTCGCAGCTCGTGAGAAAATAGGTAGCTGTCATGGCTACCTAATAGTCATTATATCAAACAAACAAAAAATTAAAAAAATGAAATGACATCTCACAAAAATATACAGGTGCGGCACCTGTGTTTCAAATTACTTAAAGGCTATATCACAATTTTTTATGGATAGCAAAAATAATCCTATTTGTTGTAGGGTTATTATTTTTGTTTTTGCTTTACATGTAAAAAAATAATCTGAATTATTTTGAAGCAAATGGAACGCAGCTATTATCTTTAATGCTATTACAAAACTTAAAAATTTTTTGATTCAGATTTGAAGAGGCTTTGCAGCCTTTAATATCTGACAGTTTATTATTTTTTTACAACTATTCTACCCGCTAATATATTTACGAAAAACATGGTTTGTGGAGGTTTTTGCAAGCTCACTCGCGGCTATTGTAACAGCCAAAATATTTTACGAGGGCTACAAATGGAAATTTTACCTTAACAAATTTTATTGTTGAAGGTTTTTGGTTTTGAGCATCTAGGTAAAAATATTTTTGTAAACACATTTTTCAAAATATCAAAATAACTTGTTTTTTTGTTTTTATAAAAATTATCAAAAAAACAGATTTCATTATTTTAAAGAAAAAGGTTTAATTTGATTTTTTAAAGGATTTTTAAAATGGTCAAAAATATATGAAATTTAAGAAATCATCCAAAAAATAGCTGAAGTAAAGGGCTTCATTCTTCTTGTGTATAGCGCACTTTTTAACATAGTCATGTCATCAGATGTATGCGCTCCGCTTTCGTTGTAGAAAATATGAAATCGCAGCGACAGCCGAGAGCTTTGTTCTGCTTGTATTTGATATAAAAACGTAGCAAGAACCGAGCGCTTTGTTCTCCTTGTAGTTGGAATAATAATGTAGCGCGAACCGAGCGCTTGTAGTTGATATAAAAATTTAGCGATTTGTTTCCTTTATAGTTCATATCGTAGGCCTAATTCTAATACGACGTAAGTCAAAATTATCGTGGCAATGAGAACTGTTTATTATTTGTATGAAGTTCATACGATAGTGTATTGTTCAAAACGTTCTACCTCCCTTTTTTTCATACAAACATAAAAAACTAAAAAAGGACATAGATGTAGTTTTGACCAATATACCAAAACCGCTTATAAATGATACTTTGCCCAATTTCGACCTACATACATCATATTATAGGGATACAGCCATAATCCCGAAATACAAAATCCCAACATTTTAGAGAAATCCAGAAACGACAAAATCCCGAAAAGACAAAATCCAGAAAAGACACAATCCCGAAACGACAAAATCCCGAATCGTCAAAATCCCGAAACGACAAAATCCCAAAAAATAAAAATCCCGAACTGATTTGAAGAGTAGACAAGTTCATTTATACATTTTAAGTAAATTTTATTGAATTATTTTCATTATTTGTAAGGAAAATAAGTAACACAGATATTAAAAAAGAATTCAACTTAAAAATCGTTACATGAATTATTTTTGCAAATCATTCAAATTGTTTGAAAATTTAATAAAAAGTAATAAAAAGAAAACATATATATATAATGATAAGTTAATACTCTTAAAAAAGTTCATTTTTGGATACTTTTCAAACACCATGAAATTGTAAAATACTTGAATTAAAAGAAGAATCTGCAACGTTGCGAAATACTTGAGTTGAAAACCATACCAAAATGCTTGAGATGCAAAGCAGAATCTGCAACATTTATGAATTTGCGCGCATTGCATCTCAAGCATTTCGGGATTTTGTCGTTCGGGATTTTTTCATTTCGGGATTTTGTCGTTTCGGGATTTTGTCGTTCGGGATTTTGTATTTTGAGACTTTGTTATAAACCCCCTATTATAATTAGGGCGACGATACAAAAATGGATGGATTTTTATGCATTTAATCTGATTTTTCATTTACAATTTTGAAATTAATTTTTTTTAAAGTTTTTTCTAAATGACCTTGTTATTTATTAAGTTGATTCTATATGATTTAAATAAAAATTCTAAATGTTTCAATCATACTTGATTTTAAATGCTAATTCTAGTTGTTTCACAGTTTAAAATCGTTTATTGAGCTTTAGGACAAGGCTAACGATTCTTTCCAAAGAAACAACTTTTTCAATATGAAGAGGGAAAAAATCACTAGCTAATTTTATTGCAATTTCGGCCCTGCTAAAGGCTTCATCAGAAATCTTTGTGATACGCCGTGCAAGCGCGCATTAGAACACTGCACCATAGAGGCGATGAGATTTTAAGTGTCCATTTCTCAGTTTTTCTCGCATTTCATATTTTCATGTTTGTTGTTGTATTTTTGCTTTACTTTATTCTTTATGCTTATGTTATTATTATGGAGTCTAACAGTCTGTTGGAAGTCTTCCACTAACAAAGCAAGGTTACTGAAGTTGTTTTTAGATTTTGCTAATATATTTTCAGCCTGTTTCTATTTGGTCGTGCTCTACCACTTGATTTAAGTTTTTTCTAAATGACCTTGTTATTTATTATTTTGATTTTATATGACCTAAAGCTCAATTAACAATTTTATTTAATCAACATTAATTCTTTTTGACATTGAAATCGAATACTTTTTTCAAGTGCAACGTTATCGCTACGGAAAGTGCTACAAATATAGCGCTATACAAACACCACTATTTGCAGGGAGAATAACGCGTTCTTTAGGTGCATACAAGAAATGTGCATTGAAATTTTTTGCTGGGATTCTGTCCTGCCCAAAAAGATTCTTTAATGAATTCAATAAAGATTAGTTTTGGTAAAACAGTTATTAAAGTTTCAAAGCTTCAATAAAGTTGTACGGTGGAAATAAGTTTAAATTTCGTCTGTGTGAATAATTGGGTTTGTGTATTTGCTAAAAAAGTACTTACTTACTGTATCTGCAAATAAAACTTTGTGAACTTTTAAGTTAAACCTCGTATCACTCTCGCATCATGATGGCATAAAAATGATTTGGCAATCTTATCCAATATCTTTTTTGTGCTTATGTATCGTTGTAAAATGTTGTCATTATTTTGTAACAATTATGTCGTTACTTTATGCACGCAGCGTATTCAATATGGCAACACTACAGCACACTCCCCCCCCCCTTCACCAGCAATAACATAGAAAAATAAACCGAATTAAAAAATCAAGAGAAAAATCTTTAATCGTTGTGCTGCCAAGTGTCACAGTTTTTATTGGACAACTTAATTGTTGTCGTCGCCAAGTTGTTCTTGTGCACGACAAAGTGCAGCAAATGCACTCGCATGATAGCTAAAAACAGTATCTATGCGCTGATTGTGTGTATCTGCGACACATAGATAGATATGTGTGGGTGGCTGTGTTTTTGGATGCGTAAAATTGCGTGTGGAGATCCACTAACCAACACCTGCCCCAACAGCAAGCAATCGGAACAGTTAGATACTTAATTTATTTCCATTTTTGCGTTATTTTCTGGGTTATGTTTGTTTTTCTGTCGTTATGTTTTGCTAAGATTTTGTTTTTGTGATTTTTCTATTTTTTTTTTTTTTTTTTCTTATAGTGTTGTAGGTGTTTGTTTTGCAGCGAGTACCTTCTTAAATACTATTTCTGTTTTTTACACAGTAGTTTTAGCTCTTTTTTGTGTGTTTTTGAATCTCATTCACTTGAACGAGCAACGAGTTCAATGAACGCGTGGGTAAACTTTAAATGAAAGCGATCTGACAGATACTTTAATTAGGCACACAACTTTAATTAGCGTAGATGTTTTAGTAAACGCATGATTTTTTTTTGTCTGTTGTGTAAATGGCAACATTTTAACACGTACTGTATTTGATTTACCATTGTTCAGCAGATTACTGAAACACAGTTCCTTGAACTTAATAAAACACACGTGTCTTGATCAAATCTATATTGGTATTTTTAATTAAATATCATTTTGTAGTATCTATATGGTGTAAACATATTCATGATAGGTAGAACTGCGTTTAGTTTAATGATGGGCTGGCTCATTGGCAAATAATCAGATAGTTATTGCGTAGGTTCTATCTCTGTACTTTATGTTTAACAAACGCAACAAATAATTGACTAGCAACAAACGTTAGAAGTACTTTTCTTTCTACTGCAGATACAGATACGCCAACATGTAAAGTGGTTGAATAAATACAAGTAGTATCTTCGTGCGTATGTTTCGAAATAGGTGCTGTACTGCTGATTGCTGTCGTTGTCGTCGCTATTACTATCTAAGAAAATTCCATTCAGGGAAACAAAAAAAAAAACTAAAACCCACACATACACACACACACACACACACTCATACATTTATTTCGAATACCAAACTATAAAGCAAAATAAATTAAAACTTACAAAATTTTAAGTGCTCACATCAAGCATTTGACTGAAACATTAAGTAAATAGCACAACAACTATGTTACCCGCAAGATACGCGCTGCTTATCTTTGTGTTAGCAAAAAAAGTCGTGAGCTCTATCTATGATTGCCAAAATCTTAACTTATCTGAATTATTATATATTTTGTTTCTTGTCGCTTTCAGGCTTTATTGTAAATTTACGTAAGTGGGTGATAAGTATTTTAAGCTGTTCCCATTCTTTGTATAGATTTAACACAAGCTTATCACTTTATGGATAGTTGATACAAGAATATTTATTTATTTAAAATTTTTTTTTAATTTATATCAAGAGATAATGAAAACATTATGACTTGTGCATATTGAGTGACGTCATAACATGCCCATTTGTCAGAATCAGCTGGTCTTTGTTTATATTTATCGCGCTTGACCGTTTCCGATAAGCATCTTATTGCTAAGATGGTTATTTTACTTTTCTATTTTTCAGGAATAATCAGTTATAATTCTCTAAACCTCTTGTGAAATACATCTATACTATGGCGATGAATAAAAGTTTCGCTTTTAAATGATTTTATTTGCTATTTTTATAACAAAACCAACTATTTCCCACAATTCGTCAAGTATTGTAATTAAAAGCGAAAGTAAATCCGCCAACCAGCTAACAGATACATGTGTATATATTAAGTCTATTTGCATTGGGGCTGCTATACTCTAGCTGATAACATTTTGCATTGCATTGCATTCTAAATAAATATTCAGTAAAAACTTGTTGCTGCTGTCTTTGCGCACATGGCATTTTATTGTTATTTTTGCTGTTTTTTGTTGCAGTAATTACTTTAATTGTTTACAATTTTCTCGGTGGCATCTGATGAGTCAACTGACTGACCGACTAGGCAGCATTCAATTAAATACCTACTATTCTGACGGGATGAATTCCGTTTTTATTGCAGCGCAGCATGAGCCATAAACACACCTGTTAATGCTTGAAGTGTTCGTTTCTAGATTTGTGTAGAGTGGTGGAACGTTGTCGTTGGACATCATTGTCTTTCGTATCGTGGGTAAACGCATTTCTTTGAGCCGCACACTGTGTCTAAATCGTCAAAAACTGGTATCAAATAAACTCTGCATTGGATTTGGGCGAAATTTTTTCTTGGGGGGGATTTTGGGGTGAGATAAAACGATCTAGCCAGGTTTCAACTTCGTGAAAATTCCCTGGCTAGAAGCTATATTTTGGGTAAAAACCATTATTTTCAATGATTTCACTTGAAAAACGAATGAAAGCAGTGGGATTAGGTAGTATTAACTGATAAACTAAATTGGCTAAACAGTTGTTTTTATTTTGGTGCATATTTAACATATTTGGCCAATACCAATATGTTAACTTGTTTTAGTCAAACAATTTTTTCTAGAAATTCTTTGCAAATTTTATGTTAACTTGGCCAGAAGCCAGTTTTTAGCCTGAACCATTTTTTTAAAGAATTTCATTGTAATCGATTTGAATTGGATTTAGTGCTCTAGGCCGATTTAATAACTTGATTTTTGTCCGTGCATTTGCTTTTATCGGATTAAAGATTACATTGCTTTTACAAAGCTTTTGTTATGATTTTTGTATTTAATATGAAATGAAGATTTGTATTGGTGCTACTACAGTAAATATTTAGGTGTAAACTTTATGAGTAAGCTCGGTCATCTAGACACTTACCAGAATATTACATATTTCAATGGTATCAGAAACTAGAATTTTGTCCTATATCTTATGCTATGTTGAACATGATGAAATATTCTTTATTAAAACTACTACTACTACTACTACAACTATCGTCGAAAGATTTTGTTGAACGGCCCCTTTTATTGCCCTGGGTGTTATTGTTTTCAGAACCAATAGAAATTTTAAGCTATTCTCTATTTGCTTTGCAAAATCGTTCTTCTACTAGCACTCCATTTATTTTAAAACCAAAAGATGAAATTGTCAATTTTAGTCACCAGCTCTTATTCTTTTTCTTTGGGCAGTTTGAGCGTTTCTTTAAGCTGTCTCTCAAAAATTAGTATCTTTCTTCTAATTTTAGAGCACTTCTAATTCATAATATGAAAAAGCTCCATTATTGTTAAAATAAGATTGTTTGAACCTGATTCATTTCAAAATGAAATAAATGCAACAAAAATTTCGTCACTTCAATGAAAAAGCATAATTCTATAGCATTTTATTATTTAATCAAAAACAAGGGAACGGGAAAAATGAGTAAAAACTTGATTTTGACTGCGAAATAACAATACTTGTTTTATATTATTATATCAAAAATTTGGCTTGAACACGCTTGAAAGCGAACTATATCCTTTATTGTTTCCAAGGTGCATATTTAAATAAAAATTTTTTTTATGTACTTTGCTAGACTTTTAAAATTGAATCCCCAATTTTTTTTGTTTTAGAAGTATATACAGATTATTAAGCTCATACCCGACGGCTGTTCCTGCATTTTATTTTTTTTTTTTTTAATAAAAACTTTTGTTTGAATCGGGGTGCGTAAAGCAATCCAAATGTGCTCCCGCTCATCTTTGCTATGAGCTTATAATCAGTGTTGCCGTTTTGGCTATTTATAGTCATCAGTAGCTGTTTTTTATTCCGACGAAAATTAATTTTTTTGTTTTACACCTAAATGATATAAATTTGTTTACGAGAGATAATTTTCTCTTGATGTAAACACGACCTTCCAGTAATGCCAATCGTGTAGCATACGGCCAGAGTATACAATAATTTTACATGTGGCAACTCAAATCACGAGTCACTAAAGAAAAGGGATGCTGCAACAACCTAACAAAAAAATAATTTTTCTTTTAAATGCAATGGGACAGGTTTTTTTCAAAGCAAATATGTGCGCTACATACATAATTTCAATAAAATGTCGAAACCTCCCCCATTAAGGAAGCCTTTGTTAGTCTTCAGGAATGCTTAGACACAGGAAGGGAGGCTTCGTCATTTGGTTTGTTTGACTAATATTTTTATATTTAAGTGCATATTTTTTTGAAAATTACCTTACTTTTAGTTCTTATAAATTGTCTTTAATGTAAGAGCAGTTTATTATACTTAAGTATTACATTATAAAGAGTGGCGGCCGTAGCCTAGTGGGTAGAGTGCGTGGCTCCTAAGCTAAAGAACTGCGGTAGCCCGGGTTCAATTCCAGCTCAGACAGGAAGTTTTTTCAATTGAATTAATTTTTCTGTTCGGTCGTCACCTCTCTGCAGACAATGGCAAACCTCAGAGAGTAAAAATTGCCATGTAAAGCTTCTTGAGAACATAATGCCGTTCGGAGTTGGCATTAAGCACGTAGGTCCAGCTCTCGGTCATTTTTAATCAAACATTTAACAACACGCACAACACAATTGATCAATAGAAGCTAGGTCAAAGTCCTTCCAAGGGCTGAAATCCAGTTTATTTTTTTTTTATATTACATTATAAAGAGCATGAAAATAAATTCGTCAATCAGACACTAACTTAGCAAAGACTCAAACCAATACCTTTGATCCGCAAAAAGTTAAATTCGTACTTTTTGCAACGTACGAATTTAACTTTTGGAAGGAAATTAAATTTGTTCTTTTTGCACAGTACGACTTCAACTTTTGGGAGGAAATTAAATTGGTTCTTTTTGCAAAGTACGAATTTAATTTTTGGGAGGAAAACTTTTGGGATTAAACAAAATTCGTTATATTTGCATTTGGTATATTTTGGCATTTTGGCTAGAATTTTAATTTCGTACTATTGCAAAGAACGAATTTAACTTTTGGTATGATTTTAAGTCATGGCACCAACTTCTTATGAACAAATCCTTTTATCAAAACTAGAACGATATGTATTGCATACAATAAGATTGGTAATTAAAGCACCTTCCAGCGATATATGGCTTATAAGCGCACAATTAAGACTTTGGCCAAAAACATTTTTTTAAAAGTAGTGAAATTGGCGTCCAGGGTATTAAGGTTCAATGCAAAAATTCTCAACATTTTTTTGAACAATGTTTTTGTTATGCATTTCATTGGACAGGTAATTAAAGCACCTTTCCAACGATATATGGCCTATAAGTGCACAATTAAGACTTTGGTCGAAAACATTTTTTTAAAAAGTAATGAATGTTAGGTTGAAAGTACTAAGATTCCATGCAAAATGCATTTCATTGGACAGGTAATTAAAGCACCTTTCCAACGATGTGGTTTATGGCAAAAGGCTTAATTGTGCACTTATAAGCTATATATCGTTAGATGGGTGCTTTAATTACCTATCTAATGGTATGCAATGCATATCGTTCATAGTTTTGATAAAAGGATTTGTTCATAAGAAGTTGGTGCCATGACTTAAAATCATACCAAAACACAATGGGTCCAAAGACCACATTTTGTGGCCAAAACTATAAGACATCACTGTACGGAAATGAATATATGTTTAGGGGGGTTTTAAAGATTGCTGATTTCGAATCTGACGTCAAAAATTTTAAATTAAATGGCGGATCCAATATGGCGTCATAAATTACAAATTGTTTTCCTATATGCAAGAAAGTCGATATTCGGGAGGTTTCACGGTTATAATGCATAAGAATATTGCAGCTTAAGTTTGAAACATCTTAAAAACATTACATTTTTAAATCAGACCAAATTTAATTTAATAATTTTTTTAAACTTTAATAACAAAAACATTAAAAAGTTTATAATGTTTAAAAGGAAATAGAAAAAATATTTTTTAAATACCATAGTATGACTGTCAACCAAAGTTATGCAGTTGTAAATTGTGTAACATATCGACATATATTGGTTCTATAAAATCTCTGCTTTCAGTTTCATTTCCTTCGCAATAATTTTTTTTCTGAGTCTGTGTCCGTATCTGTACCCTCATCTGGTGCTCCTTCATTATTTGTTGTATGTAAAATACGACCTATTTCTGGACATTCGCAGCATACGAAATGTAAGACTTCCGGCGAAAGTCGTAAACGCTGCCGTTGTTGAATGCGTTTGCTTAAATCAATGCTGGATAGGATCAGAGCTATCTAAAGCTCTTGTGAAAACATCCGCCAAGTTATCTATTCTGCCTGTTTTTCGGGCATGGAGGAGCCTATCTTATTTGTATATTTTATTTCTTGATTCTGCTGCGTCTTCTCCAAAAACTCCTCAAGGAAGGACTGTATTCGCCATTATTTCTTTTGAGTTTCCATTATCAACCACGAATATTTTTCAATAATTTCTTTGGATTTTTGGTAGCAGTAACTTTACAATTGATCCAAATGTAATGGGAGTTGGCAAGGTAGAGATGTAAGAACAATTTTTAAGCGAAAAACTAAATCAATATCAATACCAGTGATTTCTGAAAATATTTTGTGTGCCATTTAAAAGAAATGTTTTTATTTATTTTGGCTGATTTTTTCGAAATAACCTTCTTTTCCTTCTTTGAAATGTCATTTCGATGTACCGCTTCCAATAAAAAATTGCTTATAGCACTTTCTTTCGCCTTGCGTGATGTCTTTGTGCGCCATGCACTGAATAATTGCTTATTTTTTGAGGTTGTACTTGCCTAAGGTTGCAAACAGAGTGAACGCCGATGCGGACAGGCAGGCAGACAGGCGCAGGCAAACTATGTGAACAAGCGAGACAAAAGTTATTTTATCTCGTTTCTTTGCATGTTACTGCCTGCGCCTGCCTGCCTGCCTGTCTGAATCGGCGTTCACTCTGTCCGCAACCTAAGAGAGAAAAAAAATTGTTCAGCGAAAGCTAAACGTTGCAAATAAAATTAGATTCTTTTTAAGTAGATTAAAATGCTTTAACAAGAAATTCTACTAGGACGTTCTGCATTTCTATGCGATTTTTTTAATTATTTATCAAAATTCACATTTATAAATTGTTTTCTTAATTTTGAGGTTAATTCAAATAATTAAATATTTCACTTTTCTGAATGCAGCTAATGAATATTTTTTAACACAAATTTATTCACTAACCATCATTATTTTCGACTGCATTCATATTATTTTTTTATCGAATAGATCACAAATAATTTAAACTTAAACTTTTGCTTACACTTGTTTACTCAGTGAAAAAAAATACGTTCGATAAACAAAAGTCAAATGTACCAACGTGCCAACTAACGGTGCGCTATAAAAAAATGAGGATTTTTTCTCTCTAGAGTGTCTACATTTGAAAATAAATAAGAGTAATGCCTTTTCAAAAACTTTAAATTTTGGAGTTTTGGCCAAAAAAAAGGGGAATGTTACCCATAGTGCAAAAGTTAAATTCGTTCTTTGCAATAGTACGAATTTAAAATTCTTTTCAAAAGCTATATTCGAATCAAAAATTAAACTCGTACTTTTCAAATATAACGAATTTTATTTCCTCCCAAAAGTTAAATTCATGCTGTGCAAATATAACGAATTTAATTTCCTTCCGAAAGTTAAATTTGTACTTTGAGAAAAGTACGAATTTAACTTTTTGCAGATCAATAGTATTGGTTTGAGTCTTCGCTAAGTTAGCGTCGGATTGACGAATTTATCTTCACGCACTTTATATTATATAAATAGACAATATAAATGAATATATACAAATGAAAAAGTGAGGGGATGAATTTTAAACGAGTCCCAGAAGTTCCTGGTAGATAATTAGGATATGACAGAATGCATAAAATAGCTTATTTTAAAACCATTCATAGTATATCGTCAATAAACGGTTCATAGAAAGACTGACTGTCGCAATAACTTTGAGGCGCACGAACTGATTTTTACTTCTTGTACTACTCTTATAAAATAAAACGGCTGTTTGGCTTTCTGTCACTCAGGGGTCCCGGGTTCGAATCCTGGCCGGGCATAACCTTTCTTTCCTTATTTTCTAATCAAGCAACTTTAAAACACATCAATTTACGACGAAAAGTTGTAGTTGGTGCTGGTAGGAAAGTTTGTGGAGAGGAACGCTTAGTAACTTGATTTGACTGAGGTCAAGGCATGACACTTGCTTCAGATTTAATATCACATGTTTCTACAGCTTCTGCAGCAGTAAGAACACCTACACAAAAGTTTCACTTAATTGCTCCCTTCTGCCAATCTGTGGTATCACAACGAACCAATAATTTGGTCTAAGTGGGCTAGTCTAAGGACCTGCCGCCACCTTAACCTAACCTACCTAACTGCACTGCACAAAAGAAACGAAAAGTTGAATTTTATATTATCTGAGTAATAAGCAAAGCACAGTGACAGTTCAAGCAAAGGCGGAAAAAAAGAGTGCATTTCTCTCAAGTGTCACAACCTTATAAATGAACCTTGGTGCAACGCTAAATCAAGTTTTCAAAGCTCGTTTTTAAGATTTAAAAATATCTCGAAGAGTCGCTCCCGATTCATTTTCACCAACTAATTTAATAGCCAGAATTTAAATAAATTAACTAAAATACACTAGCTTGAGAGAAAACGACGAATACGAATTCAAATTAAAGCGAGTTCTTGATAACAAACACTAAAAGCAAAAGTAAACAATGAAGCAACAACAAAAACAATAAATTAAATAACCGAACGAAAGTAAAAATAAATAAAATATAGAATCTAATGAAAACAAAATATCTGCTTTAGACTATATTTGTACATACATACATAAATACATACAAACCTATACACATAGCACTTATATTACTTCATCGTTCGCGAGCGTTGTCGTCGCAGCAGCGAATGAAAGTGAAAATATTGCGCATCTTTCAAAGTCGACTGGGGCGTCGACACTGACGTCAACTCAGGAATGGTAAATAAATTTCAACAACGCTGTTTTCGACAGAGAGTCGAAAAAAAATTCTTCCTAACAAAAACTCGAAACACTGGTGCGAACAACAACAACAGCTAATTAATAAGTATCAGCGACACAAGAAAATAAAAATGTTTAATGTGTGTATTAATTCTGCATGAAGTTCCCCCCCCAATCAAGGCAACGCTGGCATCTCTGCCAACCGGTAGTTTTGCCTTCAATAAGTTGTAACGAGTGCACGTTTTGTGAAGGTTGAAGCGAGATGGATGGTGCACATTTGCAAAAAAGTTCTTTGACGTTAGTCGTGCTTTGCGACTCTCAGAGTAAGCTTTTTTAAATAGTTATCACGAGTTGCCTGGCTCCACACCCCCAGCAATGTGAGTGAGAATATAACAACACAACAGCAGCGGAAAGCTTTTAATTCTGCTTTTTACTCTGCTGAGCAAGTGACACGATCGCAAATTCGAGTGTAAATCAGAGTTGCCAGCTCATTTCTGTTGTAACACTTCCATTTTCGAGGATTTCCCCATTGAATAAACATTTTGGATTCTTTAAAAATGTTGTTGTTTAATAAATTAAATTTTTTAATGCGCCTTTTTTGTTGTTGAAAATTTAAAAAAAAGAACACCTTGAAAAATTAACACTTTTTGTCCGGATTGGATTTTTGGATAGCACTCTAGTAGTACTTTATTTAGAGTAAAAGGTAGACCCGATCGAAAGTATTGTCCAAGATAAAAGCAAACAAAATAGGACTCGTAACGATACAAAAATTAGAAGTAGTTTTTTTCTGCATCAATATTAACGAAAAAAATCTGCAAAGTGAGCACGAGTTTTTTATCAAAATTATTTTAATATTATCTGGAATAACTTTGCTTTATATTCTTAATTGCTTACTTGAAAAATCTTTTTTAATTATTTTTTTTACAAACCATAATATGGTACGTTACGATACAGATTTTTTCCTTCAAAGAAGAACAAATTTTTTATAGGTTTATTTATTTAATTGAACTAGAAAAACATAAAAAGTATAGATCAGGATCGTAAAAATCGAGAACTAAAAAATATAATTAATCTTTGTATTATACGATTATTTATCATACTTATAAAACTCCAACTTTTGTTAAAATTTATCTTTTTTTGTCACCATTTTCCAACTTTTGTTGCCATTCATCATGTTTGTTGGCTTCTTTTTTTTTTTAAATCAAATTGAGATCAGCTCTCAGTACTCTCACAATATAAATTAAAAATTTTTTTCTCTATTATGGAGGTTTAAAAGAATTATCAGTAACATTTAATTTTTCAGTCGCTGTAGATCATTTGGTGAAAATGAGCAGATCTCAAAAACATTGAATAAATAACAATAATCAAGCATGAAAAACATTAAGGCTATTCACAGTTTGAATACGCTGGTCTGCTATTTGTACAATTTGCTATATGTACGCCAATTTACGAAAGCGTATTTTGCTTTGTTGTTGTTTTGCATACAAATGCAAATACGCGGGCACGCGTAAATTAAAGTAGCCCTTGGACGTGTTTGTTGCACCTCGTATTTTTATGTTCTGTCTACAGCACCATAATCACATACATCACAGGGTTGCATCATACGACAGTCACATGGCGAGGTGCTCACAGTTTGAACAATAACAAATGCTATAAATACGATTTGTTGAATGTACGCTTAAACTGTGAATAGCCTAATTGTATGACAAAATATTCTTTTTCGGAACAACAACCGTATACCTACGAGAACAAACAAAACTAGCGCTCACTGCCAAAAAGACCATAAGCATATTAGCATGTGTACAAATTTTCAGATTTTTTCGAATATATTTTTTCAAGGAAAAAGGTTTTAAACTTTTTTCGGTACAACTTATTATCCGGTTCTGCAAAGACAAGTAAAATGTTGGGGGGGGGGGGGGATTAGAGTGTCGTATTTAGGAAAAAATAGCACCTGTGTGGTCATATTCTAAAGCAGTTTTAGGGGTGGGCGACCGGGGCGACAGCCCGAGGCGCCGCGATGTACAGGACGCTGCGATCGCCAACTAAACTTAACCACTTAATTTGAATACCTATCGATATAAAGAAAAACTAAATTCATCGTATCAAATTTTATGAACTTATCGTGTAGGAATGAGTATGAGCATCAGCATTTATCTACCACGACTTGTAATTTTGCTGCTTTTCTTATCGTATCCCCTTATAATTAGGCCGAAAGACGCACTGCTACAGACAGGCGAGAAATGACAACTCGTATTATGCTCAATGTATAATTTTCAACCTTCACTTTTCAACCCGCAAGTTTTTAAGCAAATTAAAAAAAGCTTTGCTGGCCTATTTAGTCAAATCTAAAAAGCCCTTTTTATTAAGTGATCGAGGAAACCTTCTTCGAGCTTAGTGAATGAGCTTAGAAAAACGAGGAAAATTTAAGGGGGCAGTTTGGTTCTTTTTGGCATATTTTTAAGATTTTTTTTTTTCATCGAGCAATTTATTTTGATATTCAATAAAATTTTAAAACTATTATTAAAATATAAGTTACTCGCTATATTTTTTAAACTATTATTAAAATATCGTATAAGTTACTCGCTATGTGTGGTAGTAAAATCAAGTATTGTGGCAAAAAATTCAAATTCTTATTCGTTCCGTGATTTTAAGAAAATTAACTACCCGTCTGTTATTCATGATATGTCTCTCATCTCTTTCAATGACTGTTGGAATCAAAGTACTGTCAATGACAAACTATGTTCCGTTTTAAAGCCTATAAAATATCTTTTTGATAAACATGCCCTTTTTTGTTAAACATGTCTCTTGTCCGTGGTTTTCTCAGCATGTTCTTAATGCATCAAAAAAAGAAATAAATACCACAAATTATGGAGGAAAAGACCCTCATCAAATAACTGGGAAATCTATAGACTTGCGCGAAATGAAGCTGTTCTAATAACAAGACAGGCTAAAACTCGCTACTTTTCTGCTAAACTTGACATCTCTCTTCCTAACTTTAGACCCTGATTCTCTAAATAATAAAATTAAAATCTCTAATTAGAAAAAAAGAAGCTTCAAATAACGTTTTAATATAAATGGATGTTTAAAATTTGACTACGAGATTAAGGTACGCATATGCAAAATAATATGTAAAAATTTTAACCCGAAAAACGTGCTCCGAAATGATCTGGACGCGATTACTAAAAAAGTATCTTTAACATGTTTCGCCATATAGGCGACTTAAATAAGATGTATACTTCTTCTAATGGTTTCTAAAATATAAAACTATGTTTTTTAGAATATCGATTTTATGAAAAAAGTAGAAGCGGACTGCCTCTTTAAGTCTGATACTGAATTAGATTTGTTGTGCGATAAAATTTAAAGTGTGCAGCACTATCTCGAGCACATTCAGGCAACACCTATCAAAATATTAAATTTTATTAAAAAGCGCAATCTTCAAGAATAATATCCCAACACCTGGATATCGCTGCGTATTCTATTAACAATATCGGTGACCGTTGAAAGTGGCGAACACAGTTTTTCGAAACTAAAGTTGGTAAAAACGGTGTCGGGACATTCAAATTTGAAATTTGGAATTATGACCGCTTAGTAAGCGGTCATAGTCTCAAAAAAAAAGAACACATATTCCCAACATGAAATTGAGATTATGACCGCTTAAAAAGGGAACATAATCCCAAATAAAAGTTTTGCATTCTTCTTTGTAAAAATGTTTATATTAATGCCGCATTTGCAATAGTGGACGCTTACATATTGTTATTTATATTACTTTTATATATAAATTGGATTAATTAATTGTTTTTGTTTATTATTAAAAAAGAATGTAATGTTTAATTTGAATACTTTCTTAAGTATTTAAGTAAGGTAAATATGCGTGAATTAACAACTTTCCGTACAAAGTCCAATTATTTTATTATAAGCAAATTTATTTGCCCTTGTACGGAATGGTGATAACAACTTGAATTTTTCAAACACCTATTTACTAATTAACTTAAATGATGGAAGAAGAAAGCGCCGGCGCAATGAAAAATCGCCCAATGAAAAATAGCCAAAAAAAATGAATAATCGACCAAATGAAAAATGGCCCAAAAAATTAAATGAAAAATTGCCCAAAAAAATTAAAAATCACCGAAATCTGTTTTAAATACAATGAAAAATCACCCAAATTTCATTGTATGACCGAAAAAATCAAATGAAAAATCACCCAAAAGAAATGATAAATGACCAAATTTTAAAATAATATTTCAATGTTTAATTGACAAAAATTATCTAACAAAAATTAATATGATTATTAATTTCCTAAATAAGGAAGCACCGTTTATCAACGCAATTCAGTAAAGCCTGAAAACTTAAACTTAACGTACTTAGTTTTCATTTTTAATAGGCGGCCTTCGGCCGTTGCTTAGGGATTACAACCCTCAGTAAGTCCAACACCGGCTTCGCTGACTACAAGGGCAAATTATTTTATCGTAAAAAAAACCATAAAAAAATTTATCTGACCCTGTTGATGTTGTTATCACCATTTCGTACAAGGACAAATCATTTTCTCTTATATCTGTATTAAGAAAAAATAGCTTAAGTCGACTTAAGACTGATCTGAGTTATTGATGCATCTGTGTTCCACGCATATGGCACTATAAACACACAAAATCTGGAGCTTTTAGCATGACCTAAGCCAAAGTTATGGCACAAAATTAAAAGACCCTTTCATATAACTTACATGGCGATTGAAAACTTTGAAGCCAAATTTCTCGAAACTTTGAAATGACCCAAGAGGTCAGAACCCCCATTTGGGATTATGATCGCTTAATGAGATTATGTCTCTTGGGGCTATGTCCCGGCACTGGTAAAAACGTACTTGCGGTCTAAAATGTACTAAAAAAGATAAACTAGTTTGGCCTCACTGTCCATTGAAAATCAAGTTTCATAAAACTGCGAATTTGACAGTCTGATCAGAGCAAATTCTGACATAAAAGCTGGGAAAATAAAATTTTAGTTCATTTTTAATTCTTGTTTTTCATTAATTGTTATTCGCACATTGTTTAGATAAAATATGTCATCTTAAATTGAAATTGGTTAAGTTGTTATCCTTCTGAATCGTGAAATTTCTTTTAAAAATGCCATTTTGCCGTTAGTGCAGATTTTTGCATATTTTGCAATGAACTGCATGATTTTGCATATTTTACAAAAAATATATATATTGCTCATCATTTTGTATATTTTGCAATAAATGTATGCGGTTGTTGCATATTTTTGCTTTTTCTGATTTGCAACCATTTAAATTTAGTGTGACATCTTTTGGGAAAAAATTACTTTTATATATTACTCATATTTTTGTTGTTTTTTATAAATTAATTTTATATGTATTTTAAAATTAATTGCTTAATATAATTTTTGTACCGATAATAAAATATTAGAAAATATTTTTTTTTTTTTGTATATTTTACCTGTTTTTAGCACATATTTTTGATTTTTTAGTGCATGAGATTCCTAGCCCTAGTTTTTACTAATAATAATCAATATATGTTTGTAGTTTTCTATTAATTCAATTATAAATATGGAACACAATTTTTTTAGCATCGAGCTTCTGATTTATTTCATTTTCTTTCGAATGACTTTAAAGTCGTAAACATATCTGAAAATGTAACAAAGTTAATTATACTTAAAAAATTTCACTTGGAACAGTTCTTATAATTTTTCTTTTTAACAAGATGCAATTAAATATCATTATGTTTTCAATTTAGTATTATTTATTATTTTAATGTCATTGAAAAGGAAATTAAATAAATCACAAAGTCTATGCTAAGAAAATTTAAACTTATTACGCAAAATTCAGAGAAAATTACTCTCAAACTTGTAATTTGGTTGTTTCAACGGATTGATTTCATTTTCGGCACAGCTCGGTAATGAATACAATGGGTCATGTGAATAAAAAATCAGCAAATGCTTTTACTGAATTTTTCTAGTAAAAAGTATGGATTTAGTGAATAAAAAAAGCTATATAGATATAGCTTAAAAAGCTTAAAGCTATATAGATATAGATATAAAAAAAGCTATATAGATATAGCTTTTTTTATTCACTAAATCCATACTTTTTACTAAAAAAAATTCAGTAAAAGCATTTGCTGATTTTTATTCACATGACCCATTGGGTGAGTTCATTGATACACCGTTAAAAAGTTCAATTCATTGCCTTTCAAATGAATTCTTAAAATAAGATTACTTGAAATACTAATTAACCTTGTAACGCCTAAGGGTGTAAAAATAAACCCCCTCCCATGCGATTTGTTGGCTCAACTTGACATCATCTCTTTAAATAGTTGCACTCTATCGCAGGACACCATTTTTAACGGCATTGATGTTATAGAATAGTGAGATGAATTCAATAGGCGATAAGCTTCAAAGAAAATTTTTTTTATATTTATATCAAAAATAAATAGAATATAAATACCCAGTTAATTTTTAAACACATTGAACTTATGCCTCACCCAACTTTAATCCTCAGCCGTCCCATTGTTGGGTAGGTACCTACTCTCTTAAAGCAGTGTGCAAGGAAGAACAGGACTTTCGCAAGGTGGTCGTTTTGATTGTTTACATTAAAGCATGAGATTCGAGTGTAATTGTGTAGAGGAACTAGTAAACAATATTGATAACACAGAACAACAAAATTAACTATTTTTTGAAAGCAGAATCTTGAACATATATTTTGGTAGGAATTTGGTGCGCTGAATCTGAGTTCGGCAGTGAAATGGCGACTCTTTGGAAAAAATTTCATTTTTGGGCCTTTTTCCAAAGTTATAAATTTTTAAAAAATATTTATATACATTGTTTTTTATAATTCCAAAAAAAAATTAAATTTTTTAACCTTATATTCGAGTTCAATGCCAAATCAGTTCATGAAGCAACAGGTTGCAACAACAAACAGTTCTTTGCAGAACTAACCATCAAGAAGACTAGACAGACTGTTGTGTTGATAGCTACATCTACTCTTCAGTAGTCTTCTGTGATTTCTGCAGGACCATCTGCTTTGATAAGCTTATAAGAACACCTTCTGTTAAATCTGTTCTGTTAAATAAAATAAATGTGTTCATAATCCTTGTATGGGCTACATAAATTTTAAGTTAATCAGTCCATAATAACTTGAGATGTCAACTCATGTCAAACGTGTTGGAAAAAGTAGTTTCGAGAAAAACTCGTTTAAAGTTTTTATATAACTTTTAAAATAATTCGAATGGCGAAAAATCCTTTTAAGGAGATATTCTTGAATAAATGAAGTATCGAAAAAATAATTTTTTTTTTAATTTTTTGAATTTTATACATTAGAATACTACCGTAAGAATTGAGAAACTTAAAATTTTCAACATGTGATATCTCAACGAAAAAAAAAGATATTTGAGCAAACTCAACTGTATTCGAAATAAGGAGTCTTGTATTTTTCAATTATATATATTTTTTTTTAAATATTAGATGACATTACTACATAACCTCAAATATGACGAAAAACAGTGTATTTGTATATTAGGATATCCAAAAAACCTGACGTGATTTTTTGATGACGCTGCCAGATTCGGATTAAGCGCACCAAAATCCTTCGGGAATACATATCAATGAGTCTGCTTCTTGACCTTTGTTGACCTGTGTAATTATTTGCTACTCATTATTAAAACATGCTCACATGCATGCAAACATCCTTAATACGTGTTCGCACCTGTGGACCGTTAAATTGTGAGAAGATGCACAAACACAAATACAAAAACAGCGGTACATGCACGCTGAAAATCAACAACAACAACAACAGTAGTAGCTGCACATTACATAAACACACCAGACGCCGCAGAATCGCTGCAATATTATCACTAATAATAACAATGACGTTCTGTCATCCGGAATTGCGTCGTTACTGTAAGGGGAAGTTGTTGTTGTTTGTGATGTTTTTTATAGGTGTTGTAGTATATCAATAGGTATTATTAACATAAATAACAAGGATATTATTTTTGTATGGATCACTTTAGTTTTAAATGGAAAACATAGTAAATAATTTTTTTGTTAGTGAAAAAAGTAATAAATAGTGGACAGGAAGTATCCTCACCTGGGTAGAAATTAAAATAGTCCCACAGCCTTTCGAAGACTTAAAGATTTTATTATCTATATGACGGCAGGATAAAGTCGTGGTTTTCTTCCACCTTTTCAAATTCTAAACTTAGAGCACATTTGAAGTATTTAAGCTTATGTCTAGAATTGCAATAAATTTAAATATAATTTTGTAGAATTTAAAGTAAAATTTATTTTAATTCCACAAAAATTTATTAAATGATTTCAAATTTTGCTCATAAGCATGAAGCCTTTTTATGCACTCTGAGTATGAAATTTGTTAAAATCGAATGAAAACCACTCCTTCCTCCCATACAAAAGTGACTTTGTTTAAACGGTAAAACGGTAAAAAAAAAATTGCAAAATCCCTCCAACTCCCATACAAAGTGACGTCATCAATATAAATTTCAAAAAAAAATAATGTTTAAATTTGATATTTTACACATAAACTTGATAATTAAAATATGCTCTGAGAGATTCAAAATTGAAATTAAAACCACGCCCTATAAAAGTGACATCATCAAAATAATACTACAATTACAACTTCAAATATACTAAAAGACGTCTGTGTGGGTATTTCAACTTCGGTCCAGTTGAAAATATATTCTTACTATTTTTTTTCACCAGAGAATGCAGATGCATTGGTTTTTTGAAAGCGTCAGTTGCTGTGCATGGATGCCTTTATTTCGTTGTTTGTGTATAATCGTAAGTACCATTGCTTACCCATGGTTCAAATAAGGGTTGGGTACGATATCCCCAAAACAAAATCCCCAAATCATAAGCCCCAAATGAAAATCCTCAATCACAAAATTCCCAAACACAAAAGCCCAAGATAAAAAACCCATGCTCAAAATGCCTAAATAATTCCCAAATTTGGGGATTTTAATTTCTTATTTATACTTTTTATTGTAAGTATTTGTTTCAGCCTTGTATTTTTCAATGAATCATGCTTAATCTTCGTATACTCGTGACAAATAGTGTACACATATTCACGCGCACGGTCTGTGCGACTGAAAGTGCTCATGCCATTTTAGTATGCTGTTAGTCAAACTTCATCTTAATATGAAGTTTACTGTTTGATGTAATTGTCTGAAAACATACCATAAAAAAATTTTAAAGAAAGGCGAAAGTGAGTCGTCGGTCTGACAGACCAACACGCGAGTATACGCGAAGGTTAAAAGTCTATAAATATAATTCGTACAAGGTAAATACTTATTATTTTCAAAACAAAATGTAGTTTGACGCAGACTCAAATATTTCCTTTGACTTTGGGACTTTTGTGTTTGGAGGTTTTGTTTTTGGGTCTTTTGTATTTGGAGCTTTTATGTTCGGGGATTTTGTGATTGGGGATAATGGGGGATCCCTTTTGGGGATTTATTAAAATGTTAGAGCTTTTGCGTTTGGGGATTTTTATTTTGGGGCTTTCGTAACTATCCCTTCAAATAAACCTGTGATGGTCAAAGAACCAAAAGCTTAAGCCTGTAATATTCGGCTTAAGCCTGTAATATCATAATCTAATCAGATATCTATCACACTTTAATGTTGAAAGTCTGTTGGACACAACAAACGCCTCCTCATAAATTGTATTGAGATTATATGAAGAAGATTGAAATTTTAATGTTCTTGTTTTAAATGTAGAAATTTCGTAAGTTCGAGCTAATTCTAAAATTATTTATAATTGCAGGTACAACACTGACCAAGGAGCTATGGACCAGCAATTCTGTCTACGCTGGAACAATCATCCGACTAATTTGACTGGCGTTCTTACCTCCCTGTTACAACGGGAGGCTTTGTGTGATGTAACACTTGCATGTGACGGTGAAACAGTTAAGGTGAGAAAAATAAATATAGACCAGTTGAACTTGTTGGTTTTGCTGTCACAATACCAGAAAACGTTTTATGAGAGGCAACTTCGTTAAACAAGAAGTCCCCGATTTAACACTACTGTAAGCCCGTATGGCGTTAAAACGCCAAAATCAAACAAACCTAATTTGATTCCAAACCTAATTCATACCCAAATTTATTTTTAATACACAAAAGTAATAATATTTCTTGATTTTCAGTTCGAAAATGCTTGAACAAAAATATTTCGTTACCAGTTTCCAATTTCTTATTAAATTTTTGTTTAAATTTTTAAAAATAACAAAATTTTCCGACCAACAGTTTAAAAATGTTTTTTCAACTGTAAGAAATCATTCCAGTACCACTTTGATATTAAATATATCAATTCATAGTTTTACCTGTGAAATTATAAAAGACTATGCGCCAGTATAACAGTTTCATAGCTATTAGCTGATATGTTGCGCTCAATGCCTCACATAATTTTAGGCATATGCTGAAATTAAGAAGAGAAAAAGCAACATAACAACTATAATTATATGCAAATTTTAACTCGCTATAACTTAAAAAATATAAATTTTTAAGAAATAAAAAGACCAGTTTGCTCATCTTCAAGTCTCAACCTACCAAACCATACTTAATTTATTAAGATTGGACTTGTGCTTAAAAAGGCTTACGCCGTACAAAATTTGCATTTGTGTAATATATATAAGATAACATCAATCAATAACACGGTGCTACAAAAAAAAATCTCATGTACCTTTGATGTGACATAGCACAGGTTGTAGATCTGGTCGAGTGTAACATAACACCATACTTGAAATGATTAATACACCACCAAAATTTAATTTTACCATTAAAAAACCGATTTTAAGGTACTTGACTCATTTAGCAATTATTAACTCAGCGATTTTTAGCCGATCTTTCATTTTAAAACAGTTTTGAAAAGATAAAGCTTTCAAAATAAGTATATATCTTTAGAACCAGGGAACGAAAATAAACCGAACGATATTTTAATGTGCCTCGCATGGCATGAATTTCCTTTCGGTTGCGTATATGTCAGTGGAGATGAACATAAATGTTATTATTCTGTATCGTTCGACAGCATGGCATACACTACATTATAATTATGTTTGCATACTCTCTACTCAACACATTCGGCATACGATATTTTTTACGTAGGCTGTTCTCTCTCATTTTGTGTCTCAGAATCAGTGTTGCCAACACTTTTTCATATGTATAAAATTATATATATAATGTAAAAAATGTATTTTCAACCAACTCTTGGATATTTTACTCTATTTGTGCAAAAATTCCCTCATCATCAGATGAATCGTAATATTTATATACAGACACGGGGTTTTGAAATATTAAATTTCAAGAAGCCTTCTGGTATGTCAAAGCAATATACATGTTTTAAATCTTTTCAATTAACACTATATCACAAGAGGTGCATGTGCAATTCTATGTGCAATTATATTCTATGTGCATGTGCAATTCTATTTTTTTTCCATGCTCTGTTTTTACAATGTTCATTGCGCTTTTTACTTACCTTTCCATTCTATGTTATTAAATACACATATAGGTTTTTATTTTGCGTAAATGAAAATTTTAATTTGCAAATATTTTATTCATAAGAATGCTGTATCATTAAAACCTTAACAGATCGGCACAAACAATTTTTCTTTTGTTTCTTAAAAAAAGCCTTGAAAACACACTTAAAAACAAGCATTGAAAACTTTAAATAATTATTTTTAAAAAAATATTCACTTTTCAAAACAAGCTAGAAAAAGCTAGAAGATAAGGGTTGTCAATTCGGTGACCAGCGTGTAGATTGACTCGTAGAAGATTTACATTTACTATTTAGATCGCTTTTAGAAAAGAACAAAAAAGCTTGAGTGTCTCCTTAATGCTCTGTTAACTATTTTCCCAACGTCTAATACTAGCGAACTCGTTTTTTCTGTGTCAACTATTATTAAAAATGGAGCAAAATTGATATTTTATATCAAATATTTAATATCTAATTGAAAAATACCATACTTATACATGCTAATATTTTGAGTTAAGATAGATGCACGTTAAATTACTTACAAACGGTTTTTTTCTTTTATTTTGGATTCAATTTAAAAGGCTGTCATTTTCACAATTGTAAATTTTTTAAATAACATGGAAATAACAGTAGTAAATTTAGTTTACTTATGTTTTTTTTAAACTGCAAAAATTATTATATTTAAAAAAAGACTTGTGATTAAAATCCATTTGTGAAAAAAAAGACCGAAATATATCATAGACAGATACTCCCAAAACCTTAAGATAAAGGCCGAAAAAATATGTTAGCTTATAATACTGCTAACTTGGCAACTCTGAGCAGAAGCAATAATTTTTTCCCGCTGGTAAAACTTCGTGTGTTCCAAATAAAAGAAGTATACTTTAATAAAACTGCTTGCTTTTTTAAAGTTCAAACCTTAGCTGGGAAATTTCGATTACGACTAGTAATCAATTACATTATATTTAAAAAATAATTGTAATGATAAAACAATTCTTATGCAAATAAAATTCTATTAGTAATTGATTACGATTACAAATAACCAAAAAATAATCACGATTACTTTAGATTACGCCAAATAATAAAAAAAATGAAAGTACGCAATAAAAAATCGAACTACTCTTAAATAGGACTGGCATCTACATCTTAAGAAGAAATTAAGAGGTTATGTAATGAGTTAATTTACCACTGGGATGACGCTAACACTGTCGAATTCTTTTTGTTTTATTGCATCATTATTCGCTATTCATAGCATTGAGAATCAGGAAGAGTTGCACAGTGGTGTGAACGCGGAATTAAATAGTTTTCTCGTGATAATTTTTGTTACAATTTTGTTATAACCCTTAAGCCTTTAAGGTGATATTAAAATTAAAACAATTGGCTGCGAACCTGCTTAAAAGAAACCAAGAGACTAAATAACTGCTTATATTATTTTTGACAGAGCAGAGTAATAGCTTAAATTAAAAAATGTAATTCCTTATGAATTGAAATTGTATTTTGCTTACAATCTTAAAGTTAATATTAACATTTAAAATAATTGGCTGCGAACCTATCTTAAACGAACAAAAGAATAAAAAAATTCGTATACTTTTTTTAAAGATCTGTTTTACTATATCTACAACAAAAGTACGTAGCGTTCATAGTTTTCGTGTTACATGGAAAGTAGGCGCGGTTTGGGGCGGGTTTGTTTGTTTTGTAATTATAACTCACACGCATAATTTTATTGGTCAATGACGAATCCTTCTATTTTATTCCTACATGAATACAGTATGGAACCACTGTGCGGTGTAATTCCATGAAAGTTCAGCAATCATCTTATTTGTGTTAGTTCGCACTAATATAGTAAAATTCACAAGGGGCCGCACTCGGATCTTGCTGAACAGGAAGGGCCGAGCGCTAAAGTATATATAAACTTTTTCAGTGAATTTGTCCAATATATTGGACACGACAAAAAGTAATTTTTAATATTATCTTGCAACGGTTTTTTTTTAATTAATTTGGTTCTATAAAAAACAATGTACCAACATGACAAAAATAAATTTGGAGAGATATTTTACATTAAAGTCAGTTGGATTTGGTTTTTGTCCTATTTTGTAAGAAAAACCAACCGTACAGAAATCAAATTAATGTTTTTTCTTACTTTTTATGACAATAAAATGATAATTAAATTAAGAGGATTATTTAAATTTTAAAATGATTTTAAAATGATAATAAAATTAAGAGTAAGTAGAGCAGGTAAAAATCAAAGGTGTGTTTTTCATCTTTTTAGGACCGTTATGATAGGAGTATTAACCTAAAAAATACTATTTCGGCTTAGCCTAGCCATTGAAAGGACCTAAGAGACGTTGAAGTGAAATCGTTGAAGTGTCAGTCAGATAACTTTAAACCATTTAGATGTTCTCTTTTCTAGTATTAATTATAAAAACCTAAGTACTTTTTATAAAGATTGTTTTCATTGCAAAAATAGTGATGAATATGGTCAGTTTAAATTATCAAAACATATGTATGTAAAAATTTCAAGTCATTTAAATAAATTTTGAGACTTTTTAAGTGAAAAAAACTTTTTCTAAAGTGATTTTGTATGGGAGTTAGGCGTTGTTTCTACCCGAGCCACTAATTTTCGAACTTCATCTTATTTTTAGATAGAATCTTAACCCATTACTACACGTTTATGATCCAGCTAAAATTTTTTTATGGATTTATTCACTGAGAGATTTATTCACTAAAATCAAAGAACATTTACTCAATATTAAAAAAAAAATTTTATTTGTTTTAGTGCAAATTTTTTTTTTTTTTTTTAAATGGAAACTTTTCTTTAAAATAAAGAAATAAATTTCAAAACAAAGAAATAGTTTATTCCCTTAAAGAAAATTTCTTTCTTTCTGAAAGAATAATTTCCATTTGCAAAAAAAATTTTAAAAAATAAATTTCTTTGATTTTAGTCTGAGTGTGTAATTAATTTTTAAAATCAATATAAAAAATAAAACAAATAAAATTTTACTTTTGAATCCAAATTCTTAATTTTTTTAAATAAATGCGAAGTAGATGCAATAAATTGATATTGTTTAAAGAAAAAATTTCCTTAAAACTAACGAAATTTCAGATTTTAAAACAAATACCTGTGTTTTTTATTTCAAATTTGAACTTTTTTCTGAGTTTGTTTAAAATGGAATAATTAGATACACAAACAAAACTTTATTTAAAAAAGGAGTTCATTTCCGTCAGAAGCCATATATGGCTGTTCGAAGGAATGCGTGATTTTATGACCTTAACATGTACAATTGAAACACAATTCCATAAACAATAAGCAGTAGTCTTAAATTCTATAAAAAAATTATATAAGCGAACTTACTTACATGTAACAAAGAAAAATTAATATTTTATTTTCTGAATTCTCCAGCCATAAAGTGATAACACGCACTAATAAAGTAAACTGAGATTTTCTTAGCAGCTGTGTTAAAAAAAGAGTCGTGTCGACAGACAAACAAACAGACGGAAACGGCTAAATCGGCCCAGCTAGTGATGCTGATCAAGAATATATACTTTTCTAAACCAGACACGCCTTTTTATGGGCGTTAGAAACAGTATAAAAATAAATAAACTGAATAGCTAAAAAAATGCTTTGATTATTCATACTAAAACAACAACGCCCTGCAAATGTATACTACCTACAAAACTGAATGCGCCCTTGATACGCAGCATGTGCTTGAACAAAGATAAAATGTTTTCCTCTCTGCTTTCTCAGTCTCTCATACAACGCTTCTCATAAGGTTATTTAGTGCAGTTTATACTACGGAACAATGATGTTTATGTTCAAGTATGCAACTTGAACGCAACCGAATAATGGCCTTGGTAATGAATGCTACACAACATAAACGTTCAGTTCTCTCAAATGAACGCTTTACTACCTTAACGAACGAAACGTTAGAGTTTATTTTCGTTCCCTGTTTAGAACTATAAAAATAACTTTTTGAGTTATAATCGGCCAAACCTAAAATTTTTACTTTTTTTCCAATTTTTTCAATTTGGAGGATTATTTACTGCCAAAGTGTTGTTAAAAAACTAAAAAAAAACGTAATAATTTTCTTAAAGTACAATTTATGACATATAAAATTAATGTTCATTTATGGAAATCGAATGAAATTACGCCTTCATTGCTCAATGGGTCTTGGGAGCGTTCATGTTCACTTTGACGGTTCCATTGAATATATTTTTATGGTTTCTTTTAAAATTAAAGTATTTTTAAATACGAATGACCCTTTTTTATATTCCTAGTCGGAAATAAAATTTGAAATGCACATAACTATGTCGAAAGTTCTGAGGGTAATTGGTTACACAAAACATCAATGGCATATCGTCTCGGATCTGAAAGTCCTTACTATAGATACTATTTGGAATGCAATGAGTATATACTAAAGCCCGGTTTCACAATCAATACTTAAGTTATACTTAAATATCAGCTCTGAAAATGCGTTTCAACAGCCGTACTTGAGTTCAACTTAAGTATGGAAAATTCGTTACTTAAGTTATACTTAAGTCATCGACAGCCAACAACTGATTTACTTTGAAAAATAATTAAACCAATCAGCAAAAACTAATTGGTTAAACTTAAGTACAACTTAAGTATAGTTAGTGAAACCGGGCCTATGTATCCCTGCTATCTTTGTGAGTGGGACAGTGGAGCGAAGAATCACTACAGACGCAGTGAGTGGCCACCGTGAAAATCGTTTATTATTGGAGAAAGTAATGTTGTCAACATTCCTCTCGTGCAATCTGAAATAGTTATTTCACCACCATTGCATCTCAAACTGGGTTACATTGAGCAGTTTGTAAAACGACGTAACCGCAATTACATAGTTGTCAATTTACAGATATATTCGTTTGACCTCAAATTCGAAAATTATGCACGATGAGAATTTCCCAGAAAAATTTAATGAAGTTGAAAGAAGAGCATGGTTGACGTTGTAAACTACTTCTTGAAGGCATACGGAGTAGACATGGGTAACGCATCAAAAAATGCTGCGCTGATACACCAACCCAAGCGCATTTTACTGTATCAGCGTAATGCGTTAATGCAATTGCGTCATTACGTAGTTTAAAATGATATGATATCTAATATATTAACACGATGTTGATCAGCACAGGATGTTTTTTTAGTTCGATAACGCATTTCTTTATGTGATCAATTTGTTGAATGCGGTGAGTTCTGTGGTGTCTTCACTTAGGAAAAATAAATGGAATAATATAACAAATCCTGAAATAGTATATCTGATTTAAAGAACTCATATTGCTCATAATTTGATTTAAAATTTTTTAAACAATAACTAATTTATTAATATGAAGCATTACTGAACAAAGACCATATTTTTAGCATTCATTAAAAATTAACCAATTTTATACTTCAAGCATGCAGTCAAACTGTATTTCGTTCAAGATCAATGTAAGCAATCACACAGATATAGAAACACATTTCTGGTACGCAAAACAAGTAGAATGCTACTTTAATTTCATGTATCATATATCATTCAACTATCAATATCATATCAAATATCATTCAAAGCATGCAAATCTAAAGAAAAAAATAAGCATGACGCAAATATATTTTGATGCGGTTTTGCGTTACTGCGTTACTTTTAACTGTTAACGCAATATTCACCTTAAACGCAAAAACAAACAGTTTGTTTAAACGCTTGCGAACACGTTTAATGTAGTATCGTTTAAAAGCCCTAATCATAGCATCCCTGGTTCGATAACTCAACTTTAAAGTCGAAAGTTAAGTTAGCGAACCAGGGATGCTATGATTAGGGCGTTTTCGTGATACTACAACAGTAAACACTTTTGAATGACCCTTTCAAATGAGTCATTTGGTCCAATGTAAACGTAGTATTATACATATTGAAACACCATTCCGTGAATGACAAAGCATCATAACAATTAAACGCTCTCCAAACACTCATGCTTAACAGCATCCTTCCCGCAACTCCTTTTCCATATTTAAATGAGTTCATAATGCTCCCTTCGAACATTCTATCGCTATGTTTGAGGCGTATTAAAATTTTGCTCGCTGAATAAATATTTCCTCATTTTGCTATAAGCGTGTTATTTGTATTACTGTGCTATTGCGTTACTTTTTTTAAAACAAGTGTATTAGCGCAGTAACGCATTTAAGTGCTTCAACTTAAAAGCGCAACGCAGCGCAGCGTTACCCATGTCTAATACGGAGATGTGGGATGCAGAATGACCAACAAAATTAATTTTAAAATCATTTATTTTTAATAAAAGCACATACATATACATATATGTAAACCTTATGCCACCTTAACCTAACTCAGCCTACATATGTAACTGAAAATATTTTTTTGTAGCATTTCAAATTGAAATACATTTTCTGCATAGGAGCAATTTTTCAGCAATAATTTCTTCCGGAAACTGCCCTTATATCGATCAAAATCGGAAAAACTTTTTACGGTGAAACAAAAAAGGAAAAACTCTAAAATACTAATTTATTCATACAAAGTTTAGTTTAATTTAAAAGTAATAATCTTGGGGTGTTGAAAAGACTATTTCCAAATAGGAAAATAAAAGAAAGGGTCATTCGTATTTAAAAATACACCAATGTTAAAAGAAACCATAAAAATATATTTGATGGAATCGTCAAAGTGATACATGAACGCTTCCAAGACCCATTGAGCAATGAAGGCGTAATTTCTTACAAATATATAAAAAAAATTTAATAACCCAATCATTTTGCATCCGATTTTCATACACAAACATTCGTTTTATTCTTAAAAAAATATATTTTCAGAAAATGTTAACGTTTGTAGTAGCTTTAACAAAACTTTGGCAGTAAATTATACTCAATGTTGAAAAATTTGAAAAAAGGTAAAAATTTTAGGTTTGGCCGATTGTAACTCTAAAAGTTATTTTTGTGCTTCTTAAAATACGTACACATTTTGAAAGCTTTATCTTTTATCTTTCTAAAACCGCTTTAAAATCGAAAATCGGTTTAAAAAATTGCTGACTTAATGATTTTTTTATGCGTCAAGTACCTAAAAATCGGGTTTTTAACGGTAAAATTACATTTTGCATTTAGCAATTTTAAGTGTGGTGTCAAGTTATACTCGACCGGATCTAAAACCTGTGCTATGTCACTTTAATAGTACATTTTCACTGTAGCACCGTGTAATTTTTGATATTTTCTACAAAAAAGTTCAAGCATCAAAACTTATTGAATCCATGTCAACAATTTGGATAACAATTCTCATTGTCAACAATTCTCATCAAAGCCAAAATGCTTGTGTGTAAATATTACTGATAACTGCGTTTATTTTACGAATTTTATTCGTAGTTTTCAGCCACGAATAGGATTCGTAGAATCGATGCCATATTACACACTACGAATATTTTATTCCTATTCGTACAAAATCAAATTTATATTGTACGAATACATTCATTATGTTTACGAATGATCATAATACCTAATTACGTAAAAAAACATTCTGTCTGAGCTGGGGTTGGAACCTGGGCTCTTTAACTTATGAGCTACGCACTGTATCAGTAGGCTAAAGTCATTTTAGCCTACAATAATACCTAATTACGTAAAAAAAACCATCTGTCTGAGCTGGGGTTTGAACCTGGGCTCTTTAACTTATGAGACTTAACTTACCAGACTGAACGATTTCGGTTTTAAATTTTTTCAAACTAAACTAATAATTCGTACTTTCTTTCGTATATTCGTACATTCGTACGATTAATTTTTCGACTAATATTATTTTTCATTCGTACATAGTACGAAAGCATAAGTAAATACTACGAATGCAATGGAAGAAATTACGAAGTTATTCGTACGAGAAATTTATGAATATTATTATTTATATGTACACAATCATTCGTACAATGCACTAACGTGAATTGTTTTATTTTTGTTTACGGATATCATTTGTATATAAAACAAATGAATTCATAGATTCTACATATGGTATAAGTAATACTTCACGAATGAATTCGTAAAGATATCACGATACAAAAACTTCCGTATATATAACTAACATTCGTAGAATGCACGAATAGTTTTTTATAAATATCATTCGCTGCCATCTTACTAAAAAATGTTTTTAATGTATCAATATCCAAAAGTACTGTGCCGATTTGAATGAAACAAGTTTTATATCATATTTGTGTTACAGCACGTTACACGATACTTTCCTATTAAAATTTTAATAAAAAAAATATATGTAATTAAAGTGTAAGGTTTTTAAAGAAATCGTCCCAGATGCTACCCATTGCTTAATCGTTTTCTTTTCACGTGTTTGTGTTGCGGGAGTTTCAGTAAACTACATGTTGCTCTCTACTCTTATGTTGTTGTGATGGCGCAAAAAAAAGAGTAAAGAAGAGAATGCTCAGTCGACGCAACGAAGACAGTGTCATATCTTGTCATCAAGCTAGAAACACAACTAGCAATTATAAAAGCAATTGCGCACGGATTCCATTTTCAGTAGTCTTGAGTGAAAAGGCTATGAACAACCCACTGTTTAAATCTTATATGATTCAACACTTGGTTAAATGAATTCCTTTGTTGAGATCGCAGGAATTTATTACTCATCTGCCATTTTCATATGATGTTAAAGCAATGTAGTTAGTTTAAGATAACAAAGCTTAAAGCTTTGCCAAGGTTTGTGTCTGTTCTTAACTTTTCTTCCTCTTCCTTTTCACTATACTTCTATGGAGTTCAAAGAACTTGCCGAAATGCTCCTTGAAAAATATTATCAAAAAAGCTTTCGTATACCGTTATTTTTCTCAACCAAAATTTTTCCTTATAAAAATAGATTGTACTGAGAAAATTAAATCGCATGATCTGGGCGGCCAATTTATATCACAGCGCACAGTTGTTTGATTAATGAGGTAATTGCGACCCCATTTTTGGTGAATCGATCGTAGCGTTTGCACCATCGACTTGGAATTTAAAATCCTAAATTCGACGATTTCAATGCGTTGTTCTTTCGTGTAGCGATCCATAACTACTATAATCTATACTCTCACAATGACAATGACGCAAAATATGGCGGACAAGGGTCGACAATGCAGATCCTAATCGATAACAAATTACCACACCTACTATTGGAACACCCTTTATAAAAGGCAAGCACGCTGCTCTGTGCACAATATCTCTCAAACTGTTCTCAAAAATGTTCAGCCTGAAAGTATGCACAGAAAATATATTTGATACTTATGAATGGCAATATTGGGTTTTTAGCAGGGTGCGGAGAACGTTTGAAATACGATTGTTCTCAATTATCGTTCTCCACATATAAAATTGTTCTCGCAAATTATCTCAAACGAATGGGGAACTCTCTGCTGGCATCGTATTTTTTATCTCTGAAAAATTTGTCAGTTTCAAATTTATTCTATCGAATTTTTCTCAAAAAAATAATTAGCAACGAACGTTCGTTTTCAATTTTTCATAAAAATTAATCGTTCAAAGAAAAATTCAGGAACGTTCGTTTCCTAAAAAGAGTTATGTTCCGACTGTCAGCATCCACATCGTCTAGCGAGGATTCATTTCAGTTATGTATGCGTCATTGAGTTTGGTATGTATTAGAGCCCTGCGTAGGTGCACTTAAAGCCGGCTTCAAAACATTTGTTATTTCACACTTCACTGCACTGTCTTGCTTGCTGCAAAGAAATCATGTGTGTGATTGCAGCGAAGACGAACCAAATATGATAGAGCAATAAAAAACAGGGGCCGAATTACAGCATTCGTGATCGAGCAAAATTGTCCAAGATTGATAGGCACTTGTCTCGTCGTGCCCTTAGTAATTTTGCTCGATCACGGATGCTGTAATTCGGCCCCAGATCATAGATATTGTTGATCTAACATATCGTTGTCAGAGAGCTCACTGCAGTCAATGCAACGAAAGCTTGTTCACTGGCAATAGATGATTTATATCAGAGAACGAATACGGTGCTGGCGCGAACACTAGGTAAAAATGGGTCACGCATCATTATTAAACAGTGCTAGGAGGTTGCTGATTTCGAATCTGAAGTCAGAATTTTAAAAATAAAAATGGGTGGCAACCCTACCTATTTTTTTTATTTTTACAAATGCGATGCTGGTGCGAACATCAGCTAAAAATGGGTCGCTGAATTCAAATCCGTGGTCGGAATTTCAAAATTATAAAATTTTGAAATAATAGGGTTGCCACCTAATAATATGTATTTTTAAGAATTTAAACATCATTTATCAGTGTTAGGGGGTCGCTGATATCGAATCTGAAGTCAGAATTTTAAAATTCAAGATGGTGGATAGGGTTGCCACCTTAATTTTTTGTATTTTTATGAATTCGGGGCTGGCAAAAAAAAGGTATATCAAAAATGGGTCGCTGAATCCGAATCTATGGCCAGAATGAAAAAACTATAAAATTTTGAAATAATAAGGTTGAAAATAAAAATGAATTCGTAAAAATAAAAAAAAGCAAGAAAATAGCACAGTGTTAAGACATTTGACTCTAACGGCACCAACGTTTTTATTAATTAAGATATTCCAATTATAATTGAAGACTTTAAAGGTTTATCCGGACCCATGTGCCAAACAGAGGTTTAAAATAAAAATTTACCTCAAAATTTTAGCCTGTAGCTAAAATTGCTAACAAAAGTTATTAAAAAAAACTAACCGAATTGTAATTTATTGAATTTAATTATTTAATTGTGTAAATAATTTCATTATTAAATTATATAAATAATTTAATTGCAAAAGTTTCACACAGAACTTTGCAGCGTTTTTTCTGTGTTAATTAATTTAACAGTACAACAGTTGCCAACTGTTAAATCCGCTGAATGCTACCATTGAATTTTTGTAATGTTTGTTTTTGGCACTTTCTTAACTTATAGAAAAGAAAATAAGCAATTGTCAATGCTTCCTGGTTCCTTATACCCATAGTATGAAAATAAAAGTAGTAGCGACAATTCTATCTGCGGTCAACGCTTGTCAAACAAAAGAAAATCAAAGCGGGAGCGTGCTATGGTTGCTATGGCAGCTAATGCAAAATAGAGATATCAAAAATATGCTTTGTGTCAAAATGTTTTTAGTTCTCTTTTGTTTGACATATGCTGACGGCAGCTCGTGAGAAAATAGGTAGTTTTCAAGGCTACCTGATAGATTGTTTTATCCTTCTTAATCCATGGCTCATGGTAGAAGAATACAGGTAGATGCACCAGATGAGAGCATACTGCCGGAAATGTTAAAACGAAGCAAAACTTTTTATTTCTTTTCTTTTGTTTTCATTCGCCACACTGCTATATTTGACAGACATGGCAGTATGGAAAGAGAGCACTGTCAGCGCTGCAGCTACCTCTATCCTTATACCATGCCATGGCTCAAAAGGAAAAATTTGAAAAAGTTTTCATTCGAAAAAAATTCAACTTAAACAATTTAACTTTTCAATAGACTTAGAAATATATAAAATTTATCTTCACTCAACTAATTAAATTTTTTTCAGGCACATCAAACAATTCTGTCAGCTTGCAGTCCCTACTTTGAAACGATCTTCCTACAGAACCGTCATCCACATCCCATCATCTACTTGAAGGATGTTCGATACTCAGAGATGCGCTCCCTGCTCGACTTCATGTACAAAGGTGAAGTTAATGTCGGTCAGAGTTCGCTGCCGATGTTCCTAAAAACGGCCGAGAGCCTACAGGTGCGTCAAATGGTTTTCACTCTATTGATATCTCATTTTAACTTGATTTTTTCTTTCCTCCTCGTCAAGGTTCGCGGTCTCACAGACAACAACAACTTAAACTATCGCCCCGACTGCGATAAGCATCAAGAATCGTCCGCCTCCTCACCAAGTGGTCGCAATGCCTATGGCGAGCGTGAATCCCGAGATTCCATGCGCACTCGCGATCGCGATCGCGATCTGAGAGATGATCTGCACTCGCATCGCAGCAGTAGCAGTCTCAGCGAACGTAGCTCAGCGGCAGCGGCCGCAGCTGCTGCAGCCATCGCGGCCGGTGGCAACGTCAATGCCAGTCTGCAATCAGCAGCTGCAGCGCTAGGCTTAGGCGAACGATCTCCAAGCGTTGGTAGTGCCAGCGCGGCTGCTGTTGCTGTTGCTGCAGCTGTAGCAGCAGCTGCAAATCGCAGCGCAAGTGCGGATGCATTGAGTAGAGGCAACGATATGAGCAGCAGCGTCATTAACACAAGCAGCAACGCTGCTGGCAGCGAACGTGGACGCGGTGATGGCAACGGAAGCGGAATTAGTACCGGAAACGGCAGTGGGGAGCGTGAGCGTGAACGAGAACGAGCTGACAGTCGTGATGAATTGATGCAGCTAGATTATAGTAACAAGGATAACAGAGATCGTGATAGAGAGATTTGCACCACACCGGTGGAGCACTTAAGTAGTAATAAGAGAAGACGTAAGAACTCATCCAACTGTGATAATTCGTTGACCTCGACGCATAACGCAATTGTACAGGACAGGCACTATACTCAGGATTCTCAGGTAAAACATGGTTATGTATGTCGTCTAATTTATATCTATATCTATACTTTTTAAAAATTGAGTGCAAATTTAATGTTACCATTTTAGTCAACAAGTACTTAGCCGATTTTTATGAAAAAACGTTCTAAATGTGCTACGGCCTTTTAAGGAGCATTTTTCTTTCAAAATTTTAATAATACAGTAGCCGCTCGGTTATATGAACTAATTCAAACAGAGCCTGTTCACTAAATGGAGAAGTTCACATATTCGAGAGAATAAAAAATAAGTAATTCAAATGATTTTTATGACATTAAGTTTTTATTTTTAATAAGTTTTCTAATAATTAATATACATGGAAGTAGTCGGTTATATTTTTTGTACTTTTTTCGGTTCAAAGGATTTCTGTAGTGCCTTGCATTTTCGCAATGCCAAAATATCATTAATATCAGATATATTATTTTCACTCCAAGCAATAACTTTATTGAATGCTTCGATTGCCTCCGTTGTGCTAATTTCAGCTGTTGTAACGATGCACTGCTCTTGATCATCATCTTCAACTTCGCTGTCTATATCTTCGCTACCAATGTCTTGATTCCACGTCTGAATCTCTTCCCGTGAAAGCTGTATACCATTTGTTAATTCATTGACTAGATCTATGACTTCATTCATAGGTGCTTCAATGTCGTTTGGATTTTTTTCTTTTAAAATACTAAGTGGAATGTCTTCTTTCGGGTCATTTTCTTCTTCAAAACTCAAAATATTCTTCCAACACTTTTGTATTGTGGATGCATCAACCTAATTCAACGCCAAACTTAGGTTTATAGCTGCATCTTTTATGCTCAACTTCTTCAAAATGTTTGAAGCACTTTCAACATTCGCTGACACTATTGATGTTAGCAAAGCCGATCTATAGTATAGTTTCGTAATTCGAATGACCATTGGCTGGATAAATGACTTAACATTAGGTGGCATGTAAACAACGAATATGTTTCCGTCCTCTGAACGCAACAACTCCGCAGGTGAAAGACTTGGTGCATTGTCCAAGAATGGCTTTAGTAGGCAAGCCCTTTTGGTTTAAATATTTAGTCACCTAAAATGGAATAAGAGAGAAATGTTATAAAACACATGTACAAAAATCTTTTCAAATTTACCTGTACAACAAATGAATCTTTAAACCACTTTTGGAAAGTCATCCATGCGTTTTTAGAATGGCTATAATCTACGGGTGGAGTAAAATTGTAGAAACATCTTGGATTTTTTGCCTTCCCTATCACCAGTGGTTTTACTTTGTGGTCCCTAGAAGCATTTGTACAGGCCAGGAATGTAAGACGTGCTTTTTCGGCTTTTCTTCCAGGTGCACTTTTTTCACTTCTTAAAACGTAGGTTTTGCCTGGAAGCAGTTTCCAAAATAGGCCAGTTTCGTCCGCATTGTAAATTTGATCATGTATTAAATTGTGTTCTGCTTAAAAGGTTCTACAAACTCCGGATTGGCCGATAATTTTTCACCGGATATCTTTTTTAAACGTACACCGACTCGTCGCTTGAATTTCTGCAGCCACCCATCATTTGCATTAAAAGAACTTTTTTCTTTCAATTGGTCGTTAAAATATTTCGCTTTTGCTTTAATTAATTCACTTGTAATGGGTAAATTTTAAAGTCTTTGTTGATTGAACCAATGATAAAGCTTCGCCTCCACCAACGGCATTTCTCCTTTTCTCAATGTTTTTCTTTTAAGTTTGCCTTCACATTTTGCAGTCACTTCCGAAATCGCCTTTTTATTTTTCTTAATAGCACAAATTGTTGACTTGGCCACTTCATATATATGTGTAAGAGAAGTAACGCTTGCGCCTTTGTCCAAGCTTGCCAAAATGTCACTTTTGTCAGATAACGTTAACACCTTGCGCTTCATCTTCGATGCACTATGTAACAAACACTAATGATCTCAAAAGACAAATGACAATCACTCAACACTCAAAACATTAAAAGGTTGAAGGTTCTTCACTTATTTCGGGGAAAAACATATTTCTAACAAGACAAAACTTTAAAAAAAATCAACGGTTGAAAGCTGTTCACATAATAGAGATAGGCTGTGTTCACTCTTTAGAAACTCCTGTGTTTAAATTTTGTTGTTCACTATTCTGGAAGTTTATATATCTGGATATTCATATAACCGAGCGGCTACTGTAATCATATTTAATTCAAGTGTTGTTTTTCAAGAAATCATACCATCTGCCGCGCATTGCTCAATAGTTTTCTTTTCACGTATTTGTATTGCGAGAGTGTGCTTAGCTAGCACAGCGCAACAAAAAATAAAACAGACGAGCGCCGAGCAACGTGAAAAGTCAGATAAATATAAATGCAGAGCGGCGCTCCAAACACTACAAAAAAATAAATTTTTTCGTTTGACAAGTATTGACTTATGGAGATTGGTTAAAAAAACGGTGGCCTGCTGGCAAAAAATCTATTGAAAATGATTTAGCAGAAACCTGATTTAGGTTTGGAGCTTAAGTCATCGATATGAAAGTTTTCTGTGTTAATTTAAAAAGTTACTTTAATAGTAATAAATATAATTGAAGTGCTCTTAAATATAAATAAACAATACAGTATATCGTATATACCAGGGGTGAGCACGAGTGAGGCCATTAAAAGCCATATTAAGATTTTCAAAGCCTCTAAAGAGCCACAACGTACTTCAAATAAAGACAAAAACCACAACTAATTTTAATATAAATTAAGGTAATATTTAAAAAAAAAATTTAATTTATATTAATGATGTACCTAAGATCTGCTTCAGCTGAAATATCGCAGGATATTGTGGATAAATGTGGATATTGCTATGAAAGCTCTTTTCTAACATTCTTACTTAAACAAAAAATTCATAAAAATAGTAGCAATTAATTTTCACGCCAAAATACCTCCTTCATCAGTACTTGAACATCTCTGTCGCTGAATGAGTTGGCCTGTTTTCTCCACATTCTGCGAAACTGGGTTTTGTTTAAGCCGTAAATTTCGTCCTCTTTAATTTCATAAGTGGCCAATATCGTTCAATCGGTCGTAACGCCGGGCACTTCGGAGGATTCGCACCTTTCGGCACTATGTTGACCCCATTTGTTATGTGAAATTCTTGGTCTTTTTTAGAATTGTGAATTTGAATTTTGCATGTATTTGTCCAAAATCGACTTTCTTTGCCGAAGTTCTTTACTCTCCATGGCGCGTATTTTGAAAATTATACACAGCTGTTCGTGTGATTGATAAAATTGTGCTATGGATAGTGCTGGCAGATTTCAGCTGAAGCAATTCCTTCATAGCATATGCATCTGTACACTTATAAAACAAAGAGTTAGTCATGTCCAGTTTTTAAACAAAACGAAGGCGAAATTTAAAACAAATCTTTGGCCAATATTTTAAAATTTTGTTCTGTATGGGTTAAAGCCTTTCGCAACTACAACAACTAGGAACACTACAATTTGAACAGCTGACTTCGGCATCTAGCTCAACTTTTGTCAGACTTATCTATAATCTGAGCTTACCTTGTAATGGTATCATGAAGAAAAACTACACCATAAAAGAACGTCCAGTGAAGAAAAACTAGATACACAGTATCAAGTTTTTCGTCAAATCATTGATCAAGCAACAAAACAACATGGAATGCCATGGAATTCGAATTTAACGAACAAAGCAGAACAACATGAAATTCCATTTAATAATATAAAATATAATATTTTTGCATTTTTTTAATATATTTTGAAATAACAAAGTAAAAAAAGAGTTGCCCAGCGTTGGTGTCAGTGTTGCCAATTTAGCGGTTTTCCCACTACATCTAACGGTTGTACGCACTCATCTAGCGGCAAAAATTTGAAAAAACCGGCGGTGGTTTTTTGGCGGTATTTTTAATTTCGACAGCGGTTTTTGCAAGAAGAAAAAATAAATAAAAATCATTTTTATTTAAGCATTGTGGGATCCTTTTGCCCTTAAAAAAGTACCTACTTTGTCGCAATCTATACAGGGTGTCCCAGATCAACGTTTCAATCCGGCACTGGTTGATTCCTTGGGTCAAGACAAGAAAAAATTGTATGACGGGGGAGTCCATCTCCCCCCTGTTTCGAGCTATAAGCGGAAGTATAGCTAAAAATGGCATTCATAGGTGTCATCAGTTTTAATGCAATAACTTAAAAAGTATTTCAGATATAAACCTTTTTGAAACGCTTTTTTAAAGATTTTTTAATTAGTCAAATAATATCTTTAAAATTTTTTTGGTATGTAAAGCCATAGAATAATTTATAGCAACTTAAATATGAAAAATATGTTTTTTATTTCCTTTTTTCACTTTTAACTCGTTTTACATAAAAATTTTTTTTATATAATTCATTTTTTCTGCTGCAGTCTCAATCGCCAAATAATTCTCTGCAATAAGAGCTCATTATGAGGGTTCAGACTTCTACAAATGAGTCATAAAAGAGTCCTTAAATACTGATATGGTTTGCAAGGATTCAAAATAGCCTTTACATGTGAAATATTATTTTTGAAATGTACACACGGAGACAACTGTTTGCTAAATTTGTATTGTGGTTGAGCAAAATTTGCGCTTGATTCTCAGCCACTTTTAAAATTATGCTAAATTTCAGCAAAAACTAATCAAAATTTGCTATTTCAATTTATAATAACTAAGCAAATATTTGCTTGAATTAAGTAGAAATTTGCTATTCCAATTTGTAATAACTGAGCAAATATTTGCTTGAATTAAGTAAAAATTCGCTTTTGGAGTTTATGGTAACTGAGCAAATATTTGCTTGTTTTTAATCAAAATTTTGCTTAGTTATTATTGCTTGAAATATTTGCTTGAATTTAATCAAAATTTTGCTTAGTTATTATAAACTGCAAAAGCAAATTTTTACTTAATTCAAGCAAATATTTGCTCAGTTATTACAAATTGGAATAGCAAATTTCTACTTAATTCAAACAAATATTTACTTAGTTATTATAAATTGAAATAGCAAAATTTGATTAGGTTTTGCTGAAATCTAGCATATTTTTGAAGTGAAATAATTTTTAACATTAAATAAAATTGAAAAATTACCACCATCTGGCGATTTGAACCTCGGCCGCGTGAGTGTAAGTGCATGGGCTTATCCATTCGACCATCGCAGTTGTTAACCAATCGTCACCTAATTTTCTTCATTAAGAATAAACGTGTGCTTGTGTGTTTAGAAGAAATTTGCTTGAATTGAGTAAAAATTTGCTATATGAGTTTATAGTAACTTAGCAAATATTTGCTTGAATTTGGCAAAAATTTGCTATTCCAATTTATAATAATTAAGCAAATATTTGCTTGAATTAAGCAGAAATTTGCTTTTTATTTTATCATAACTTAGCAAAATTTTGCTTGAATTTAATTACAATTTTGCTTTTTCCTTAATACATGAGGTGTGATTTTAATTTAGCAATTTTTTTCTAAAATCACATCGTGATTAAGCAAATTTTTGCTGATTTGCTTTTAAGCAAAGCATTTGCTTGATTTAAGCAAACTCATTTTCTCCGTGGGCAGTTATCCTTTTTGCTTAAGTGATTTCGACGTTGCAACGCTTTGTATCAGAAAACCAGAGACACTTACTTTTGCATTTTAACTAACACTTTCCGACACAAGTTGCCATTTGCAACTCTCTCTCCATACAATTTTTTCACAAAGTATTTAGTGATCATATATTTATTCTTCTCCTCCTTCTACATTCTTTGAAATCAACGGATAACTAATAAATCTTTCCTTTTCAGGCGTCCTCTCACAGCAACTATAAATTGAGTCCCGTGCCAAAAACTGGAAATACATCAGAGTCCGAGGATGCGGGTGGTCGTCGCGATTCGCCATTGTCAACAGCGAGTCAGGTGGGCGGCGGTGTGGGTCTCAGTCAAGCGCTTAGTATTAAACAGGAGCTAATAGATGCCCAACAGCAGAGAGATCATAATGTAGGATTGCCACCTGAACTATTAACGGTAAGTTGTTGAGTCGTCGTTATGTGAAGAAAAAAGAAACAAGTTGCTGCAACATGCTTTTCAACATTTTGCCAAAATAGTTTGCATAAACTAAATAATTAGGTAAAAAAAAAAATATTAACAACTTGCCTATGATTTGTATGCTCATAAATAATCAAAAATTTTGTTCAGGTTTTTTCTTTGGACCGGTTCGAAGGTTCCAATTATTTTAATTATACTTATAAAACATGTGTTTTTCATAACAATTATGCTTTTAGCCAAAACTAAATTTCAAAAACCATAAAAAAAAATATATAAAATAAAAGTTTAATGCTTCAAACTTAAAATGCTGCAAAACGCTTGTCAACCTGTAGTTTAGTTATACAAAATTATCTTAAAATGCTTGGTAAATTTAAGAAAAACTTAAGAAAAACTTTGAAAGAAGCTTTTGAAAAAGAAGGAAGAAGGATTTTTAAGACAGATCGGCCGTGAAAAAGAAAAAATCTTAGCAATTCTTTATAAAGAAAAAATTAACTGTTAACTGTTGCATTATGTTTTGTTTTTGTTTAGTAACTTTTATGTTATTTTCTCTCTGACTACAATACACACGAACAAACTTACAAAGTAACGAACACACACAAACAAATCCTTCCCCTAACTTTTGTTGTTTTCACACTTTTTCTTAAGTTTTTCTTTTTTTCGTTCTGTTTACTTTTATTTTGTAAAACTCTCAAAAAAAAAACACAAAATATAATGGCGCAGGTAAATGTTGCTCTCGGTAATCCTCGACTAGACGGCTCAAAAACAACGACACTGAATGTCTCAAAGCTCACGGCGACAGCAACAACATTAACGGCACCTATGACGGTAACAAAAAAAATTTCGTCCTCCCAACAGGACACATTCAACGTTACATCACCGTCAGCAACAACACCGACGACAACATTGAGCACTCAGCAAGCGGCATATCTACAGCAACACGTGCGACAGCAATTTGAGATGTTTCAGCAGCAGCAACAGCAACAACACCAACAGTATTCCAGAGATCAGCAACAGCAACAACTGTTGTTCCAACAATTGCACAACCTGCAACAACACACACAACAACATTTTAACAACCCCTGGCTGGCGCCACAAAACACTGTCAACATTGATGTTGCAAACGCAACAACAGTGTCAACAACAACAGCAGCAATGCAACGCCTGCTACAGCAACAAAATTTTGTATTGGCTGCAACCTCGGAAGCATTAAATAAACCAATAAGCAGTAGCAATAGTACGAGCAGCATCTCCAACTGCAAGAGTCAACGAGACGTTGTTGCCAGCAGTAAAAATTTTGCCAACATATCATCACTTGTCACAACAGCGCGCAAAAGTGGTCGCTTCCGCTCAAATTGGCTCTTCCAATTCGATTGGCTGCAATACGACGAGATCGCCAACACGATGTTCTGCAAATTTTGTCGCAGGTGGTCAAATGATATTCCCGACATTCGCACCTCCTTTGTCGAGGGCAACTCCAACTTCCGTCTCGAGATCGTCAATCATCACAACAAATGTAAGTCACATCGGCTGTGCTACGAACGTGAACAGCAACATTTGCAGGAACAGCAACAACAACCACAGCAAACTGAGCAGCAAAGAGTTGCACAACCCACAACAAGCCAGCCATACAAAATGACCCCAGATGGCAACGCCAAACAACGTATTATGAGTGCTGCCGTTGCGGACAGTAGCGGCCAGTCGCATGCAAAACGCGCAACACCTGAAATCATTACAATTCATGTGGGTGACGAGAGTTCGTAGCCAGTGCCAAGTTAGCCACCTCTCTTTAGCCCTTGCGAAAAACATTTAAGGGGGCAACCTACTGTAACGAATGAAAACATTAACAGACTTTTGTAATATTTTTTCTCGGTAAATATGAATGACAGCAAGTTGTGTGCAATATCCAAAACGCTTTTTTATCTAAAAAATTAATAAATTTCTTTTAATTTATTAATAATCCTGTCTGTAAATCCAAAGCTAAAAAGAAAGGAATTATTGGTTAAACAATAATATTTTCAATTATTAAATTAAATTTATGTTAAGCGTTTAAAATGTTATCATCAGCACTACGTTAGCAATGAGCTCGCATTCAAAAGTAGCTAACTATAACTTAAAAAATAGTTTAACTGCATTATTCTGTATCACGAAGATGCTCACCAACGATGAGAAAGACACGAGAAGCAATATTTCTTCCATACAAAATTGTATTACTTCTCGTGTCTTTCTCATCGTTGGTGTGCTTGTTCGTGATACAGAATAATGCAGTAAGTTTTAGAATATTCCTTGCTAACAATGTTATAGTATAGTATATCTATATAAAAATGCACTCAAAACTTTTGGGCGAATTACAGTAAATTGCCCCCTTAAGTTGACAACTAAAACTTATGATTTTTTTTTACTCAGGAATTTGCTTTAAATACACTTTGTTGCTTGATACTTTTTAATTTTTAAGAGCTGCAATATTTAATTAACTTATATATGAGTTTTAATCAATATTTATTATTTGTAACTATTTCTTTATTTATATTTTTTTATTTTTCTTCTTATTATTAACATTGTTATTGAGACAAGTTGCAATATTATTAAAGTTTGAAGCATTAAAAAAATATACATCCAACATTATAAAAAAAATATGTATATGAACTGGTAAATAATGTATTTAAAATAATTGAAAATAAAAAATAAAAATCAGGACTAAAGTCAGCCCCACAGCATAAAAGTTTTAAGATTTTGAACACTTGTAGTTGAAGGAGTTTCATGGAGAACAAAAAAATTACAAAAAAAATTTTTATTTATAACAATGGCGGCCGTGCCATGCAAGCTACTAGCCCAGATTCAAATCCCATCAGAGGCAACATTTTTTTAACCTTGTTTTGCAAACTTTATAGAATAAAAACTGTCATGTAAAGCTTCTGAGGTAAACTCGTAGATTCAATGTTCGAACATTTGTGTTAATAACACTCACAGCACAATCTAACAGTAGAAGTTCGTTCAAAAACCTTTCAAATGCTAAAAATGGCAATTTTTTTCTTAACAAGTTTAATTTTTAAGTTTCTATCTTTAAAAATTTTTAATATTATGCAAAAATTTATACAATTTCGAGAATCAAAGAAGCATTTATTTCAAGCAAACAGCTCAACAGTTTTTATTTTTTAAATTTAGATTGAAACAATTTTTTAGTGCATAAAAATATATTAGTTTTTTGCCTTCACCTGCTGCCAAAAAAAATTTTAACTATTATTCTATTTTGAATCATTTGTAAAAATTTATGTTTCTTATCGCAATAGAAATGAAAATGGTGAAATTTTTAAAACCAAAATAATCAATTTTTCAACTTTAATGGCAGCACTTAAAAATAAATCCTAAAACTTAAGAGCAAAAGCAAAAAGGAAATATTAAAAATACATGAATACAGTGAGCGAAATTCAGAGCACTTTATTACATTTCCTAAACGTTTTACGAATATTCACATAATTCCTGTGGTACTTATAACAAAAAAGGTAAATTTTTAGGTTTAAAATATAATAAGCTACCTCATAAACTTTAACTTTATTGCAGTAATCAAGGTCTAAATTTGTATTATTCGCAGTGGTAAACAATTTTAATACGAAAGCTTTTAAACAAATAATACAAATTAATTAAAGATTTTTGGGATTTTTTTTCTTATAAAAATTGTAAATTAAATTAAAATATATCAAGAAAATAATGGAGTTTTCATAAAAAGTGATCAATAAAGCACGTCTTATACTTTTTTAATCGACTTCATAATTGTACACTCAGAAAAAAATTTCCAGAAAATCTAGAAGAATGCGCACCCAATCGTTAGAAAATCGGGCTTCATTTAGCACCTTGGTCGATTTTCTAAAAATGAAGCATATATTTTTCGTTAAATTGATACCAGAGGTATAAAACAGTTTAGGAAAATTATCCAATAATTTACGAACTATTCGCTAAATTGAAGAAACTCAACAATTGTGTTGAAATCTTATAACAATTGAGTAAGTTTGTCTACCGTTTATTTACCATCGGTTATAACTAAGAAAAACATTTTCCTGTAAAAATGTTGGAATTTTTGCAAAAAAAAACCCTCTTTAAGATTTTAAACAGCACCCTGTGAAAATTATGAGTTTTATACGAACGAAAAACTGCAAACATTATTATTATTATCATTAAAGAAAATTGAAAAACTACCACTATCCTGAGACTTGAACCTCGGCCGCGTGAGTGTCAGTGCATTAGCTTATCCAATCAACCATCGCAGTTGTTGCGGATTCGTCGCTTAGTTTGCTTCATTAGGAGTCGTTCGCTTTGAAACTTATTCTAAAGCATTTTTTCTAGAAACATAAGCGCTTTGAAACTTATTCTAAAGCATTTTTTCTAGAAACGAAAAAGCATACTAAAAATAAATCACTTGTGGTGTACAAAAATATTATTTCCATAAAATATCCAAGTATTGTAACTTATATTTCTCCAAATTTTAGAAATCATGCTGTAAAATAATGCAAGCAGACTTAATATCAATATAGTTTTTCTTCAAATTATTTCTGCTTTTATACAATTTTAAGAAATTTAACTTTTAACATACCTGCATCTCTTATATTTAAGTAAAAACTTGTCTTCAAAACTAAGAAGCTGTTTTGATAACGTTGCAACGAAATCAAAACGTGAGCTCGTTAAATCATGTAAAATGTATCCACATTAAAGATAAATCTCTATAGAATATAGAAAAATCCATGCCTTTGAATTGAAGCAACAGTTTCTTAATTTAAGGGAAGCAGATTCTTTTGAGTGTCGACGTTATTTTGTTCAAATGAAATAATTATTTTTATTGAAACTAAAACCTTTAAAAAAAAAACAATATTTTAACTTGTATCAATTGACACCCTTATATAATATATTAACTTGTTTACATTAGAGTGTATCGACTTATATAAAAAAAATGTGGACCCCGAATTCCGCTCAAATATTAATATATAAAAGGCAAGCACGCTGCTCCGTGCCCAATAGCGCTCAAACTGTTCAGAATGAAAGTATGCACATCTTAATACATAAAAGGCACGAATGCTGCTCCGCACGCAGTATTTCTCAAACTGTAACTATTTTTTGACAGTAAAGTACTTTTCAAGACGTACTGTTCTCAAAGATATTCAGCCTGAAAGTATGCACAGAAAATATATTTGATACTTATTAGTGATAAAACATATTGGGTTTTTACAATAGTACGTTTTTGATCTTATTTTCATCTTTTTATAAAAAAGTTATGACGAATTTAATAAGATTTTTTTGATGGATTTTACCAAAAAATATAATTGTATCAACCACGAAACGACACCCGAGTTGCAACATGATGGTTGCAAGGCCAGTGTATGAATATGATTGTTACCAAACTCGACTTTTTTACTTAAGCTTAGTATGCTGTAGAAGCGAAAAGAAATCCTCCGTAAGAAATGCATTACGTTTTTGACAGCGAAAAGGTAGCGACATTTTTTTTTTTGTTGGTTAGTACGCTGTTGAACCGAAAAATTGTTCAATGCAGCCAAGTTCACAACCATAGTTGGAGAGTTGAAATCTCAAAATTTCGCTGTCTTTTATAACGTTGAGCCTCCAAAAAAAGCGAAATGCTTCACCCACCGCACCCTATACTTTTTTTTTTTTTTTGATCTGAACCAATTCTGACGTCCCACAGTGAAGAATTGAGCCCTGAAAATGGGTATTAATTCACCTAGAAGACGGAGGGAGCATTTGACTTTTTTTTTAGTAAGATGGGTCCAAGTAAGAAAAAAGTTCCGTCCGTCCATCTGTCTGTCTGTCGACACGGTTACAGCCGTAATTTTTAAGCTATCGTATTGAAATAAGGTGTTTAAGTTTATATCTAAAATATAAAGATCAGGATCGAAAATGACCCAAATCGAATGAAAATCACGCCTACCTCCTATACAAAATTACTTTATTAAAATGCTAACATCTCGTTAAATTCCACAAAGCTTAATATATGGACTTGAAATTTTGATTAGTTATGAGCTTTGATATTTTATGTACACTTCAAGTATGAAATTCAAACAAATTGGATGAAAACCACGACTACCTCCCATACAAAATGACTTTATCTAAACTGTGAAATCTCTACAATTTCTACACAATTTAATAAATGGACTTGAAATTCTTCACATAAGTTGTGGTTTATAATAACGCTACCTTAATATAGGAAGGCACTAATTAATTTTTTTTTTTTTTACTTTACAGGAGGAGGAAAAAAACTTAATAAAAATTAATATTTTGCAGGTGCGAGTTTTTTTAAGTGGTTTTTTTTCTTTAAGTTACTGACCAATTAAATGCTGTACCAATTTTTTTTTCTCTAGCAATTATTTTGCTAAAATCTAAAAAAAAATCGATTTTGAAAAGAAATGTGTCAGGACCTTTATATATTAAGGTAGCGATATGCATTCTGAGTAAGCAACAAAATAAAGTGTGTCTTTTTTATCTGTTCTTAATTTTCTCAAAAAAATCATACTCGGTTAAAAATTTTGGACCACTTTTTAATCCAAACTTTGCTTTAAAGGAGTATTTAATCCAAATAGTACCATTTTTTAATCCCTACTTTAGTTTAATTTAGCTGGGAACTTGCATTCTTAATGATGAAAAATAAGCTAACCTTTATCAACAGCTTAGTTGAACGAGTGGATAGTGTGTTGGATCAGCACATCAGAGGACGTGTGTTCAAATCACGAGCTGGTCAAAAATATTTTTATTTTAGTCTAATTTAGCTGAGTCTCGAACCTACGTTTTTGCTTGCTTGCTAACCTACTACAAGCTTACTTGCTTTCGTAATGATGCAAAATAAGTGAAACCGTTTTAACAACTGAGAAAAAAGTTTAAAATTTGGTCCAAGATTTTTAATAGTGTAGATTTGTGACACGAAGTTATAGTAAAAAAAATTGAAATACCGCGAAGTAAACAGAAATTATTCAACTTTTTTTACAGAATGTAACCAGAATGACCATAGTTTAGGATAATCTAAACAGTTTGACTCATCTTTAATTAACTCACAACTATATCTCTATTGCACGTTTTTTTCAGGTATATTTATATTAAAAAAATTAAAAACTAAAATAAATATAAACCCTATTTTAATAAAAAGTTGATTTATGTTACTTAAATAGCTTCCATAGGTTCCAACATAGTGTAGTGTAATTATTTAAAATTAATGCTAAAAAAAAACTTTAGAAATTGCGAATAAACACGTTTGTCAATGCGCACACTCAAAGTGAAAAAATAGGACTTTCAAAATGCATTGCAGGTAAAAGGTACATAATTTTTCAACAATTTTTTAGTCAGTGATGCAGACTTTTATCTTCTTTTATAGGGTACCAGACACTACTGTGTACCTCTAAAAATTTTTTTAATTAATGCTCACTTTGTCCATGATATACCCCATTGTGCGCTCCCGAAATGCATTTGTGCTCATTTTTGAGCAACTTTTGTACTGGAGACTCACTTATGGTTTATTAAATAAGAAAATCAAGCTTATCAATCGATTCTTTGGATATAAAAACATATAGCCGCAATTGTTTGTCCCATTTGACAAATGCAATGACGAGATTTGACAGTTTTTTTCAAAAGGAATCTACTTGTTATTTAACTTAATTAAAATTTTTTGTTTTATGTATGAAAATATTTCCATACTTTTAGCTTTTATTTTTTGTTTAATGCAAAAGAAAAGTACATTTTCGAATTGTAAGTGTTAACAGGATAAGATTCTTTTTGTAGATCCTATAAAGGACTAAATATGGCTTTTCAATTCGAGTGTTAGCCTTTTTGAACGGCCCTCCAACATAGAAAACGTTATTCCTTTTCTGCGTTCTGCAGAAGCAGCAGCCACTGACCTCCGTGACGACCTTAACATGTATCTCATTGTCCTGGAAGTGGCAAAGTACCTGTCGAATTTCGACATCGTCCATCACGTCATCAAAAATGTCCTTTACAGGTTCTAAAAAAAAATTTCTTATTTTGTTAACACTAATAGCTCTAAAATGTACTTTACTCTTGCATTAAACAAAAATAAACCCAAAAGGGTTAAAATAATTTCATATAAAAACCAAAAAAATATAATGAACATTATACAGCAAATGATTCTTTTTGATATAAACCGTAAAACCTCGTAGAGCATTTTTCAAATGCAATGAAATGAAAATTTGCTATTCTATGTTTTTATGTGCAAGGAATTGAATGATAAGCTTGATTTTTAAATCAACCATAAGTGCGTCTCCAGCACAAAAACTGCTCAAAAATCTACAAAAATGTAAATTGGGGGGCTCCAAAATTGGTTCAGACCAAAAAAGTATACCAATCGAATGGATTTTTATACACTATATAATTTTGTTACTGGAATTGTGGGTTAGATTTTCGATACACTCTATTGTACATTCAATATTTCTAACTTTAAAATAGGTATACATAGTTTTTCTAGTTTTCCGTCACTTTTGTAGGGCCTCACCACTCCATGTGAATCTGTGAGTTGTAAGTGAGATATTAAAATCAAATACATGAATCTGTAAGAAAAATTTGGCCAAATATCGTGACACTCAATTTTCTCACAATCTCAAATATGAAAGTTAGTATTTTGCGGAAGCAAGATTTTTCACCTATTTTTACTTGGACAATGTTGGGCACATTGATGATCAATGATCAAACCAATAATGACACTCGAATGCTTAAAAAAATTCTATAATTGTATTCTAAATTTCTAGCTTAATTTTATGAGGTTGTGATTAGTGCAATTAACTCAGCTTGTGTAAAATTGGTTTCTCGGAATTAACCCGAATTGTCCCACAATTATTTTTTATTCAATATCTATAAATTTTTGGTATAAAACTGTTGAATGGTTGCTAATGAGTGAAGAAATCTTAAGAAAATATTTTTGCAATGGGTGGTTTGTTAGTTGGCGGGCCATATGTGGCCGTTGCCATATGGCAACACTGGGTCATACTGGAAATTTATATGAAAATAAAAATAATCTCTATTGAACAATTTTTAAGATAATTTCTTTATTTAAAAAAACAAATAAGAAAAAAATAGCATGAAATAAAAATAAAGTAAACATTTTTCAAATTTTTAAAAGTAAATCAATATAATAAAATAAAAGTAAAAAGGCAAATAATATTTTTTTTTTGTGAATTTTTACATTTTAGTATGATATTTTTGAAAACAATTGATGCACACGCCAACATTACATTTTGTGCAGGCAGTACGCATTATACTCGAGCAGGAGTCTTCGGCACATCGTCTTTTTTTTTCAATGGTTATTGGCCAATGGTTGACTCCATCGTAGCGAAGTGATTCCAGCACCGTTCCCTCTATTTTTCGTTTTTGCATTGGACCAGGTGAAATAGGAGGTACTCCGTAATGTTTGCAATAAAATGTCGCAATCTCTCGTCGAAATTCTAATTGTGGCATAGTCTGGTCAATAGATCTGTGTAGTTGCCATGCATTTTGGACCGACACATCAACCAACCAAGTAAATATGGAACTCCTTCATTTTTTACCTCTATTTGCAATTCGATATAGACTTACGTTTTGGTCCATTCTGTCAACCCCACCCATATATTGATTATATTTTCCAATTACGTTTGGACGAGGGAGATTAATTTTTCGCATTTGCGTTTTGGAGTAGCGTTGGACATTTGATACTGGATTCATGCCAAATGCAGTTGATGCAGCGCACACTACCGAATTATCGACCCATTTTGTCAAAAAAATGTTTTCGTCTCTTAATTTTTTTGAAACAGCATAACCACGTTCCATTTTTTTTATATTGTCTTTCGAAGGCAGTGGACAATTTTTTGGAACTCTGTTCTCTCGGATTATACCAGTTGCGTTATATCCTCGAGATTTCAAATATGGCAATAACGGAAAACTTGTAACCAAGTTGTCAAAATAGAATGACAATGGCAGTATCTGCACTTCTGGTGTTAAATCATCAATCATGTTTATAAATGGGGCACCGCATTTTCCAAATTTATCTTCATACATGGGATTTGACCTGGGATTTTGGCCTTGATAAATCTCAAAGTTTATTAAATAACCTGCTGGAGTACACAACGACCATACCTTATAGCCAAAGCGCATCGGTTTACCCTTTATGAACTGCTTGCAGCCATGTCTGCCAAAATAGGCAATCATGCTCTCGTCATATGACAAATGCTGCTCAGGGTGGAAATGCTTTATCATATTTGCCTTCTGTAATGGTCTGTAATAGGGCGTAGTTTCCACATTTTATCATTATTATTAATTTTTTTACAACTGTCCTCAAAATGGAGAAACTGCAAAATTTGCTGAAATCGATTCCTACGCATTGAATTCGTGATCATAATATTTACCAAGTCATCATCAGTACTCCAAGCTGTTCTTATTCGGCTGTGATAGTTATAGCCGGTAACAAGCAATATTCCAATAAACACTTTAAACTCTTGTACACTAATATAAGGGTTTGGTTTGCCAAGAAAAATTGCATATTTTCCCGATTCATCGCAAATGTGTTCAATCAAATCATCGTCGAAAAATTTTTCGAACTGTTTGTGTGGTGGAACTTTGCAGTCTTGAAAATTTGCTGGTGGAAAGATTGGAATAATGCCTGTAGAATTATCTTCACTCCAAACAAATTTCTTTGTTTTATTGTGTTGTGGTAATTTCAGTGTTGATTTCGATTTGATGACTTTACGTAAACGGCTTTTAGCTGGTAAAGTTGAATTCGATGGCTCGTTCATAGAATCATTCAAAGGATTTGATCCAATTTTCGCTGTAGAATTGGCCAAAATGTCTATTGAAATATTTTCATCACCTGTGAGTTCGTCGTCCGTTTCTTCCAACTGAATTTGACCAAGTGTGTGCACATGTCGTCCAGATCTAAATGCCATTTCACAGTTTGCTTTTAATTGACCTGCACATATATTATCTAGAACGGCCTCCTCTTCTTCAACGCCATCGTCTTCACCACTAACAACCCCATTTTCAATTTCAGGTGGCTCAATATGTATAGCTTTAGGTACGTCATCGTCGCTACTTAACTCTTCCAAATAGTCGATTGTCTCTTGCAGTGTTAGTTTCCTAGACAAAAAATTAAAATATCACTTTGAATATTTAAAAAATTTCAGTATGACCCAGCGTTGCCATATGGCAACGGTGAAATGAAAAATAAAAAAAAACTATATAAAAATTTATAATTTGCATTTCATTACACACTTATTAACATCTCTAATGTATCTTGTTTATGATGAATAATAGCAAAACAATTGGATATAAACATTAAATATTACAAAAACAATATTTACCGTCTCATAAAATCAAATTTGCACTTTTTTGACATATTCATTTCCACAACTTCTTTGTTTGACGACCACGCAAAAACTAACAATATATCTAGTGTAACCGATTGTCAGAAAAATCAACGGTACTTCCGAGAACACAAACTCGTCGCATATTTGAAATAAATTAAATTTAATAAATTAATAAATTAATTTAATAAATTAAACTTAAATTTAAAAAATCAGTAACTGCAGACAACTTTGGCGTTGCCACATGGCAACGCTGGGACAATTCGGGTTAATGTCGGCCAATCGATGGGTGGTTGCTTTGCGCTGATGTTTACATTTATTGATTGCACAATTTACTTCTAGAAATTATATTGCTATAGGGGTATTCTCTGTTTGGGTGTTCACACGTCTGTCAAGTTATTGAATCAATCAAAATTTGTTGTTGCTTTCCTATGTTAAAAAAAATGAACTCTCTGCGAGAGCGAAAATGAACTTCAAACTCTTCATCGAATCAGTCAAAATTTTGATTGAGCTCCAGACCTGCATCAATCAGTCAAAGGGTAGCATTTTTTTACTTGTCTGTTGTTTAGTAGCAAATTATTTCTAAAAAAGTACTTATTTGAACACAAAAGCAGTTTTTGAAGAGAATTTGGAAGAGTAGGCAGAAAAGTAGGCAAAAAAGTAGGTAGAAGAGTAACAAATGCTTGTATCGGTACTTCAGTTAAAAAATTATTTGTGAGCAGAAATAAATCTAAAATTTTAGAATGAGTAAAAGAGAAAAAAAATGCGATATACTTCAATCATTTGACAGACGTGTGAATACCTCTTATGTCTAGCATAATTGCATGAGAGCACGGATTGTAACAATCCTATACTTAAATATCCAATGGTTCGAGAGCGCCCTATTGTACAAGCGTAGCATAGTAAAATCAACAGCTCAAAGAACTCTATAATTAGCAGCACTTCACCCTCATTTCACCTACTGTTTGGCTGCTCTCTTTTTCTCTTCTCTCTCATTACAAACACAGGGTTGCATTTCATAAACTATGCTTTATAGCATCGCGGTATACATGGGTATCAGCATAGTAGAACTAGACAAGGTAGTGTTAGGGCTGAAAGTGCTCTCTTTCTTAGTGACCATAACTGTCAAACTCAGCCATTTCGGTATTTTTGCCAATTTTTGCTTTCATGTTGCATTATCATTGGTTGCAGATTTTGCATGAGTTGTTAACTTCGTTTTGACAGTTGCGGTCACCGGCTCTGTCTCTGCCATGGTTATCAGTGCCAAGAATGATAGAATAAGAGATTCCGCTTTGCCCAGGTCCGTTTCTTCTGCCAATAGAGTTTGACAACCAGCTGTTCAGTTGACTACCTCACAATATTTTATTTCTTTGAGAAGCGTATTGCGATCGGTTGTGTTTTATTTAATTGTGTATATATCGAAGTATATTTGCGAGTTTTTAACTTAAAATTTAAAAAATGAAGTGTGCAGCTGCTAATTGTGGTAACAGTAGCAAACAAATATTTTTCAGAAACCTGATGTTTGCAATAAATACAAAAATTAAATCAAGAAATTTAAGAAAACTCACACAAACCAAAAAGGAAAATACAAAAATATACACAGTAAAAAATTTGAGGGTAAATTTTATCTTTTTTATAACATTTGTGTGGTATAAACTTTTTTTATTCCAAATAGTTTATAAATTTTATGCCACTCAATATTATAAAAATAATAAAAAAAATATAATTTAAAAATTTTATATAGATATCATGTGTAAATCAAAATATATTCTATTATAGTTTATAAATTTTATGCCACTCAATATTATAAAAATAATAAAAAAAATATAATTTAAAAATTTTATATAGATATCATGTGTAAATCAAAATATATTCTGGTTCGAAAATAAAAAATTCACCGAAATCGGGAAATTTAAAAATATAGTGGTTTCGATTGGTCTGACCAGAAAAATGGCCTGGAAAACTTTATAAGATTTGATGGTATAAATTTTAAAACATTTTTGGTTTGGATTTATATGTTCACCAAAATAAAATTTATCCTCATATTTTTTACTGTGTATTTACTTAACAAAATATGTTTCATTATTTAAAAACTTGGAACTATCATTTATTTGTCCTTTCAATTCACAGTTAAATTAATGAAGAGAAAATATCTGGGGATGTTGAAACTACATCAATTAAACTCGTAATAAACATTTTTGTAAAATCCAACTCGAAAAATAATGCTCACTGAAGTTGGTTTCTCAGACAAATTTTTTTTTTTTTTTTTGACTATGCTGCTTACTGGCTGCAATAAAATAATAGTAAAAATAATGTTTGCAAAGAAATACTAAATAAATTTACCTTCTTCTCTAAAATTTATGCAATTTTAATTTCTGTGTAGAAATCGTAGGCAAATTGAACTCTCGCCAAAAAAGCATTGATATTATGACAACAATTTTGTTGTACTCTTTTTCTTGTCTTCAGCTCAATCTTTGTATTCTATCATTTTTGTATCAGTGTAGCATACATAGGAAATATTCTACGGTTGTTTTTACTTGATTTTTGTTGTTGCGGCGGTGCACTTATTGTATATTTCCTATTCTTACACCGTGCAACGGTCATATCCTAGGCATAGAGAATACCCCTATTGATTACTTGAACTGCGACCGGTCACAGCTTTCAAGTCGTGTGCTAAATGTAGGTTAGTAGTATGGCTTGGCGAGTTTTTTGACATTCTGTATGTTAACTTGTACAAGCATCTGATGTTTGGTGGCTTTCGTGTTTCTTTCAGTCAGACTATGAAGCAACTCAAAAAAAACCGGCTTCGGATAATTTCAATAAGATCCTACTCCTAATCAAAGTTAGTTTTGTAAAATTTCGCTCACTGTATAAATAAAAACGTATCAACATTATTTAGCATCATCTTTAAAAGATAATTACTGCTAATGAATTATTTTTTAAAAAAGTCACTTAAAAAAGAAACCCTAAGATTTACCATGCATTTTTTTCTTTCTGTCTGACTCCCGATATTCATACTCAACACCTAGTCCGGTGCTTTGAAACTACATCCCGAAGACATGTCAAGCTTATTGTCCTCACACGGTCTGCAGCCGGACAATAGAGATGATCAAAATGATAGCAAGCAAATGCAACTGGATCAATCGGATAACATCGACGGTAAGTACTGAATGCAAAATTTCTAAAAAAAGACTAGAACATTCTAACCTATCTTTAGACTTTATAAAAAAATAAAAAAATAAAACAAAGTAAATATGTATGATTTCTTTTATAATAGTAATTTATTTAATCAAATACTATTTTAGTTTAAACATTATTTTTTCTCAACTCTTATATGATTAGTATTAGCTTGAATTTTGAAAACACTTTTGTATGCTTTATAGTTAAAAAACGAAACATTCAATATTAATATAATTAAAACGTGCTGCAAAAACGCATTAAAAAAAGAAAACGAAATAAAAATTATTTAGTTGATCGTGTTTTAAAAAACAAAAATAGTTTTTAGATTTTCTTTTTTATTATTTTGTTATGTTTGTTTTGTAAAATACTTAATTTAAGCTTATTTAATTTTTGTTTTTAATTCATAGTTGATAGTTTGGAACACAATATTTTAATATAGTACATATATTGTATATCTATGATTGGCGAACATTAATTTTGAGCTTTACCGCGTAAAACTTAGTTCAATCCGTTCAATTTAGTGGTTTTGATATAGTAAATCTGAAAATAAATCAAGAGTTCTGCAGATAAATTGAACTTTTTACGAAATGCATAAAAGTGTTTTTTGGAAGGTCCTGCAGAAAAAATTATATTTTCACTTAGATGGATATCTTTACTGAACTAATGGATGCTTGGATGAAATTTGAGCATACTTTTCCTTGAAAAATGGAGATATGTTAAAACATAAATGAGAATACAACAACGAGAAAAGGATATATGTATTGATTTGGCATAATGCATACACCGAAAGCAAAAATTACGTCAGGCACGTAATCAATTCCACGAGAGACCCAGGACGTCTGAAGACCATAAGAACTGCGAATTGGACTTGTGAATTTGTGAAAAAATTAACTGCAAATCACTCCAAAAGCACTTATTACAACGCTCTCTTCTGAATGCATTTCGTAAATTTTTTCTTGAAAATTTTCAAGTTCTTTGTAAATAGTAATTTTTTTTTAATAAAGCTGTAAATATTTAAATTAAAAAAATAAATTTTGAAACACAAAAGAAACCTCCAAAAAATACTGTTATATGTTCAAGCTTTAGTAAACACTCTTTCTTCGATTTCTATAAATTAACAGCAAATTTTTGGATACTTACCTATTTTTGGTTAACCAATTCTAACTAATAAAACTGAAAGCCAAATACGTATAATTTTTTTTTCTGCAAAATTAGCACTTCTATTCAACAACCTAACCATTAAAAATCCAATTGAAAACCACCCATATCTTTATATATGCATATGTAACTATATTATTAATATTCTGTTGTTAATATTTCTTATTGATTTCTACTGCATGCATTCTACAGTTTAGTTTTATTTTTTTTTTTTCAAATTTCCCTTTCCTGTTATTAATTTTTTTTTTCTAACTTACTATATTGCTATATTCTATTTATTTTAATTATATTTCGAGTTTGGTCTTATAGTTTGAAAATAAAACTAAAAACATCATAATTTTCAAGTTTGCCAAATAAAAATTATTTAAACTAAATATTTTAACTTTGAAACAATGTTAAAAAAGCAACAGATCAACACCCCTCCTCCTACCGGATTTATATACATTATTACATTATTTGAAAAAGTGCCAGATCAAGCATCATTACCTGTTAGTTTTCGCTAATGTATCTCATAGTGATTCGATGGATCTGCTTTAATAGTTTTTCTTTTACGAACAAAATTTGTGTTTGTATGAACGTGGCATGCTGCATGAAAAAAAACCATATACGAATATATGTATGTATGTATGTATCAATATACATACATGTGTTAATTTAAAAAAACTGAGTATCTGCGTATTTTCTTACACCTAGACATTCATTGCTCCATTTGTCTTTCTTCTAAGCACTTTCGTAGTTGTTTTATTTTTAATAATTAACTGTATTTCTTTGTTTTTGCTGACTCTTTCTTTTAAGTTTTGTTCCGTTTTATTTATATTAATATTATATTGCTTATTTTGTTTTCTTTCTTTAATCCAATTTTAATTATTTTCTGTTTATCCATTTCTAATATTATTTATCAAATACATACCCTCAAAGTGTCGATCATTGATTACATCAGCAACCTATAATATTTGACTCTACTCGTTAACTATATTAACTCAATCATTTAGTAAAGAAACGAAAAAAAAACGCAAAATTCTCTGTTGTTCTTGCAAATCAAAAAACCAAAATTATTATGAGGATAAGTTTAAAAACTGAAACAAAATTGGCTCAATTGGCAAAACAGGTTAAGTAGGTAGGTATCTAGCGAATAGCCTTATAACACTATTATTGTATATTATTGTGGAACTAGTGGCTTGCATCAATGGTGCGACTATTTATTTTTACTAAAAATTTATTAAGGTTTTAATAAAATCGGTCACAAACGTGTCACGAGCACATCGGTGTTGTTTTAAATATTTTAAAAAAACACAAAACGATAACATATTAAAAAATACGTATTTAATATAAGTTAAGCAAAATTGTTAATTATTCTCTTTTTTTAATCATGAAAAAAAAACATATTTTTTCCTCTCAAGAACATTACCATATACATAATTAACAAAACAAAATTTAATCGGCTAATATTTTTCGACGTAACCACTTCTTTTTAAACGTGGTTTTCTATTAATAGTTTTAAAATTAGTAAATTTACGATTAATAGACAAAATGTCGTTTAAGTGACAAAACAATCCTCAGCCCAAGAGAGATAAAATTTTATATAAATTTTTTTTTTATATCATACATATTTTTATTGTAATGTATGCTTAGAATGTTTTTCGCTCCGTTAGTTCATAAAGTTCAGACAGAAAACCTCAGCTTCTCCAAGCAGCAGGGTTATCCCAATATGTCTTTCCGGAAGAGCACCCATTACAGCCACTTAAAAAAAAAACAAAAAGTTAATGAAGTCATTCCAATACGCCATCTACACATTAACTTAACGTTTGTGTAAATTAGAGTGGCCGCACATTGTATGAACATTTTTTTTTTCGATATCCAAATGTTAAACAGTGTCAAAATGTGCAATTTGATGCCATATTTGAGTTCCCAAAATTTTATCCAGATTAAATGACCGCAATCCTTAATATTAGAAACGCCTTTAAGTGGCGTTATGTGGGCATTAAGTGTGACCTAAAGACCATTTTTTGGCGTATTTGTTCCATAGCATCTATATAGATGTAAAAACTTCATTAGAATGTAGAATGATATATCGTTCGATAATCTGATTTATATAATTTTCGGGATACATATATTTTAAGGAAAAATTAAGGATATAAAAAACAGTCAAAATACGCTAATGAGCTGTTCTACTTTAGTTTTTTTCAATCCATGGCGCGTCTTTTCATATAAAAAGCTTTGTTGTAGGACCCATCCTTAACCCACACCGTCCCATAATTGGAGAAACTTACGATTTGGTCAACTGCGAGTGTGTTTCCTGGCAATTTTGAGCTGTGCAAATTTAAAACAAATCTTCACCGACACTACTCCATCTGTCCACCCTCCAACTAACTATCACCCATCTTCCGAATCAACACAATGCTTACAAAATTATAGGGGCATCCCCTGAGCGTTGGTTCAGTCTAAAAAAAAAAACAAAAAACTATTGACGTCGCAATACTATACATTCGCAAAACCGATTTTTTAAATTTAAGGTCTACGTATGAGTCGCTTATTTTGAAAGTGGGGCAGTCCATTTTTTAAAAAATTGAGCTAATGATAATTACATATAAAACTAAAAATAATATTTTTATCTGCAAACAATTTGTGTAAAAAAAAAAATCAGGTTGCCTAATATTTCGGTGAAGGAAGTTTAAGGTATTAACGGTATTGTAAATATGTTTATTTTGAAAGTGGTGCAAGTCCATCTCAGGTTGAAACTATTTTTAACCTTATATATTATGGCAAAATTTAACATAATAATAAGTATATCATAATTGAAAACCATTAAACATCTCGCAAAAACAAAAAATTTATTTGCCCCACTTTCAAAATTATACTTTTAACTAAAGATTACGATAATTAATTAATTTAAAAAAAAAGAACAAGTCCATTCATGTTTAAGAAAACCTTATTTTTTTATAGAAATCATTACAAAAACTATTGGCTTATAAGCTTACATTATCTAGCACCACAAAATACAAAAATATGTGTGCTAGTGTTTACCAGTAATTTTAAATTTATTCAAATACAAACCTTTAAATATTTCAGAATAACAAAAATCAGACTTGACACACTTTCAAAATAAGCGTCTCATATGTTAGTTATCTTATTTTCACAAAAGGATCTAAGGAAATCTAGTATAGTGCTTCCAATATCGCGTCCGGAAAAAGTGTGATATATATGGCACTCAAAATCATTCAAAATCATGCGGTCCCCAGACAAACCCACAAGTTGAGAAAATAATCCGAAAATAGCCCCTAGTTGCAACGAATGACCAAAAGATAGGTCAACTGTTCCAAAAGGTTTAATATAAAGCAGATAAATCAACGGCTGATTGCTTTTATTAGGTTAGGTTAGGTTGAGACGACAGCCGTTGTACGTGCTCAAACTATACACACGTACCACGGCTAAAACGTACCATTGTGATACCACTGCACACTTGGTCTTCAGTCCGAGTGGAACCACATTGAGCTCTTGATAAAGCTTGCAAGACGTTTGACGCTTGTCCTTGACAGGTTGGCAGGCTCAGAAAAGAAGAATGACCCTATATATTTCTGCCTTCTTCCAGCAACAGCGGTACAGGAACATTGTACGTGGGAGACGGATTCTTCCTCCTCCTCGTCTCTGCAGCTTCTGCAGAAGTCATTTGTGATAACTCCCAGTCTGAAGACATGTCTGCCTATTAAGCCCTGTGGTAACGGGCAATAGCGTGACTACCTCTGGTCTTCCCAACGAGAGAAGGGCTCTCTATCGCTCTGGATCTAGAGTTGGCCAGATGAGAATTGTTGTTCTGCATGTTGAGAGTCCAGTCCATCTTGAGTTGGCTTTAGATGTGGTTTACTCTAACTATACTTACTCAGTTGGCGCTACAACCGTATGTCGGTCTTGGCCTCATCTAAGAATTTGCACCAACCATTTCTGTCTTTCGCTTGCTGGTGCCAGTTGGAAATTCCAAGCTTCGTCAGGTTGTCCTCTACTTGGTCTTTCCAACGAAGATGCGGTCGTCCTCTTCTGCGTTGACCGCCACTGGGTACCGAATCGAATATTTTCTTCACTGGAGCATCGTCTTTCATGTGCTGAACATCACCTAGCCAGCGAAGTCGCTCGATTTTAATGTGCTTGACTATGTCGATGTCAGCGTACAGCTCATATAGTTCATCTTTTCACCGTATTCGGTACTTGCCATTGACGCAGATTGGTCCGTAGATTTTACGAAGAATCTTTCTCTCGAATGCTCCTAAAGTCTTTTCATCTAAACTGCTCAGCGTCCAGGTTTGTGATGCATAAAGTAGGACGGGCATGATGAGCGATTTATAGAGCGTGATTTTCGTTCGTCGAGAGAGGGCTCTGCTCCTCAATTGCCTAATTAGCCCAACGTAACACCTGTTGGCAAGAGTTATTTTCGTTTGATCTCAATGCTGATGTCGTTGTTTGAGTTTATGCTGGATCCCAGATAGACGAAGTCTTTCACAACCTCGAAGGAGATATCTGTAACGTAGGATCCAAGACTCTGGGAGATCTGAATTCACTGCCAGACCCATTCGACTTGACTCTCTTTCTAATCTGGAAAATGCTGTACTGACTTCGCGCGTACTATGGCCAATGATGTCAATGTCATCAGCATGCTCAAGCAGCATAACACTCTTGTAGAATATTGTGCCACTACTTCTCAGATCAGCAGCTCGGATGATATTTTCCATCATTAGGTTGAAAAAGTCGTACGATAAGGAATCACCTTGTCTGAAACCTCGTTTGGTAACAAATGGTGGGGAGAGGTCCTTCCCGATTTTAACTGTGCTGCTGGTGTTGCTCAGTGTCATCCTGCAAAGTCGTATTAATTTTCAGGAATACCAAATTCAGACATGGTGGAGTACAGGTGCTTCCTTATTGGGCTGTCGAAGGTGGCTTTGTAGTCGACAAAAAGATGATGGGTGCCGACTTGTTTTTCTTGCGTCTTCTCCAAGATTTGTCGTAGTGTGAAAATCTGGTCGATGGTGGACTTTCTAGGTCTGAAGCCACACTGATAAGGTCCGATCAGTTCGTTTACAATCTTTCACATAAAACGCTCGACAGGATTATATGCAATATTAAGAAGGCTTATCCCACTGTAATTGGCACAGGTAGTGGGATCGCCTTTCTTGTGGATTGGGCTGAGCACACTGAGATTCCAATCATTCGGAATGCATTCTTCCGACCATATTCTGCACAGAAGCTCGTGAATGCATTTAAAAAGAGCTTCGCCTCCGTTCTTAAACAGCTCAGCAGGTAAGCCATCAGCTCCCGCGGCTTTGTTATTTTTATTTATTTTTAAGCAGTGCTATAGCTGTCAGAACTTCATCATAGTCGGGCAGCGGAACTTCGACGCTGTCATCCGTAATTGGGGTTTCCGGGATATCATCTCTATTGGCGGGATTGTCAGTGTTGCCATTTAGAAGCTTAGAGAAGTGTTGGACATCTGTCACTAGATTCCCGTTTTCATCCTTGCAGGTTTTAAAGCCATCGGCAAGGCGTCTTATTTTTTCGAAAAATTTTCGGGCCTCATTCCTGTCACCATACATCTCAATCTTCTCCTGCTCGCGCTTTTCTGCCTCTCTTTTTTTCCGCCTGAAAATACGTTTCTCCTCCCTCCTCTTTTCTTTGTATCGCTCCTTAGCAGCGCGCTTTACAACCGACTGCAGGGTGGCTTTGTAGGCGGCGTCTTTCTCTGCTGTGGCGTCGCGACACTCCTGGTCGTACCGCTGGTTTCGGCGAGGGCGGTGGTAGCCAATCACCTCTTCACCAGCCGCACGCGTGGAGTTGGAAATGTGTGTCCACTGCGCGCATATATCATCGATTGGAGGAGTGCTTTGAAGCAGGAGTGAGAGTCGAGTGGCCAAAGCTTCGGCTGTCTGTTTCGATTGCAGCTTGTCGACGTCTAGCTTTCTCTGTGTAGGGTTGCGTGTATTTTTAGCTGCGCACAGACGTGTACGGATCTTGGCTGCGACAAGATAGTGATCCGAGTCAATGTTTGCACCACGAATCGTGGGCACATCCAAAACACTGGAAGAGTGCCTTCAGTCGATCAAAACGTGATCAATTTGATTTTTTTATTTTTTTTTTTATTAGCGGACATGCAGGTGGCGATGTAGTGTACTCATTAAGCATAATTTTGGCAGTTGCCATCGGGATGCTCGGTGAGTTCCGAACCATTGAAGTCACCGATGTACCTTTCCTAGCAAGCTCGTCTGCTTTTTCATTTCGCCGTATGCCCTTAGTCTGACCACCAAACAATCTGCATGTTGCCCAGCAACCAAGGCGTTCTGTAGAAGGTGGAGTAAGGTCTCTAAAGCCGCAGTTGGTGTTGTTCTCAGAGCACCGCTGATGCAAATAGATGCCATTCTTTGGACTTTTTGAAGCTGGTTAAAATATGTGACCTTGTCTAAGACTGGCCGCCATATCGTTGCTCCATATAAAAGTATAGGTCTGAGGACCTCAGTATACAGCCAGTGAACGATATTGGAGGAAAACCCCATCTTGTCCCTATAGCTCTTTTACAAGTATACAGCGCAACTTCGTACGCTCAGAAATATTAAGTTTCCAGCTAAGCTTCCTATCAAGAATGAGTCCTAGATATTTTTCATTTTCCGATAAGGATAATGCAGACCCATTTAGCGTGATTGGCATTAGAGACAGAATTCTATGTTTCCTTGTGAAAAAGACCAGTTCTGCTTTGGCCGGCTTTACTCCAAGACTACAGGGTTCGGCTCATAGCTCGAGTTTGCAAAGAGCTCTTTGTATAACGTCGAGTAGAGTAGTGGGAAATTTACCTCTGACTGCGATTGCTAGGTCATCGGCTTATGCTGCCACTACACAGCCCTCTCTTGAGACAGCAGTATGTTGTTCACTACCAGATTCCAGAGGAGTGGAGTTAGCACACCACCCTGTGGCGTACCACTTGTCACCGATCTTACAGCGCTGTATGCACCTAGGTCTGATAAAATTACTCGGCAGTTGAGTAGCTTATCTATTAGGTCAGTAATAATTTTATTCACACCTAACCTACGCAACTAAAATAAATAAAAATTAATCCATAAAAAAATTAAATTATGTCAATATATATAATTATCGATATCAGTCAATAAGTCAATATTATATTCAATATGCATATAAAATGATTTTCATCAGAATACATAAAAAGATTGAATCCATAATTCAAAATATCAATTCATTTTTATCAGAATACTGAAACATTATACTTTTTGGAATAGTTTGGATTTCATGTGTGATGATAATTCCTTTCTTTACCACTCAACACTTTGCAGCAATCAATGTCTGCCCTCTTCATCATGCATATATGCTTGATTGTAGTCGGTGATCAATTTCACGGCTCTTTTAGCTGCATCATTCACAACTGATATATTCTTTCATATTTTAGAGCCTTCTAAATAGTCACTTTTATCCTTACACAGAGAAGGGTCATATTCCAGAAATTCCGAGAAATCTCTAGGCGTTCGAAAAACTATTTAGTATTTGGAGTTGCACAAACACACAAATATCTCGTTGCAAACTGTTTAAAATTTTGTCACTAGGTATTATTCGCTTGCAAATGCTGAAGTTGTTGTCGTCGTCCTCGTGAAATTTCAGACCATTTTTAACCATTTTTCTTTTAATTTTTATGCTTTCGTCGAAAAAGGTTAATCCCATTAGCTCCTCAGATAGTTACCAGAGGTAGATTCTGAATTTTTGAAACTTGGGATGATGTCACCAAGAAATGTCACAAGTTTCAATAGGTTTTTGTAATCGCTCCGTTTGTGTATTTCTTGTAATGTCTTAAAACCAAAGATTTTGACTGATTTCTAGAAATCCGCGCTTACAGCATCCTATGTGGTTTCATCTTCAATGCTTGTTTTTAAATTGTTGGTATTAATTGCATTCCATGCAATTCCTAAGCGTTTGAAAAGGAGAAAACCAGGTTCTGTGCTTTTCCCAAAGTTTATACTACTAACTTATATCTAAATTTTAATGCATTGTGACGTCACATAGTGTAACGAGGTCTGTGGGATGAGGGACAAAAGTAGAATGAATCATCTTAGGTACATGAAATTGAGCATGCATGAGCATGTTCATAAATACAAAACTCCACACAAATTTTCATTAAGATCGGACACGCCCTTCGCCTACCTTCCATTCAAAATAAACAATAAAAGTGAAAGTGTAAAAACCAAATTAACTAATTTTTGTATTAATTGCATACACAAAATACCATTTTAAAATTTCATCTATATTTGCCATGACCTTCATCCACCTCCCATACAAAATTAAGATTAAAAGTGCATTTCTAGTTGTAGAAAGTATTAGAAAAAACATTGACATTTTTTATTAACTTCATTCACATAATTATCATATAACATTTTCATCAAGATTTGCCTCGCCTTTTGCTCACCTCCCATACAAAATTAAGAATAAAAGTGCAATATCTCGAATTCTAAAAAGCATTAGAAAGGAAATTAACTATTTTTTATTTACTACATTCACATAATTATCTAAATATTTTATCATGATATACAATGCCCTTTGCCCACCTCCAGGTGCTAGTAATATCTCCAGGTGTAGAAAGTGTAAGGAGCAAAATTAATTAACTTTTTATTTACTTAATTTACATAATTACTATATAAAAATCTGCCACGCCCTTCGCTTACCTCCGATACAAAATGAAGATTAAAAGTGCAATATCTCCAGTTGTAGAAAGTATAAGAAAGGAAATTAACTTGTTTATTTTTAACTGGTTTCACTTAATTATCAGATAATTATTTTATTCAGATAAGACACGTCCTTCACCCGCCTCCCACACATTATTCAATGAAATTTATTAATTAAAAAAATTTTTATTTAAATACACGGGTTTGTTTAAATTTTACATACATCTTCACATAAATCTTCAAATAAATCTAACAGAAACAATAATTGACTGTCTTCAGAATAATTCGTTGAGTTACTCGACACAAAGTCAGAGACATCGAGATCAGAAATGAAATCAATTTTGTCATCATTCGTATCATGATCTTCATTTAAAATGAATTCATTATTTTCACTATAAGTTCTCAAAAATTTTTACGGGTATGATTTAAACTGATTTTTCTAAACTCTTTATTTCTAGCTTCTAAAGCAATACAATTAATATTTTTACATATTTAAGCCTAAACCTTCACTACAATTCTTACCCACGGGGATCTTAATTGTTGGAAATGACAGCGTAAAATTAGGGAGAGTAAATTGTAACCAAACTTAATAATTCAAGTGAATGTTGTAGTCAAAACCCTAACAAACAATTTAAGCTGAACTACGATGAAATCAGACGCGTTTAACTCGAGAAATCTTTCCCCTGGCTGAAGACCATTCTTTTCGTCACCACCTAGCAAGAATAAAATGCATAAATTTAAAAAAAAAAATTAAATTTTTAGGATATCGATTTTTGTTTTATTTACCTAAAAAATTTTCAAGTATTTATGCATTATTGTTTTTGCACAATAAAGCCTTAAAATTAAGCTTTTATTTTTTTTGTTTCAAATGTGGAATGTCACCCTGTCATGTATTTTTTGCTATGTAATTGGTGCTCATTTTCGTCAAAACATTTTCTATATTTCCATATCATAATTAACCAGTGATGAGAAATTTAATCAATTCTAACAAGTTTTTAGAATGCCGGTATTGAAAGGGTTAAGAAGGGCATGTGTTAAGACATACTTAAAACTAAAAAAACTAAAATGTTTTTAATCTGTAATTATAAATAGAAATTTAGGTTTTTCGGATTTCTATAACCTTTTTTGTGGTATATCAACATTTTTTTATAAAATTTTTAAAGTTGTGTTTTTTAGCAAGAACTTGTAAAATATGTTTTTACTAAAATTTTTGAGATTTTGGAAATTATTCAGTGCAAAACTATAAAAACCGATATTTCGAAAAATTTACTAGGCTGCATATAAAGACTATAACGACCACAAATAGAAAGATATCAAATAATCCCTTTAGATTCAGATAATTAAGACTCCTAACTATAAATTTCCATACTTACTTTTACGAGTTTATGACTTTTTTTTCGTAAATACTTTTGTCCACCTCTTTAATACATTGTGCGTCATTAGTTGACCAAATCGTAAGTTTCGCCAATTATGGGCTGGTGGGGGTTAAGAATGGGTCGTAGAACCAAGTTTTATAAATTTAAAGGAGCGGCATGAATTGAAAAAAATTAGAAAACAGTTCATCAGCGTATTTCAATCGTTTTTTTTTTTTATTAAAAATATAAAACTGAGAAAAATGGTAATCTGAGTATATTCTTAATTTTTCCTTAAAATAGATGTCTCGATAACTAGATATCGCAGATAATCGTACGATAAATCAAAATGTTTGTATTATCAAAACCTAGGATTGCTTACTACATTTCAATGACTTTTTTCATTTATATAGATGCTATGAAACAAATACGCCAACAATTGGTTTTTAGGTCCAACTTAAGGCCTAAATGGTGGCGGGTTGCGGTCCTGCAATCTAGATGAAGTTTCAGGAACTTGAATTTAACACCAAATGACACATTCTGACCATGTTTAACATAGAATTTTCGAAAAAAAGTTTATAAGGGCCACTTTAACTTACATTATCAATTCCTTATGTCAGGTGTAGTAAAAATAAATGCATTATTTTTGCATAAAATTTAAGGCTTTATTTAGCATACTGATAATGATCCAATTAAGTTCAAATTTCCGCTTTGTTCGATAACTTGTTGCCATTTTGAAGCTAACTTCATTATGTCTAGGAAACTTTCGTCCCTATTGGCAAAAAACTGGAGCAATCAATTGCACAGCTACTCTTGAGGCGAATGTTTAACCAGCAAAATTTTTCGCCATAGACAGAAACACGTGGCAATCACTTGGTTCTAGGTCCGGGCTATAGGGGCTATAGGAGTGGAAGCATAGCAACCTCCTAACTAAGCTCCCCGAGCTTTTGGAGAGTCACTAACGATGCGGGAGACTCGGCGTTGTCCTGATAAAGCACAATTCCTCTCCTAATACATATGTATTGGCCAAAGCTGGCCGCTTCTGGGCGATTGCTTCTTACAGACGGTCCAATTGTTGACAGTAGGTCAGAATTAAGAGTTTCTAAGAGTCATAGTACGTCTGTTGAACAAGAAAGAAATTGCTATAATTCATTGTTAAAATGTACCTAATTAAGTCTATCCCTTTCACCCAATGCGATTATTTGTTGCAATTTCTACGACACCAATACGGTTTCAGGCCATTTCTACGCGATACTTTGTTTAGAGAGCCAACATGAGTTACGTGTACGCGAAGCAGTAAGACGCCTTGTTTTTATGCACACAACCGAAAGGTCTGAAAATGTCATATGCAGCCGCGGCTAAAACGATGGAAAAGTCAGAATGCTTTGTTCAGAAGTGGGAAAAAAGGTACAAAAATCAAAAAAGTCGACGACCTTCCGGCTACGGGAAGCTAAATAGATACTTTCCAAAAAAGAAACTAACATTAGTATCAACACAATCAGGCAGCGCTTAAACGAGGTAGGGGTCAAGTTTTGTCTCTCAACCTTGAAACATTTGCTTACGGCAAAGCACATAGAAAGCCGATGGACCTGAGCAAGTGCAAACATTATTTGCAATTGGTTGAATGTGGAGTTTACTGATGAATGGACATTTTGGGTACGAGTTCCGGCGAAGCATGCCTGGTTAACTAGAAAAAAACAATATATTCTACGCACTGTCAAATGTCCTGTAAAAGTTAATGTCTTTCAGATTGGCAGATTTAATTTTTTTACAAGCGAAGCCAAAATTTACAAGCGTGGCCTTTTGACATCAGCCAGGAAAACGTTTGGACCGCATAATAAAAATTGGGGTCTACAAGAAGACAATGACCCAAAGCATCGAAGTCGTCTCTGCAGTGACTGGAAGGATGCAAATGGGGTTATCACAATAGATTGGCCCATAAAATCCCCAGAAGCTGATCCTATAGAAAATGTGTAGGCCATTATGAAAAGCAAGCTTAAAGAAAAGCCTGCGTACAATTTGAAGCAGCTCTGTCAAACAGTTAAAAAAAAAGGCGTTCCCTTCCCTCGGAGTACGCTGGCTATAATGAAAGCCGGAGGCGATTTCACAATATACTAAACAATAGTATCGTAGCTCTTAATATACACATACTTTAATGTAAAAAAAAAATTAATAATTATCGTGTATACTTTAACAAATAGCGCCATTACTTTTTTGTTGAACATACGGTTCCGTGGCAATCCCACCAGACATACAGCAAAATCTTTCTGACCGTCAATCCTGGCTTGGCCACCGTAAGCGTCGGCTTACCGCGATTCGACCACAACCTATTTCTCTTGACATTGTCGTAAGTGACGGACCCACTTTTCATCACCAGTCACCGTGCACTTTAGAAATGGGTCCATGCTGTTGGAAATTCTATCCATGAGGTTTCTGTGTTAACTCGTGTGACAACCCCCATACTTCGAGCTTCTTCTTTATGTATCCAGCCTTATTCAAATGGTTTCAAACGGTTTTTTGTACAATGCTTAGCACTTGGGTAATAAAAATAGTGTTTATGCACAGTGTCTAAAATAATATTACGGATACGAACCATATTTCAGCAACCAAGAGCGATGTCTATGTATTCCAACATGTTTTTTAATCGTTGAATTTTTCTCTATTGTCTCTCAAAATGTCATGAAGTTGGTTGTAATAGTAATAGTAACAGTGATTATTTTGCGAAAACAAGTGTTCATCCATACTGAATTTGAAACATGGAACAAAGATTGTTTATTTAATCCTACTCAAAACTTGTTGAAAATGCATCAGAAGCATTTCGATGGATGCAACAAGTGTACGGTGATGATTGCTTAATCTTCGTATGCTCGCGCCAAATAGTGTAACACATTAGTGTAACGCACACGGTCTATAAGACTGAAAGTGCTAGGGCCGTTTTAGTATGCTTTTCGTAAAATACAATAATAATAGGGGTACTCACACTGACTTGGGTAGTTGGGTATGGGTAAATGATAATTTCGAGCACCCTTAATTGCAAATGATTACTTTGTAGAAAAGTTTTGGGAAGTGCTGCATGTTTGTTTTATCTCCCCGGTTCATGTTGCTGATGAGATATAGTGACAGCTGGGAGAAGACTGCCACCAAATTATTTTTTGTCATTTTTTCAAGAGTTCGCCAAATTTAGGCTATTAATTGGGCGTAAAAAAAGTTTTTTTATAAACAAGTAATTTTTAACGTGAACTTCGCAGCATTTTATAATTTACTAGTAATCCCGGGTAGACGTTGTCCTATAACAGACCACTTTACTTCCATATAGGAATTTTCATGCCAAACGGAAAAAACTATTTAATATATCTGAACGGCATAACTGTAGTGCGACCATGCCCATTTTTAGTTCAGTTTCCGAAGGATACCATATGAACTAAATTACTAAATTTTCGTCAAATACGACCAAAACCGTCCGATTTGAGAGCGGTTAAAAAGGATATGACATTTGTTTTTATTAACCGAGATATTAACCTTAATAACACAAATTGTAATTTTGGTGGCCTTTAGTGTTACCTTTTCTGAGATCTTAACTGACGGTTAAGAGACACCGCAAGAACTATTTCTTCTATATAGAAGGCCGGTAGATGTAAGCGTGACAACATTTATGTGTATAGTGACCCCAAAGTTTCATTCACAACTCTGGATTTATAATGATTTCTCAAAAAAAGTTGCAGTTATATTTCAACCACGCCTATTTTTGATTGAGTTGCCGAGAGTAAGCATATGAACTAAATTACAAAATTTTAGTCCAATACAACCGAATTCGTCTGAAATATAGCGTTTTTATTGATTTGTGGGTGGTAAAGGTGGTGTGGCATTTTTTTTTAATTTGAGATGCTAGCCTTGAGAATAAATGTTCTAAATTTGATGCTCGATTAGGTCAATTATTGCCCATTTTGTGCAAAAGTTGGTAACACATGGAAAAAGTACTCTTTTTGGGCAAGAAATCAATCTACCCAAACAAGTCAGGGTGTAGATTGGTAGATACTTGGATACAGTGGCACTTTACAAAAACAAAATGTACGGCATTTGCCAATCTACCCAACTACCTCAGTCAGTGTGAATACCATTAATACTATTTTTGATGTGATTGTGTGAAAACATACCAAACACAGTTTTATTGAAAGGCAAAAGTAAGCCATGGGTCTAACAGACCAATGCGCGAGTATGCGAAGGTTAAGTAAAGCAGTTATTTTTGAAAGGAATCAAGTTTTTTGGGCGGCATTTTAGTTCCGACGCCTGAAATGATCCAAAAAGTACGTTATTTTATTGCAGAAGAGCACAATGCTTCAGTGAAAATAAAGTAAGAGGCCTTAAACATCAGCAAAGAGACTATTTGAATAATTATTAACAAGGAAATGGGCAAAACAAAGGTCTGTGCAAAATTTCTTCCACACACATTTGAATGATGAGTAAAAATTAATGAGAGTCCCGCAATTCAGGGACTTCGTTGCGGTAAAGAGCGAAATGGAAGTAAAAAAACTCACCACAAGCCAAAAAAAACATGGAAAGTTCCTTAAAAAATTAAGATAATACTCATCACATTCCATGATAGCAAACGAATTATCCACAATTAATTCATTCAAACTGCAGCAGATAATCTTGGAGTTTGAAAGCGTTTGCTTTCCAGAATCCGTTAGATTCGACCCGAATATTGCGATCCAGAAAGTTGGTTACTTTTTCACGATAATGCTCCGAGTCGCACTGCACTCATAGTTTGTTAATTTTTGGCTTTAAATCAAGTGTGTGTGTGTGCTAAATCATTCACCGTTTCTATTTGTTTCCGAAATTTAAAATTTAGTTGAAACTATGTTATTTTAACTATTACATTCTGACCATCAAACCAACTAAGACACGGGCATTGGAGCCAATCCCGCAAAATGAGCTGGAGCAGTCATTTGAATCACTATTGAATCGCTGTAACAAGTGTATTGAATCGGGAGGAAACACTCTGTCTGTGTGATGGCTATAGACTCAAAAACTACATGGCCGATTGAGCTGAAATTTTGAGTCGATTTGTTTTGAGTACGATGATTTAGGGAAAATAAATAAATTGTGCCACACCCCCTCTTACCACCCCTAACAAATCAATAAAAATGCTATATTTCGGACGATTTGGGTCGTATTAGATTAAAACTTGATAATTTTGTTCGTATGGTTACGTTCGTAACCATCTAACGTTACCCAAGCGCACCTAAACAACTCGAGATAAAGATAACTAAAGCCATCTAGTGGACAAAATAATGAATTTCTTTTTACTATGGTATTTTAATTCCTCTCATGGCAGAACTAGAGAAGGTAGATGCATTTCAGACTGCGTGCTCTTTCTCATATCCAAAATTGTGAAAGTGATCTTTTTGCGAACTAGAACAAAAGGAAATCAATGGCAGCATTCAGCAGACTAAACAGTTGGCAACTGGCTGTTGTGTTAAAATTCGCTGAAACAATGAAAAAAACTCTGCAAATTTGAGTGAGAAACCTTTGCAATTAAATTATTTGCAAAATTATAATAAATAATTATAATAATTAAATTAAATAATTGTCAACTTTTCTTCGGTATCGCTACCATAAGAGTTCACAAAAGTTGACTTTGATGAATGCGGCCAATTTTCGCTTTCTCATTGGTTTCAGATTTTCTATAAGCTGTCAACTTCGTTTTGACAGTTTCAGCAGTCCGTCTCTCCGAAATGCTTCTACCTACTCTAATTTTATTATGATTCATTTCATGTGTTTAATAAAAATTTAATCATAAATTCAGTTTTCACTTTAATTTTAATATCTTTAACCTTCAAACGCATATAATTTTTTGTAACGTAAAATATTTTAGCTTTGATATCACTGAATACCAAATTTTTTAGCTTATATTGTTCTATTTAAAAAAACTCAAAAAGGAATGTTCCAGATTTGTTTGCCACATTAGAACTATAAAATTAAAAAATTCATTACTTACTTGCTTACTTAGTTGGCGCTACAACCGTATGTCGGTCTTGGCATCATCTAAGAACTTGCGCCAGCCATGCCTTTCGCTTGCTGGCGCCAGTTGGAAATTCCAAGCTTCGTCAGGTTGTCCTCTACTTGGTCTTTCCAACGAAGATGCGGTCGTCCTCTTCTGCGTTGACCGCCGCTGGGTACCGAATCGAATGTTTTCTTCACTGGAGCATCGTCTTTCATGCGCTGAACATGACCAAGCCAGCGAAGCCGCTCGATTTTAATGCGCTTGACTATGTCGATGTCAGCGTACAGCTCATACAGTTCATCATTCCACCGTTTTCGGTACTTGCCATTGACGCAGATTGGTCCGTAGATTTTACGAAGAATCTTTCTCTCGAATGCTCCTAAAGCCTTTTCATCTAAACTGCTCAGCGTCCAGGTTTGTGATGCGTAAAGTAGGACGGGCATGATGAACGATTTATAGAGCGTGATTTTCGTTCGTCGAGAGAGGGCTCTGCTTCTCAATTGCCTACTGAGCCCAAAGTAACACCTGTTGGCAAGAGTTATTCTTCGTTTGATCTCAATGCTGATGTCGTTGGTTGAATTAATGCTGGATCCCAGATAAACGAAGTTCTGCACAACCTCGAAGGAGGTATTGTCAACGGTAACGTGGGTTCCAAGACGCTGGGACTGTTTGTTTGTTGACACTAAGTATTTCGTCTTATCTGCATTCACTGACAGACCCATTCGACTTGACTCTCTTTCTAATCTGGAAAATGCTGCACTGACTTCGCGCGTATTATGGCCGATGATATCTATGTCATCAGCATACGCAAGCAGCATAACACTCTTGTAGAATATTGTGCCACTACGTCTCAGATCGGCAGCTCGGATGATCTTTTCCATCATTAGGTTGAAAAAGTCGCACGATAAGGAATCACCTTGTCTGAAACCTCGTTTGGTAATAAATGGTGGGAAGAGGTCCTTCCCGATTTTAACTGCGCTGGTGGTGTTGCTCGGTGTCATCCTGCAAAGTCGTATTAGTTTTGCAGGAATACCAAATTCAGACATGGTGGAGTAAAGGTGCTTCCTTATTGGGCTGTCGAAGGCGGCTTTGTAGTCGACAAAAAGATGGTGGGTGTCGACTTGTTTTTCTTGAGTCTTCTCCAAGATTTGTCGTGGCGTGAAAATCTGGTCGATGGTGGACTTTCCAGGTCTGAAGCCACACTGATAAGGTCCGATCAGTTTGTTTACAATGGGCTTCAATCTTTCACATAAAACGCTCGACAGGACCTTATATGCGATATTAAGAAGGCTTATCCCACGGTAATTGGCACAGATAGTGGGATCGCCTTTCTTGTGGATTGGGCAGAGCACACTGAGATTCCAATCGTTCGGAATGCATTCTTCCGACCATATTCTGCATAGAAGCTCGTGAATACATTTAAGTAGAGCTTCGCCTCCGTTCTTAAACAGCTCAGCAAGTAAGTCATCAGCTCCCTCGGCTTTGTTATTTTTAAGCCGAGCTATAGCTGTCAGAACTTCATCATAGTCGGGCAGCGGAACCTCAACGCTGTTATCCAAAATTGGGGTTTCCGGAATATCATCTCTATTGGCGGAATTGTTGTCAGCGTCGCCATTAAGAAGCTTAGAGAAGTGTTCCCTCCATAACGTCAGTGTACTCTGGACATCTGTCACTAGATTTCCGTTTTCATCCTTGCAGGAAGAGGCCCCGGTTTTAAAACCATCGGCAAGGCGTCTTATTTTTTCAAAAAATTTTCGGGCCTCATTCCTGTCACCAAACATCTCAATCTTCTCTTGCTCGCGCTTTTCTGCCTCTCTTTTTTTCCGCCTGAAAATATGTCTCTCTTCCCTCCTCTTTTCTTTGTATCGCTCCTTAGCAGCGCGCGTTACAACCGACTGCAGGGTGGCTTTGTAGGCGGCGTCAAAAAATTCATTAAATGTTAAAAATTAGTTTTGATTGTTATTTACCAACTACACTAAGTTCGAGAACATTTTTTACAAGGGGTAAAAAGTTGAATTGGACAAACATGGAAATTGCCGTTTTCACATCGCGTTTTGTGGAAATTTCCGACATGTAACGAAACGACACGAAACTACAAAATATAACTACCATGTGTTTTTATGTATACATGGTCACTAAATGCCGACGAAAAAGACGGTAGCTATAAAACAAAATAATTCTGACCGGCTTGTCGTTCGCTTTGCTTACAAAAATTAGGATGGATGCCGAAAAATTAATTAAACTTGTGCGCGAAAATACTTTTTTATGACATGAGCCGCAAAAATTACATCTATATAATACTCAAAACTCAATTGTGGAATAAAATGAATTTTTCTTATTGTTTCTTCAGACAAAATATTTATAGTTGTAGTTATTCTTTTTTCTTTGCGCTCTATTCTTAGCTTTGTGTCAATTTGACACTGCACGTCGTTTGAGTTAATTTTTTGTGCACCTTCACAACGACACTTGAGTAAAATATAAGTAAAATTTTAAGTAAAATATAAATTTAGGCATGATTTTTACACTGATCCAAAATCCCAAGTGTATTTGAGCACAAATAAGAAAGATATAAGGTTTTCTTTTTAAAGAATAGTGTCAAATTGACACTAAAAGCGTTTGAAGGTTAAAAACTTTTCAGCTTGTATTGAAAATCAAAAATTTTACCCTCCGTGTGGCTAGTGTAACGATATCGTCACACTACTTTTTACGACATTACGAAAAACTGCGCGTTTTCGGCTATTCCGAAACACTTTTTTCCTTTAATTGAAATGTTTATCTAAAACCTTTAAAAAACTTTGGTCAAAAATTATTTTTGAAGGGGTAAAAAAATGGCTTTGACGATATCGTTACACTAGCCACAGCGCGTAGGCAAATACTAACTATCCACACGGAGGGTTAAGTTTCTTATTACACAATCAGCCTAACTACACATTCTGTAAAAAAAGTGTCAGGAATTGTTCAATAAAATACAAAATATTTTTAAATTCTTAATGTAAATATAAAAATATAATTTAATAAATTTTTTTTTAATCGTCTTTACAGTAGTCCTCTTTCTTTTTTGAAAAGTTTTTAAACGCATTTTCTAAAACAACTTCAGCTTACGCATCGAATTTTTTTTTATGTTTTCTCTCAAGTTTTATGTCGATGGTTTTTGTTGAGCTTTAGGCCAGAAATTCATTTACTATCGGCGGCCGTAGCCTAGTGGGTAGAGTGCTTGGCCCGTAAGCTAAGAAAACGCAGTAGCCTGGGTTCAATTCCCAGCTCAGACAGAATGTTTGTTCAATTCAAATAATTTTACTGTTCATTCATATGTATTTCAATATCATTTTTGGGCCTTATTTTACAGAGAAGTTAAGTTTAAAATTCGAGATAATGAGATACAAACTGTTAAAATAAATGCTATTTTATAAAGAATACAACCTTTATTGTCCTTGTTAGCAATTCTTTACAAAATATAACAGTTTTCTAAAGCAAACTAATAATGGGCGATATTCCACATTGAATTTCGATAGTTTAAAGTTATTACGAGTATGCACTGTTGCATTTTCTAGCGCAAAGAAGTAGTATGTAGTTTTTTTTACTTTTGTGATGAAAACATGGTAAAATGTGTGGACATCAGTGGCGTAGATATGGGGGAGGGGACTCCCATAGCCATGGAAACATTACCAAATATCTCACGTTATTGTGAATTGATTCTAATATTAAGTTTAGCACGACTCAAAATGAAGATGTATTGCGTAAAATTCTTCTTTTTCTTAACCCATTTACGGCGGCTTCTTAACTACTGGGCCAAAATCGATGAAACTTTGTCCAGAGTCTATATATGGCCCTAAACTTGATCTGGCAAAATTTTAAATATTTACCTCCACAGGTAAGGGATGGGCAGACTGATGCATTTTTACACCACTAGCTTCATCATATACCATCACAGCCGTACCTGCCCATTTTAAAACAGCAAACGGGCTCTACATTTATTTTAACATAAAATTTAAAACTTATAATAGTTACTATTGAAAAGCAATTTTCGATATTGCGTTTTGAAATTTTTCCAGAATTTAAAAAAACCCCAAATATTGCGATGCGCCGAGAGCGTAAATGACCAATCAAATCAAAAATAATGTATATTGTCAAAGGTCTATACTAACATAGTCCCTACAGTGCCAGGTAATATTACTTTTGCGCTCATCTGGAAAAAATTCTAAAGTTACTGGTGCAAAATGCACCAATAGCTGGAAATGGGTTAAGAAAGTTATCAAAATTTGATTTAGTTCAGTGTTTAATTTTTCTTAATCGGTCAACAATTACTACAGATATAGTGACATGTGTAGTTTTCAGAAATTCAGTGTTGCTTAGAATTCAATTGAACAAACCCATAATTTTTTTTGCCTATCTACCGTTTTTCGACGTTTCAACAAAGTAAAGCTGTGGAACATGACATTTGGCTTCACAAAACAGTCATGTAATCAGATATTCAAAAGTATATTTATTTAAGGTTATCATATTTTTTACGGATCCCCCTAAACCAAATCTACGCCATTGATGGACATAGTCAAAAATAGGCACAAGCAACCAAAATTAGTCAGAATGGTAAAATACCGATATTAATCTTCTCTAATTATTACATTTTAATTTCCTCATTTTTATTTTCATCGATAAGCAGGTACATTATACAAATATAAAATTGGTTTCATATATAATTTTCGCTAATCTTAACGCTTTTTGTGTCCACATTGTGATCATTCTCCTTTTTTATTTTAATTATTTTACAAAATTAAATTTCCATTAATTTTTCTTCTGCTTTGGTCAAAATTAATTTCTTTTCGATTCAAACTTTCTTGTCTTTAATGTTGCAACTTCTTAAGAACAAATAACAACTTTTTTATTACTGTTATAATATTTTCGAAAATTTAATAATTATGTTTGGTTAAATAAATTTAACAAAGGATATTTGTGGAACTTTGAAGTTTCAGCATTTTTAAAATACTTCATAAGTAATTTAAGGCTTACGCACTCTCACACACTCAATAACACTTTTTGAACTAATACAAACTAGGTAACATATGTTTAGAAAAAAGTGTTATGTAATATTAAATACTTATTTCAAAATTAAACTCATGTATAACATTAGACTGAGAAACCACGTTTGAACGGCTTAGGTCTATAAATTACAAAATACTTCTAACATATATTACTAATTTTTTGTAAATCTAAAGTACCTACCACTAGACATGACGCCCAAACGATCTCAAATTAATATGTGTTTATTATTGTTATGAAATAAACTGGATAAGTGGATAAACTTCTTCATAGCTGTTGCATTGAAAATATAGCTTATGTCAAGCTCAACTGTACCGTCTTCTTATATTTTGTATCTAACAACTACTTGTTTAAATTTTTCATTACTTTAAATGCACTATTTGACTGTTATATTAAACTTACTTAATTGTTGCTTCTTTTTTAATTAATTTTTTTTTTAATTCGACTATTTTAAAAGCATCCTAAAATGTTTTATTAAACTTTTTACTAACATTTAGATAATTAAATAAAAAGAAAAGAACTGGAATTATGTCTAGGGTTTGAAAAGAATTGTGTAAGATTATAAAGTCAAGTCTTACATAGCCTTGGCTTAAAATATTGTTGCAACAATTAAAGACGGGATCTACAAAGATTTCCCAAAGATACAAAATTATAAAGAAGTTTGTATAATTTTCTAGTAAACAAACAAATCTAAGCAATAACTAGGACATAAAAATATAAAAAAGAATCCATAGCTTACAAAAACGGTTTAGATTTCACAAAATATTTTATCAAGTCATAAAAAATCGTTCCTATTTTTAAGTTGAATTCATTTTTGCTTTATTTCTTTTGGTCCATGCTATGTTATGTTATATGTTTTGGGTTTTATCCTGCATTCAGAAAAATAATACTTTGTTTTATATATATATATATATTTTTTTTTAATACTTTTTGTATTATTTATTTGTACTAGAAAAATTATTTTTTTACACTTTTGTCGCCAATTTTTTTTTTTTCGTTTTTTGTCAGTTTATTTTAGATGAACGCCATTAGTTGCTGAAAATTATAAACACTCAAATATATATACCCAAATTATATACATTAACTAAGGATACTGAAAAGAATCAAGTAGTTGTCTTTTGTTAATAAATAGCATAAATTATTTTCTCTAATTTTTTAGATAAAGTTAATTTTTAAAACACATTTGTTCTTTTGTTAATAAAACAAAGAAAAAAAATTTATTGAAAATTTACTGAAAACTTGCCTTAAAGTAAATATCATATTTTAGACATACATACATCAATAAATATAGTGTAGCTGACTATTATGTACTTGTATCAACAATTTTTAAAGTCATGTTAAAGTTTTGTTAAGTTTATTTCACATTCAATTTCGTGTTTAAGAGTGTATCTCTTTACCTTTAGCATAGTTTTAAATCTACAAAAGATTGAGATTAAAAATATTTAGATATATTTTTATAGCTGAGCGTTTTATGACAAGATTAAGGCAGTTGAGAATGGATACAAATATTGCAACATTGAGTTCTCTTAACCCAAGGGTGAGCAACTACTTGCGGATTGCTTAGTAAGCCCACTTTATCTGGCCGAAACAGCAAGGTGCGTTGTCTTCTTCAAAGTGTCTTATTGGCTAGACGAATTTGGCAAAAAACATGCTGAAAGTTGAACACAATGCGTTAATGTTCAAGTAGACTTTTAAAAATTTTGTAAATATTCAGATATATTTTATATATATTCGCCCATATACGTACTTTAACGATATTTGTTGTAAATTTTTTTAATTTTTACTTGAAAATGAACACATTTTGCTTTTAATTTTTAAAACATGTTGATATTTTTTAAGCTTTTTTTTTTCCTTCAAAAGAGTAAATCGTTTTTGAAACGTTCGTGCATTTTAATGCTATAACTGGCAATTCATGATAAAATATACTGTGTAAGGTTGTGGCCAGAGTGTACGCCGTTTCAGACAGGCAGATAGGCAGACAGGCGCAGGCAATAACCTGCGAAGAAACGAGATAGAAATCAAGCCAAGCTGACTTTAATCTGGCATGTTCACACAGTTTGTCTGCGCCTGTCTGCCTACCTCGCAGCAGATCAAATTTAGTGGGCAAAACTATTTTTTGGATTTTCTGAGTTGCTTCCGGTATAGTGTTATCATATACAAAAATATTTGCCTTTCGGCATATCTGAACCTAAAATACCATACATCTTATGCACCTTACCATACAAAATAAATTTAGGTAAAGAAAAACACCATACCAATTACGTTTTATCCAAAGATATATAAATCTATATATAAAATGAAAAAGTATTAAATAATATGTAAAAGCAGTTGTGAAAGTCTTTAACTATTATAAAAACAAATTTGAAGAAGTCATTGAAGTCATGATAAAAAAAAAGAAACACAGTATCTAAGCTTCATAATCTGAGGATACTGTCTCTTCTTCGGAACAAACCTACTCCACATTCTGAGCTTGGCACTTGTAGATCGCCAAATCTGCTTGTTTTATGAGACAAAGGGGTCTTTTTCATTTGAACGTCTTAAAAAACACTTTGTTTTGGATTTTTTTTGGACGAACTATTGACTTTTATTAAAAAAAAAAAACTTTTGTATAGTAAACTTAATATTTTGTTTTCTTTCCTTCTATCTTCCCTTGTAAGCTTTTCTCAGTTTAGACTTCATTTTCGGACTCCAAAACGGTGTTAACGATTTGTCAGATTCTAAAAGAGATAAATGCAAAACATCATTGTTCATATGAAAGATAAAATTAAAAATTATAAGATTACCTCTTATCAGCGAATCAGACCACATATATTCATTTTTTTTTTTGGTGCAATTTTGAACAAAAAGTCTTAATAATACCCTAACTTTACCACTTCACTAACGAGTTATTAATTTTTTGAGATAATTGTTGGTAATCTTGTAGTTTTTGCCTACAATAAGTTTTTGCTCAAACGGACTTCTAGTTTTTCCATAATCTCTAGCACCGTTTTAATAAATGCTGTTTTGAGAAAATCGCGTTTTATGTTTTAATCGGACATGCTATTTGTTGTCATAGTATACAGATGTTTTTATATCTATACATATACATATAAATATGGGCACTTTCATGGTCGCGCACGAAACGTTCGTATGCCTTTTTTGTTGTTAAAAATTAAAAAAAACCTAAAAAAAATTTAAACTGTTTTTGTCCTGATTTGATTTGTATAGCACTATAGTAGTTCTATATTTAGTATAAAAGTTGGAAGCGATCGAAAGTATTGTCCAAACAAAAAAGGACGCGTTACGATACAAAAAATATAAGTGGTTTTTGTCTGCATCAATATTAACAAAAAATCAGCGAAGTGTGCTCGAGTTTTTTATCGAAATTATTTTAATATAATCTGGAAAAATGTTGCTATATATTCATAATTGCTTCGTTGAAAAATCTTTTTTAATTATTTTTATAAAACTATAAAGAGATACGTAACGATACATTCGTTACGATTTTTCCCTTCAAAGAAGTACAAATTTTTTATAGTTTTATTTATTTAATTGAACTAAAAAGCATATAAAGAAGTGTAATTCAGTACCGTGAAAGTCGAAAACTGTAAAACATTGAATTTGACTTTATATTATACGAGTATTTATAAAACTTATAAAATCCCAACTTTTGTTAAAATGTTTTAGCTTTGGTCAAAATTTTTCAACTTTTATTGCCATTTTTTTTTTAATTTTTTTTTTAATTTTTTTAAATTTTTTTAAATTGAGATTAGCTCTCAGCAGTACTTGTGGCGACCGTAGCCTAGTGGGTAGAGTGCGTGGCCCTTAAGCTAAAGATCCGCGTCTGAGCTAATTCCAGCTCAGACAGAAAGTTTTTTCAATTGAAATAATTTTTCTGTTCGGTCGTCACCTCTCTGCAGACAACAATGGCAAACCTCAGAGAGTAAAAATTGCCATGTAAAGCTTCTTGAGAACATAAGCCGTTCGGAATCGGCATAAAAAACGTAGGTCCAGTTCTCTGTCATTTGTGATCAAACATTTAATAAAACGCACAGCACAAATGATCAATAGAAGCTAGGTCAAAGTCCTTCCAAGGGCTGAAATGGCCAGTTTATTTATTTATTTTTTTTTTAGTACTCTTACAAAATATATTTAAACTTTTTTTTCTCTATTATGGAGGCTTAAAAAAATGTTCAGTAACATTTAATTTTTCATTCTCAGTGACCTTTTGGTGGAAATGCCCATATTTGCTATTAAAAAAAATATCGATCTGAAATTTTAAGCACGTATTCTACACACAACATATAGCAACATTTTTACGGCCAAAAAAAACGAAAAAAATTGTTTTTCTAATAAAAAATACCCCTTAAGACTTCAGATTGTAACAAAGATGCTTTTTTGTAAGTAAGCCCCTGTAAGTCTGCGGACAGAGTAAACGCTGATGCGAGCAGACAGGCGCAGTCAGGTACCTGCTCAGTAAATAAGCCGTACAGAGTGAATGCGAGCAGGTCAGATCAGATCAGTGCGACAAAAAGTTTGTTATTTATTTTTCCCCTATTGCTTTCTATTTTGGATCCTCCGCTAATGGCGTTTATGAAAAAGAGCTACAGCTCAAAAAATTAAATTTTCAGGAAGGGAAAAAAACAATCGGTAGCTAGAAATGTTCCATTGGCCGATAAGATAACTCTCCAGTAATTTTATCAAAATCGGACACCGATAAAGTAAGTCTCATTGCGATTTAATCTCATTACATTGGTAGGAAGGACAAAAATGAGGTGTTTCGTCATTAAAATGTGTATTAAAATTCTGTAAACTGATGAAATCATTCTATACTTTTAATCAATAGCAGATGTTATACAAACACAAAAAATTGTGTCATTAATTTGAATAACTTGGGCGTTATGGAATTTTTAATTAGAAGTGTGTACCCTTTTGAAAATGACGAGTTTGAGTACTTTTACGAAAAAAATTCTCAAAAATCCAAAAATGCAAAATGTTAACCAATAACAACTATAATGCTTAAAGAAAGCATAGTGTTGAGCTTTTTTGTGCACAAAATAAAAAAAACCAAAATCCTAAGAAAAAATTTTATCTGGTGAAGCTTGATTTTTTTGGCATTTCAAACACAAAAAAAAATCAGAAAAATCATAAAAACGTTAGATCTCTTTTAAAATGACTTTAAAATGAATGCTTTTTAAATTTTTTTGATTTGTGTATTACAAACATTTTTTGATTTGAGGGCTGCCAACATATTAGACCCTGGTTTTACTGTTCAAAATATAAAAAAAATACAAAATCAACCAATTTAATTTTTTATGAATTAAGATTATTGAAATAAATGAAGAAGCAACTAGAACAGATGGCAACCCTTGATAGAGTTGATGGCGGTGATCTAAAATGGCTTACTGCTTTGAAGTGTCATATGATTAGCAGCCATACAATTCATGAGAATGAATTAGAGGGTCTACACATTCATATGCTAGTTTAAACAGTGAGTTGATCACAGCTTAATCACTCAAAGACTACTGATGAGGAATATGTAGCGATTTCCGAAACAGACTGTCTAGTGAGCTAAGTGATTGACTCTATACAGAGTTGTTGTTGTTGTTGTTGTTGCTTTCTTGAAAACTCACTTGATCTAAAGCTCATAATCTTAATTCATGTAATTATTCAATAGATCATAAAAACTAATTAATTTTTTATTGTTTTATTTATTTTATATGTATTTCTTTTGTTTCTTACATGCCAAACAATTGCCCATTTGATCAATCTATCATTTTCGCGTGCACAACTTATCACCAACAACAACACAATCTTAATCGACGTTAACCAAATTTGTCAATACCCACCAAAAACAACCCTCACACTCACATAAACATGTGCGCGGTCGCTGCTGTTGATGTTTGTTTCGTTCAACGCGTTGTTGTTGTTGATGGTTTTTGTTGTAACTGGTCTTGTATTCTAAAGATAATAAAAAAACGCAATTTCCTTGAAAAATTACAAAAAACAACACGAAAAGAACAAATTCACATAGGCTGGCGCAGGTTTCTCGCAACAACCTAATCTAATCTGATCTGCCTGCTTCCACTCTGCACATTTCGAGCAGGTTTATATGAAATCGTATGATGCGAGTTTTCTCGCACTGAGACAAGTAAGCAAACCTGCCTGCCTGCCTGCCTGCCTGCTTCAGCGTTTACTCTGTCCGCAGACTTAGGTTGCCCGCAGAGTAAGCGCCGAAGCAGACAGGCAGGCAGACAGGCACAGGAAAACTATGTAAACAAGAGAGAAAAAAGTTATTTCTATCTTGTTTCTTCGCAGGGCCTGCCTGTCTGCCTGCCTGCTTCGGCGTTTACTCTGTCCGCAGACTTAGGCTGCCTATGCGAGCAGGCGCAGGCAGGTACCTGCTTAGTAAATAAGCCGTGCAGATTGAATGCGAGCAGGTCAGATCAGATCAGTGCGAGAAAGAGTTTGTTTTCTATTTTTTTCCCCTATTGCTTTCTATTTTGCATCCTTCGCTAATGGCGTATATGAAAAATTTTTATTTTCTATACATAAATAGCACACTCTCTTCAAAAGAGCTACAACTCAAAAAATTTACATTTTCAGGAAGAGCAAAAACACTTGTTTTCTTTAAGGGACTCCATGCAAAACAAAGAGACAAGACTATTTTTTTTATTAACGACTAAGAATATGTATATAAAATTAAGATAGCCGATGTATATGATCACTACGAATAGTCTTACACGAAAAAGTATATATGTAAACATTTTGAGTTGTGACTCTTTTGAAGAGGGTGTGCGATATGTTGTGCCACGCTTATGCAAAAACCTGCGCCAGCCTGATTTCTCGCAACAACCTGATCTGATCTGATCTGACCTGCCTGCTTCCACTCTGCACACTTTGAGCAGGTTTATATGAAATCGTATGAAACGAGTTTTCTCGCAATGGAACAAGTAAGCAAACCTGCCTGCCTGCCTGCCTGCCTGCCTGCCTGCCTGCTTCAGCGTTTACTCTGTCCGCAGACTTAGGCTGCCGGCTGAGTAAACGCCGAAGCAGGCAGGCAGACAGGCAGGCCCTGCGAAGAAACAAGATAGAAATAACTTTTTTCTCTCTTGTTTACATAGTTTACATAGTAGCAACTGGATCAGATGAAACCAATAACAATGTCAATAAATCAGTATTTGTTGCTACTTGTGAACATTTACTGGTGTGGTGTTCTCCCAATTAACGAGTGTTTTTTATCGGGCCTCTTGAGCCTCCTTCGAAAGTAGTTCGATTAGAACAAGACTAGAACTGTTTTTCAGATATCAGTCGGATACCTCCACGATGAGGTCTAAAATGGCTAGAAAAGCGAGTTGCACGCAAGTTTCATAGAGTGGTTTTTTCGTAATTTTTTTTTATTAGTGTGGTTCTGCTAATTTTTACGAGGTTCTGCACTCTTGGCCAACCTGCAGAACTTCGTCCTTATGTTTCCGGTTCAATAAAATGTTGGCCTTCTTTGGCACCAAAAAAAATTAATTTCAACATTTTAAAATTCACATATTTTTTTTAAAACAATCTAACTTCCTGCCACTTTTAATGCACTTTTTTCTTTTGAGGAATAACAACTAAGTTATTATTTTATATTGCGCTCCATATCTGCACTGATTATCTGTAAATTGCATTTAAAAATTATCTGAGCATCTAGTTCAGAAAGTTTTGGAATAGCTTCTCCACATCTCAAAAATGTATTTTTCCGATATACACCTAATCCTGTTTTTGCACGGTCTTTTTTTACACGATTTTGAAATAACACGGTCGACAGAAATAAACTTATCCTGTTTTTTACACGTTATTTTCACGTTTTGATTTTTTTTTACACGATATTTTCTGGAACGTATGTACCGTGCAAAAACAGGATTAGGTGTACAACCTGTTTAAAAAGAAATAAACAGTAATGGTATTCAGTAAAATTTGAGAAGTACTGCTAAATTGCTAAATTGTTAAAGTTAGCAGCTGTTGATGTGAACGCATCTGCTAAAACATTTTACAATCATATGCTATGATTAAAATTTATCAATTTTTAGGGGTCTCTTTCACTAACCATAAATTACTTCAGTTTAACTTAGCGATTGATTGATCTTCATTTAATTGATTAATTTATAGTGTCGCTTTACAGTCGCTTTGAAAACGAATCAGCGATTTTTGAACTATTCGATTGAACTATTCGATGAACAGCAATTCGCTGTAGGAGATTGCGACGATGTCGACCCTGTTATAAACTTCTATAAAGACTTCGAAACAGATAGACTAATGAGCGATAGACAAAATATTTCCATAAACAAATAATTACACAATAAAACAAAAATATAAAACAAATAGCGTGTTTCATGTTTTATTAGTCAAGCAGGCTTGTTTTTTGGAGTAACCCACACGGGGTGAACGCGAATTGCCGGGCCTGCCAACAAGCGTCGGAGAATCATTCTTCATTAGGACAATGCGAGCTCCCACACATCAGCTTAAATAAAGGCACTCAGAACATCGAATTATTGGATCATCAGCCGTACAGTCCTGATATGGTACCCAATGACTTTTTTGTTTCCCCACATCAAGGACAAACTGCGTGGGCAACGATTTTCGACGCCAAAAAAAGCCGTTGATGCGTTCAAAAACTATGTTTTGTAAGCGTCTAAAGCGGAATGGAATAAATGATACGACAAATGGTTCGAACGCATGCAAAAATGTATTAATCATAAAGGAGGAGGATTATTTTCATTGAAAAACAATTTGGTTTTTATATTTATTCCCGAAATACATGCAGCAACCCGTATTTTGTTGAAATATATAACTGCAGCTATTAAATTCAGCTAGAATACAATAGAGTTCAAAAGTTGAACTTCTTGCATACATTCTCAGTTGAATCAATGCAAATTTAATGTAAAAAACGTATGTTTTTCCTAAAAATTTGGCACTACTTTTACTTTAATAATGAATTAGCCAGCGTGTTCTCTTGCTTAGAAGAAAGCGCACTGTGAGTGGCAAACTGAAAATAGCCATAGAATCGGTTTTGTTTCCTCTTTCTACGCTCATCTGAAATCATAAGCGAACTCGTATTACAGTGTAAAAAATAAAAAAACCTAATGAAACAATGCCAAACGTTTTTCCTCTTCTTTTTGTGCTGATCTTCTACGTGTATATATATCCACAATGAATCAAATATATTATTTCACCTGTTTGAAGCAGGTGAATTTCTATAAAAATATTTGGTGCACTCCTTCTCCCCTTCTCTTATTCATTTAAAAAAAATCGCTTGAGAAACACGGAAGAAAATGGTACCGAACTGTTTCACCTACAACTATTTATACATAGATATTTGTCTTATTTGATTTCGTATTTTGTTCCAAAGATTATCTCTATCGTGGTACGTTACTGGCTAACTGACGAAATATCTTTGGGATGTTAATCATTTAACGCAACTCTCAATTTTTAGGTGATGGAAGACATTTTTCGAAAAACTGCAATTTTGTATGGCGCCCCCAGCGGAGATGTAAATAGGTGATAGGTATGTCCAAAAAATGTTGGAAAGAGAGAAATAGTAGAGGAGGTCATACGTTCTACCTTTGTAGGAGCGAATCCTAGGCGACTGGATATTAATCAAAATCTCATTGATACTAAACTAATTCTAAGGTTCTTCATACAACACTAATCTATCCCTAGTAAAGCGCTGACAATACCTGTCTGATTCAGTGAGAATTATATGTAGAAACTTAATAATTAAATTTTTAGCCATTCTCAAACTAATGAAAACATATTACAAATTATCGCCGCACACAAGTGGCAATACTATCAACATCGGCATCGCTGAGTGAGGCTTTTTTCTGTTATTGCGCATACGTTTGCTGTTGACCAAGAGCTTTAAAAAAGATGGTGACATACAAAGGGCGGACAGCAGCTGTATAACTTAATTTAGCCCTTGTACGTGCATTGTTCGACCCACTTTTCGGCCGCTAGGCATTTTAGATTATTTTAAGGCCATGTTCGCTCCTTGTACGGCCGTGTGGCCCATGTTTGACAGCTAATATTATGACTTGGATAAAGGAAAAGATGATAGTAGATTAGTTTAAACATCAATCAACCATTTTATAACAAATATTTTTTTGTCAATATATTTTGTAATTAGAATAAAAATTGTTTTTGGATTGACATTTTTTCGATCAAATTTACAAATGATTTTTTTTGTGAATATTGGGAAAATCATTCATTGATCAATGTTTTCCCAATCAGATATAAAGATTTTGTATTTCTTATTTCAAATAATTTTGTTTTCCCTTACATGATAAAACTACCGTTACGTTTATGATTTTCATTTTTATCGATGTTACTTTGATCGAAAAAATACCAGTTAAAGCCTAGTACTCTGTTCGTTTACGTGAAATTTCGCTCAGAGACTCAGAGAATAAGTTGGGAGATTTCATAAATTTCTCTTTTCACTTCAAAATAAATAGGCAGTACAATTAAATTTTCGTGAAAAAATGTTGTTCAGAAACATGTTGCGATAATTTCACGCAGCGGAACAGAGTACTGCTCTGGCGAACATGTTGTGAAAATTTACACGCTTGATTCGCAGCTGTCACTTTTTGTATAGAGATTTGAGTGGAATTTCACATGAAACTGAACAGAGTACTATGCTTAACGATTAATTTTGATTTCTATTCAAAAATCAAAGAAAAATTTTTAATTCTGATCAAAAAAATAATGGTTACTTATGGATTTTTTTTTTCATTGATAGTATTTCGAGAAGTTATCGTTATAAATAGTTGGTTTTAACTTAATAGTTATTCTCATCATAATCATGACAAAAATTAAATCCCCACCATCACATCGTTATATTACAACAACTTTTAATGCATGATCTTTTCATCTAAAAATTTTAAAATAATCGGTTTTTTTCTTTTCTTGGCTCAAATAACTATCGAAAAATTGTCGCTAGTTTAATTTTTTTTTTATCGATAGTGTCGATGAGCTTTACTCCACTGCTGCAAATTGATATAGCTACTATCGAATTTCGCCAGAAGAAAGTAGGATTTTTTTATGCAATAGCAAATTTATGAGTGTAAAGTAGTTTAGGATATAGGAAACGTTAAAGTACAGAGTAATGGCGTTTTCGTTTCTCAACGCAACATTTTTTCGGCCATCTTTGAAATATCTGAATATTTTCTTCTTTTCAGGTCAACATTTTTGCGAAAAGAAAACGATTCAATTTTAGAGGGCACTATTTTTATTCTCAAGAGGGCAGAAAAATATTGCATTTTTTCGAGAAAGGAAAACGTAATTAAATACCACTATTTTGGTCCATGCCGAACTCAGCTAAATTTGCAATGTTGAACTTAAATTGAAAATTGATCCAAAGTGTTTTCGTTGGGCTGAAAATTTAATTAACGTAGAATTAACGTAGCGGGCGTGAAAAAACTAGATTCAACGTAATATTTAATTTGGTCTGGCCAGGCCAAGTTGCCCATTCTAGGGTTAACTTCATTCTGAAAGACCATCAGTTTGAAACATAACATAGAAAACTTGTAAAACAACTCATTATTCCAAAAATTCGGGGTGGCGAAAATTTGTTTTTCATAGTGATTCATAAACATTTTTGGAACAGTAGATTTAAATTAGTTGCAGATAGTGAATTATTTTATGTTCGATAGTTGTTTTGTGATTTAGGTGCATAAAAATTTCTATCATCCAACATCAAATGTATTGATATATACAAAGACGCAAATCTTCACTTCAATAGAATATTTATGTGTATTTTTAAATATATTTATTTCTCGGCCGTACAAGGGTCATAAACGGGTTGTTTGCAGGATTTCTTGGCCAAAAAGCGGCCATACAAAAGCCGTTTTTAAATAAAACTGGCTGTACAGCGAACGTACAACGGCCGAACATCGGCCGAATAGTGATTTTTCTCCAATGATAATGAGCAGCTTTTCAGTTCAAATTGGAACTGGACGTAATTCATGCAAAAATTGGAACAACACACAAGTGGCGATACCATCAACATCAGCATCTCCGAATGAGGCTTGCTTTAATTGTTGCGCATACATTTGCTGTTGAATAAGAGCTTTGAAAAATTTGGTGGTATACAACAGGCGTACAACTTAATTAAGGCCTTGTACGACCGTTGTTCGACCCAACTTTCGGACGCTAGGCTTTTTTAACTATTTTTAGACCAAGTTTGACCCTTGTACGGCAATGCGACCCATGTTCCACCGCTTTTCGGATATTATTAATCGGGTACATAGCAAGTATTGCTAAAATTTGCATTTTCGGATACTAAAATTGTGTTTTCTTTAAGTCACTATTATGGCTTAAATAATTTTGCATTGACCCTGTTTTTATACAGAATAACTTATTTTTTTTTTTGAGGTAGTTCGAAACTGCTCTGCTGGCCTATACTTTTAAGAGTCTAGTACTTTTTTAATATAAGGATCAAGTTATTAGAATTTTTTTGTTGATATTTATTATGAGTTTGTAATAAATAATATTTTTACATTGTTTTTTTGAAAATGTTCCTTAGTTGTTATGTTATTAGAATATTTTGTTCTGCCTCCTTAGCAATCCACTTAGCTTCAACCACTCAATCAAGCTTAAGTTTACATTGTTTTATTTATGAATCCCTAAGTTATATTCTAATAATTCTTTCTTTTTTTTTTTGTTCTTAGTGCAGAATGATTAGCTTAAAGCAAATTTAATGAACTCCCACAAACACACAAATGTCCTACAAAAATAGTTGCTTCTAATTTCGTTGAAAGTGTTTAATTTTAGTTTATTGCTACTTTAGACCGTGTTTTGTTATAAATATTAAGATCCCAAAATTTATTTATGCCATGCAATATCATCGCAAGAAAACCAAAACAAAAAACAAACAAAAAAATCCTGCTCAATCCAAAGACAGAATTATTTATACATAATTTATATAAAAATATGCAAGTATCACACACATTTCTCAAACCCCTTTCCCTACCCTCTGTCTCTACTGAGACACTGTTGGATTGTAACACGTGACCCTGCATAATCCACAAAATGTTTACAGGTGGTGGTGATGGAGGAGGCGAAGGTGATGGAGGTGACGGAGGCGACGGAAGCGAGCTGGACATTGGTTTTGGCTGTGATGAGCATGACGACGGGGCAATGCATGTTGCTGAGCATGAACATGCATCTGATGGTGTGCATGATGAATACGATGACGAAGATAATAACAACATCTATAATTGTCACTATAAATGCAAGCAATATAAGATGTCAGCAATACGCTGTCATCAACAACACCAGCAGCAGCTGCAACAGCAACAACATCATTTGCAACAACATGAAGAATACAAGGATATACCACGCAATGGCCAGCTCAATGATGCTGCGACCACATCGCAGATTGTCATCAATCAGGGGCGTTGCTTGGACTCGCACTGTGGTGGCAATGATATTGCTATGTCGCCAACCTCATCAACAGCATCTTCCAATGCCTCAATGCAGCAGCAGCAACACTTGACGCTCGCTCTACAGCAACACCAAAAACATCAGCAGCAACATGCTGCTAACTATATGCAACAAACTTCATGTATCACCCGCCTACATCAATACCATCAACAGCAACAGCAGCACCCACAACAAACACAGCAGCATGTTGCTCCAGCAACTTCAACTTCTGCTGCATCAACATCAGCAGCTGTGGCTGCAGCAGCTGCCGCAGCCAATAGGCGCGATCACAACATCGATTACTCATCGCTGTTCGTCCAGCTGTCGGGAACATTGCCGACACTCTATCGCTGTGTCAGCTGCAACAAGATCGTCTCGAACCGCTGGCATCACGCCAACATCCATAGACCCCAGAGTCACGAGTGTCCTGTCTGTGGGCAAAAATTTACGCGTCGAGACAACATGAAAGCGCACTGCAAGATCAAGCATGCCAACATTAAAGACCGATTCTTCAGTCACTATGTCCACATGTGATCAATTTTCACTGCAGTAAAGTAATCAAAAAAATGAAAAATAAAAAAGAAGAAAACAAACCAAATACCATAGAAAATAGTCCTTAAATAATCCCCACAAAATATACCCGCTCCAAAGTTGAACTGTTAAAAAACTTCACATTTTTTTTCTCAAACAAAATCCAATGAAAACAAAAAACTTTTGATCAATGTACTTGAGTATTTGTTTATGTAATCGTAACTAAGTATTGAACAAAACCATAAAACAATCCAACGAAAGAAACAATAAAAAAGTTGTAGAAACGTCAAACTTTTGTGACAAAACAAAGTATTATTTTATGAATTCATAGACTGTAGTGAGTAGTTAGCAAGTTTTAAGTATTACCCGCAAAATGTGTAAATTTCATAACTGAAAATCTTGACAAAAAAACAACAACAAAAAATACTGTGTGTTGAAAATTAAAATTATTGTGTAGCATATTTTTAGGTAATTAAACAATCTGTATTAAAGAAAAAAAACATAAATTAAATAAAGTATTATTTTAGCAACTATTTCTATTCCTATACGAATAGAAGTTTTTTTTTATTTTTCGCCCGCGTTAGTTGAAAGAACGTCAATGATCTCCTGTAGTTTAGCAAAGTACGCCAGAACCAGACAGTTAAATACAGTTCAAAATTGCGTACTTATTTTTACAAATTGTGTTTCTGCAAATTGGTTTGGTTTTTAATTTAAAAAAATGTTTCACATTCGAAAGATACATAGATACTCTGCATTATTTGGCACTATTACTGAACTAGCAATTTCGTTAGCCTCAGTTTAACAGTTTTTTCATTCAACAGAGTTCTGTCTTGAGTCGACTTAAGCGATTATTACTTATTGACACAGAAATATTATTTATTACAATTAAAAAGGTTTATGTAATGTGTAAGAGGAACTTCGGGTATTGTGGTATAGGTATTTTTATTTTGCGAATTGTGAAAAAACCAGAAGTTGGTTTTTAGCCAGATGTTATTAGTTTTTCTGCTTGAAGTACTGGAAACAAAATAGTTAGAATGGAATAGGAATCTTTTGATAGCCCATAAAAAAGTTATTGGAGAATGTTTGAGAAAAACAAAAACCTCCTTCCCAGAAATTTGTATTTATTAGGTGCAATTTGGTGTACTGTACCATTTTATTTGAGTGAATTGAATTTGTAAAATATTTAAGAAAAAATAGTTCATATAAAATGTAATCATAATATCACAGATAAGCCGCCAAGACGTATACCACAAAAGCCAATTTGATACGATCGGGTATAAAAACTATTAAATTGAAAAGTGTTGAGAAGTTGCAAAAAGTATTGTTGATAAATCAAACCTTCAGGAGTAAAAATAAATATTTTTTTAGTTAAGGCCAAACAGCGGCCGAACAAAGCTTCATTTTAAATATTGTTTTCGGCCGTACAAGGTTCGTTTGCAGGACTTTTTGACCAAGCAAGGGTCATACAGCGGCCGAACATAGGCCGTTTTTAAATAATCTCGACAGTACAATGAACGTACAGCGGCCGTACATAGGCCGAACAGTGATTATTCTACATAAAAAATAAACAGCTTTTCAATGAATATTGGAACCTCATGCTGAAATAAATTAAAGATACATATTTACACAGCAATTCCATTTTAAACGTTTTCCTGAAAAATAAAAATTACCGAATGAGCATCTCCGATTTGGCTGAAATTTTTCTTGGAGCATCACGGAAGGAAATAAAAAACTTAATTTGGAATAAAAAAAGTTTTGCTTGATTTTTGGCGGAGTCACAGGATGCACAAAATTGCCCAAAATCGGCAAAAACGTCGGAAATCGAATTTTAAAAAATTCATATCTCAAACATTTCTTAACCAAATGAAAAGTTGTAAAGGTAATTAATGACACTTTAATCTAAAAATAGTTTTGTGAAATAGAAATGGTTGGGGGTTCCATGCCTTGCGGTAGCACAGTGTCTCCACTTACAATATTTGATTGCATGCGAACTGTCAAATTGAACTTCATGATATATATCTGAAGTGTTCATATTATGTTCATATTTTGAAATTTTTCATATTATGAAATTTATCTTTTGAAATATTTCTTGAGATATATTTCATGAGATGAGCTGTCACTTTTCAGTAAAAGTTGTAAGTGTGTGCATTTTTAAGAACTTTTCAAGCAAAAAATATTGCAAATCATTAAAAGAGTGAAAAAACATAAAATGGAATGGCGTATGGAAGAAATTATTAATTTAATAAACTTTTACAAACAATTCCAAAATGAAATTTCATGAAATGAAGTGCCCACCTAAATATTATAGCATGACATCTGGATATCATGAAATTCAATTTGGCAGTTCGCATGCAATCAAAAATTGTAAGTGGAGACAGTGTGTAAGGTAATTAACTAATTGCGATGCAAGGGGGCGAGGAACACCATTTCAAAAATTAAAATAAGTTTTTTTCTTAGAGCTGGAAAAATTACCTTTTATATATATTATCTATATAAAAATAAGAATGGGGACTCAATGGGTTAGTGAGATATTGCCATTTTAACATCTAAACACAAATATTTATTTTATTAACAAACCAATTTATTAACCGAATTTTAAGTTTGAACTTTCGGGAAAGTTTTGGTGGTTAGGGGTTGTACCCATTGCGGTAAGGTAATTAATTTCGATGTCGGGGTGCAAGGAACACAATCAAATTGAAAATATCAACATGTTGACATTTTTTCTAACTTTGGCGATCTTGGAAAATTAAAAACGATTAAATTATTAAATTTAGCTATGCAGAAAATGTTCTAGAGTTTTATAAGGTGATATTTCACGTGACAAACTTTTGTATTGTCATAAAAATGACATAGTGAAAACCAAGCATTAGATGTCAAAATGACCATATCTCATAAGCCCATAGAGTCCCCACCCTACTTTTTATATTGTTGAAAAAGTAATCTCACTTGTCTTCCTAGTACCCCTTCTTCAAAATCAATGACCTTATCGCACGGAATGGAATCACCAAAACTTTTCGAAAACTATTTTTGGGTTAAAGTCAGTTCAATTACATTTCCAACGGTAGTTAAAACTTAAAATTCGGTTAAGAAATTGGTTTGTTAATCAAAAAAATATATGTGCTTAGATGTTAAAATTTAGATATCTCATTAACCTATTGAGTCCCCACTCAAATTTTTATATTGTTTAAAAGGTAATTTTGCTAGCTTTAAGAAAAAAATTATTTTTTTAATTTTTGAAATGGTGTTCCTCGCACCCCAACATCGTAATTAATTACCTTACCGCAAGGTAATGGAACCACCAACCACCAAAATTTCACAAAACTATTTTTTGTTCAAAGTCCCTTTAATTACCTTGCCAACGGTAGATAAATTAACTTTCGGCTAAGAAGTGTGTGAGATATGAATTTTCGTAAAAATCGATTTTCGACCTTTTTGCCAATTTTTGTATGTTTTGTGCACCCAGTTACTCCGCCAAAAATTACGCCAAACTTTTTACCTTACAATTAAGTTTTTTATTTCTGTCAGTGATGCTCTGTGCAAATTTTCACCAAAATCGGAGATGGTCATTCCGTACGGCGGGTACGTTCAAATAGAATTGCTGTATATACATATACATTCTTTTTCTTGAATTATAAAACATTGTGACGAAATGGACAAATAAAAAGCACAACCAAACTTCATAGATATTCTTAAAAATGACATGTTGCCTGTCCATCGCACCTGATTTGACCTCTCAATGTCGTCACATTTTTTTTTAATTTGTTCTTAAAGCTGAATTGGTTCAAGTGTTCCAATTTTTTTTGTGTCGACATTCATTGAATTTTTTAGCCATTTGCCTTATTGAAAATGAAAAAAAAAATCCTTTTCTTTTCGGTAGAATTTTGCGAACAATAAGGCTTTTAAAAAAATTTGACGACATGGGAGCATTTTGTTTGGTAGTAAACATGTAAATTACAGGAATCAGTTTTTGACTTAAAAAAAAGGTTAAAATTTGCCGCCATTTTGCGAATTCTTAACCAATTTAGATATTCTTGAGTTCAATGGAAAGGTATTTTTACGGGTATTTAGTTTTTGTATAAAAATAAATATCATTATTGAAATATTATTTCATTAAAATGAACAAAAACACAGTTTTTTTAAGTTAAAGAAAAGTACAAGAATTTGTTTTGTTACACGGTTCATTTTGATTTCTTTGTACATAGCTTTATTTCACTCAAAATTCTACGGAAGAGAAATGGATTTTATTTTTAATTTCAAACAAGGCAAATGGCTGTAAAAATTAGATGAACGTCGGCACAACAAAATTCGATCACTTCAACTTTAAAAAAATTGAAAAAAAATTATAACGACATGGAGAGGTCTATAAAGAATATCTATAAGAATATCTATAAAGTTTGGTTGTGCTTTTTTTTTTGTCGATTTCGTCACACTGTGTTATAGTTCAAGAAAAAGAATATTTATTATCAAATGATTAAGTTGGTTTTTTTTTGCCATGAGTGTATATATTTGTTAATATAGACGCAATTATTAGTTTGTGTTATTTAACTTCAGTCGGGGAAAACGTTTATACAGGAAAACCAGATAATAATGTTGAATAAAATATAATGCAAACAAAATTAAACTGTTTTAATTTAAAATTCACTGGGGCATAGAAAAAAAATTATTTTGCGCGTCGCCGAATGATGCTTGCTTTTGTTGTTGCTCGTACTTTTGCTGCTAAACAAGAGCTTTGAAAAATGTGGTGGCATACGGCGACTGTATAACGGGCGTACTGCGGGACTACAACTTTTTTTAGGCCTTGTACGGCCGTTGTTCGACCCAACCTTCGACCACTAGGCTTTGTGGATTAATTTTAGGGTCATGTTCGACCCTTGTACGGCCCATGTTCGACCACTAATATTTTTACTCGGGTTCACACTTACCTGAAATGCAATAAGTACACATTAATAGATAACTTTTTGCTTTGCATATAGTGAAGCTCTTTCAAATATTTACTTTGTCACATCTAAAACAAAACTTAAGCTTTCCAAATAGAAAAACTTCTCAGCCTTGCCGCTCCCACAGTCGAAACGCCAGGGGCACACAACATTGTGGGGCTTGGATAATCCCAGTGTAGTGTCCTAGGGTTAATGACTGTGAATAAGATGAAGTGATCAGCTTTTTTCCATCACGAATAGTTTGCTTCTTTTAACGTTTCAAAGAAGTACATTTTTCGTTTATACTCAATTAAAAAAGAGCTTAATATCTTTAGAGCTGCCAAAGTTGAAAAGAAATCCTTGTTAATATATAGCTACGATGCTTATTAAGATGGCTAACTTTATTTTTTCTTATCATGTCTTACTTTTTTATTATGGCACTTTCAATTATTTAGTTTTGGACAAACTTTTTTAAAACGACCTAAAAATTAGTTATGTTAAACCTTCATTTTATTTAAAAAACAAATAGTGAGATGGTAATTCAAGATCTTGTTGCATCGTTGCAAATGCGATTTTGCAAGAGTATATTTTTGTGAGGTCACCTTTAATATTATGATGTAGCAAATGCTTAACAACAGCTGTTTTTTCAGTTGTTTCGAATTAATTCCATTTTCTGTTGACACTTTAACTATTAATTTTCTTTTTAAAAGCTCCTTACATTTCTAAACCACTTTTTTTATTAAAAATTAATTTTTTTGTCGCTTAAAAGAAAACAGCTACTCAATCAGCAGTGGTAAAAAAGTATCGGTGGTTTTGTTCGATGATAAATGAACACATTCAGCCACAATAGCGTCATGCAATAATATTGGATTTGCGAATGCAACAGCCTTTTGTCATAGCAAATGCATGAATGTTGCAAATGCATGTAAATGCTTTTTGTTTTTTTAACATCAACTAATTTTGCGTTTTCAACGATGCAACAAGATCGTGAATTACCCTAGTAATTCTTCAACTTTTAGAATACGGTTTCTTAACATTTTCTAATATATTAAAAACTTGATTTTCCAACTATTGCTATCAAAAACAATGGATGTGAGTATTGATTTTTAAACTTTCCTTGAGCATTGAGAATTCATATTTTTCATAATAACTTAAATGTACTTTATCAATTTTGAAATTAGTTTTTTATGGAACTAAGATGAAAAAGAAAAAACCGAGTACGCCATCTTATTCATCATCGTCGATTTACAAACAGGGTGGTGCGAAAGTTTCTGTATACTAACAAAATAGCGCAATGTATTAGGTACATCTAAAAGGGGATTCCCCGAATTTACTGATTCAAGCTTTTGCATTCCCACTTTAATGCAAGATGGAGCACGGTGTCACACCGCCAAAAACAGCGTAAAAGTTCCCAATATGCTTTTTTAAAGAGGTTTGGACTGATTGGCCCGGACTTAAATCAAGCTGAATATATTTGGGCTAGAGTCTGTGGTTCGAGGCTCAAAACCAAAAATATAGAAAACAATTAGTTTTCAGAGTTAAACAGCGTGTTTTGCGTGAAAGCTTTAGGACCAGAATAATTGATTGCCACACAAGCGTAAGGCTTCATACAAAATATTAAATTATTGTAGTTCCAAAAGTAAATATTGTTAAATATTATATTAAATTAAAAAATATAAATTTTATGAACTTTAAATTCATTTCATCATTAAAACTCTGAGCTTTTTTTAAAAAAAAAACTAATTTCGTTTTTCTGTGTTATTAAATAAAATGCAAATATAAAAAAATATGAAACTGGAACGGCGATTGTTAATAAAATTGTTCAAAGTCTTTGCTTTTTTTGTTATGAACACTTTAATTAATTTTAAGTTTAATTTTGTTAAAATAACAAATAAAGATTTTGATTTTTTCTTGAATACCAATTTTTTAATACAATATTTAATAGTTAAAAAAAAAGCTATGTCGGAGTTTATCGCTAAGACAAAAGTAAATTCACAATTGTCTCGAGCATGGTTCTGTCAAATTCTAAATAGTTGCGATTTTTGGAATTAGTAGGTAAATTAGAAAAGTTATCAAATCTCTTGGAGCACAACAGCTGTTTAGTAGTATTATTATGAGTAATCAAATAAAGAGATAACCACTTTTCATCATATAGAGAATAATTGGTTTTGGAATTTCCTAATTTTTTAAATAAAATTTGCATCAAAGGGTAATTTGAAATGCATTATTTTAAAAAACGCCTACAAAATTTCTATATCTTATTATATTAAATAAAAAATTGTTTAAGTTAAGGTTAACAGCAGCCGAACAGAGCTTAATTTTAAATATTTTTTCGGCAGTACAGAGGCCGTTTTGAAACAATATCAATTGAACAAGGGTCGGACAGCGGCTGTACATTGGCCGAACATTGATTATTCTACAATGAAAAACAGCTTTTTTTAACTAACTTCATATACAAAAAAAAAATCTTTTGCGCAACACAGAAGTGGGGATCAGCATCGCTGAGTAAGGCTTGCTTTCGTTTTTGCCTAAATAAAACTTAACTTAGGCCTTTGGATTATTTTTAATCCATGTTCGACCTTTGTTCGGCCGTGCGACCCATGTTCGCCCTCTTATATTTTTACTCGGTGTGTATAGTTCCAGAATTTGTTATGACAACTGGCTAACTTCATATACAAAAAAAAAATCTTTTGCGCAACACACAAGTAGGGATACTATCAACATCAGCATCGCTGAGTAAGGTTTGCTTTCGTTTTTGCCTAAATAAAACTTAATTTAGGCCTTTGGATTATTTTTAATCCATGTTCGACCCTTGTACGGCCGTGCGACCCATGTTCGCCCCCTTATGACAACTGGCTATATGACTGGCTTATTGCAATAACGTGCTTAGCCAAATTCTGCAAAAATAATTTTTGTTTAGGCATTATAAATAAGTTGATGCATTGTTGGTACATATTGGTACATCCACTGAAGAGATTTCTGCTATTTCATTTTAAATTTCGAACCAATTTGTAGAAGTCCTAGCTCAATTCTATTGATTTTTTTAAATATTTTTTGTGTAGCATATGTTCTTGCAAACAAGCCCTTTACTTATAAATATGTACGACCGGCACTTTTTATGGTAATTTAAATAGTTTCAGTCAATTTTGATTTTAATTTTTTTTTTATTTTTGTTAGATGTAGTCACTCTAAAATTATACATAAAAATATCTTGAGTCGTTATTTAATTTTGTTCGCATGGGTTAAAGTAAAATACTTTTAAAAATATTTTTCCAAATTCCTTATTTCAAAATTTGTCCGTTGTAATTAATAATATTTTGAAAATGTGTTAGCAGATTTTGGTTTCTCTATAAAAGTTTATCCGGTAGAGTTTTTAGACTTTTGAAAGCTCTGTGTATTATTCAATGCTTAGCAAAAAAAAATGTTCATAGAGTGTTGTTAATTGCGCGATAAAAAGAATAAATAATAAAAAATTAAAGCTTCTCACAGACACCTTAAAATTGGTTCTTAGTTAAAGTTAAAGCTAAGGTTTCATGAAAAATACGTAATCGAATGTTAACTCTAAATTGTGTATGTATGTATTTAGAAATAAGTCGAAATCATTTTAAACATTATAAAAATGGAAATAAAATAAATCTGGATAAAGGAAAAATTAAAAAAACAAAAGTAAAAATTGTAAAGTAACGTAGTCAGAACAGAATTTTATAAAACCAAAATGTATTTGTAATATCAAGGATATGTAGCAATTGACAAGCAATCATTAAAGTACAATAATCATAAAAAAACTATATAAAAATGTTGTAAGTTTTCAGGCAAAATTAATAGTAAGCGACAACAAAAAACTAAAACAATAATTTTATTAATCATATTACGTTGAAACCGAATTATTTGAAAGCTGATAAATTTTGAAACAATATCGATATATTTTAAACATTTTGCTAAGCTGCAAGTTTTTACAAACCAAAATCTGGTGGATTTGAATAGCAACTATTCAAAAATCAAACTCTAGTCCTATTCACTCTCAACAAACCCACCGAAAAAAAAAATCCTTTGTATTCAGAAACTTGAGAGAAAATTCGGCACACTTTCAGAACATTTCGAAAAGAAGAACTAGTCTGGTTTGGTGTTTATTATTTTTATAGAAAAAGACTCAAAACTAATGAGATCCCACCTAAGTTTTATTTTTTGAATTAGCTGTAGATAAGGCCGCGTTCATAGTGAAGCCTTTTTGCTTAGCCGAGAGGTTTAGCTGAAAAACGCTCTGTGTACAATCATATGGAAAAAGCTTAAAGTGTTCATAGTGCAAGCTGGCTCCGAGCATAAATCTAATTTTTAAATGCTTTTCAGCGCTTATTTCTCCATCTCGCTTGCTCACAGTATAAACTATAAACACCAGTAAGCTCAAGAAGCTACTTTGAAGCGTTGAATAAGCGTTCACTATGATAAAAAAAAGCTCGACAAAGCAGCTTTATGAACCAGCTTCAGCCAAAGCGTCCACTATGAACGCGATCTAAGAGTTAAAAAATAAATAATTAAAGCAAATACTCAAAATATTAACGAAATATTATTGCAAAAATATTAACTTAGTTTATATAAAATGTTTAAACAAAATTCAAATTAAAAATTGATTTGAGTTTGGAAAATAAATGAAATAACTGCAAATATTACATAATAAAATAAGAAAAAAGAAACACACTAATTCTGTAGTTTTGCTCAATTTTCATGTTAAATGAAAAGAATTCCAGTTCTTTTTTTTTCATTCTTTTTGTTTCAATAAATTCAAAAGCAACAAAAAGAAAAATAATTCTTGTTCACATTTTATTCACAACTACTTATATTTTTTTCCAAATTATCTTACACGCAAGGGAATTTAAGGTTAAAATTCTAAATTCGTGTAAATTTTGCTTGCGCTTAGAAATTCTTTTGAGTGCAAAATTGTTTTTCAAAATTTATTTCATTACCCTCAACTACTTTGCCAATATTTGGCAATGGCTAGAAGCATACCTCAGCGCTGGTAAGTCTAATAAAAATAAGTAATACACTTGAAAAAATAACATCATTCTACATAATATTCCATTTATTTTTTTCTTTTTGATATTACATTCACCCTGAGAATAAATAAAATAAAAAACAAATAAGCTTATTGAGTTTTCTTCTGCAAAATATATAGTTTGTTATTTTACTGTTTAATTGACTTTATTTTAATTAATTTTGTTTTAAAATTAATGACGTCATTATGGGAAATTTTTCAATATGCAACGTTGAGATGAGTTTTTTTGTTGACGGAAAACTATTATATATAAAGAAAGCTATAAATACGGTACCCTGTTTATAATTTTATTTCGTTTAAAATCCAAAGACTCTTTAAAATAATAAACGTATTTAAAAAAATATTATACTTTCAAGAAGAGAAATATTCGAATAAAAATATTATGCTCGGCTCTTCTATCTTCCAACTTTTCAAACCATGGCATGAAAAGATTTTCATCAGAAAAAATTTTCTTTCTTCACTTATAACTAGGTCTGAAAAAATCAAACTTTCGACTGCACACATGAAAAAGTCCAACTAAAAAGCATCAAAACAGTGTATCCTTGTTTTTTGTATCAGGTCAGAAAGACTTTTTTTATATAATTTTAGTTTTGCACTTTATTATACATTTTAATAAATTAGTGAGAATCTTTGTGAAACCAAATATTTAATGATTTATTATTTGAAGCAAATGCTATAATATAAGCTTATACTATGTTCACACTGAGAGCTTAATGCGCATTTAGAGCAATTACTATATATATTTGTCCCTGTTACTCCTACAACGAGTAAAGGCCGTTCGTAAATGTGGATTTGGCAAATGCGCATTGAGCTCTCAATGTGAACATAGCATTATTTAAAAATGTAAACATTCAATCGCTAGAATTCTTCAAGGCCTTGAAGCCCCTCAAAATAATTTTACAAAAATACAATAGTTTTCATAATTTCTGCATTAAAAAAGAGGCTGCTATACCAACAATTTTGTATTTACTACCAAAAACTTTAATTGGTCATTTCGATACAAAAAAAGGGAAAACATTTGCGACAACAGCGAAGGAGTGATTGATTTATCAACAACATTCACTGTGGATTTTACATATAAGTTGTGAAAATTTTTGATCTTAAATCTCAGGTATTTTAATTTTTACATAAAATATAGTACATATTTAATCTTACAAAAGAGCTCTCTTCTGTTGCAAATCTCAGAAATTCAGTTGATTCCATGCAACATTTGTTTGGTTGTTGATGCGATACAAAATTAATGCCAAAAGCATACGTATTACATAAAAAATTGTCAATGCCGAATGTTTTTTCTTTTCTTTTTGTGCGGATCTTCAACGTGCACGTTTATGAATCTACAATGCGTGAAATACATCATCATCATTTCTCCTATTTCAAGCAGGTGAATTTCTATAAAAAATATTCGTTGCCTCCTTCTCTCTACTCTTACTTTGGAGTAGCTTAAAATATTTGAAAATTTTTTTACAGAAATTATTTTTTAAGCTGTAGAACTTTTGTAAAAATTATAAAAACGACATTTTGAAAACATTAAGCGTCATCAAAAAAATTATAGGAGGTAGCTCATGATTTTCGATGATAGACCGATGATAGATAGAACTTTCAGACAAAAAATTTTTATAAAAATCGATTAAAAAAAGTCAGAGATATTTGCTTGCAAAATCAACACTTGAAATTTCAATCGTTTTTCTTAATTATAAGGTGATGACCTTGCCTCAAGGAAATGCGGAATACTAAGAAAATCTACAGTTTTCGAGATATCGCTATAAATTTAAGATCAAAATAGCAGGAATTTTCCCAAAGTTTGTATTTTTAAGAAATTTTACCATAACAATACATATTCACACATGCTACATAAAAAATGCCTATTGTAGGGTATCCGTAAGAGATGACACAAAATAACTTTTGTACATTTTAGCAATGTCTAATAAAGTTTCTTCAATCTCTTATATTTTTGATTTTTTTTAAGAAATATTCATTAACCGCTCATATTTCAGGTCAAAAGTCACAAAACGTCATTCGATGCACTCCTTCCTACTCTTATTCATTTAAAAAAATTATCAAAATCGGTTGAACCGAAGAAAATTATACCAAACGCATATTTATATATATATATGTTGATTTAAAAATTGTTGGCGTAACAACGTTACTGTGACAAATGCTTTCTTGTAACCATTTTTTTAACAGCTGCGAAAAGTCTTTGTTCTGACAGGGCGGAAAACCAGTTTTTACAACTGCAGATAATCTAGAAAATTTCATATGATAATCTTGAGATTTTACAATTCAAATAATTAAAGGCATATCCTTATATAAGGGACATTGTAAATTTTTTTTTTTTGAAAATGTGAAAGTTTGGCAGTTTAAAGTATTTAAAATTGAGAACGCATTCTGATCTATACTATTATATAAAATTGAAGTGTGAATTTACATTTACACTTTTATTCCAAAAGTACTGGGCTATTTTTAGTGAAAAAAAAAATTTATATTAATGGTATTCACTACATTTGTCAAGCCCCGCTAACTTGCTAAACTTAACAAATTTGTTAAGTCCTGTCAAAATTTTGTATGGAAAAGACTTAGCAGCTTGTTAGCAAGTTAACAAGCTCAGCACCGTGTTTTTGTATGGCAGATACCATTTGTTAAGTCGGAAACGTCAAACTTATTGAGTGTAGTGATGAATCGTTTTGGGAATGTGTTCTAACAAGTACCAAATTATTTTTGATTTGCAGCTTCAAAGTAAAAAAACTGCCTTTTATTAATAAAAAAATAAAAATTTTGTAATGGGGTTGGTAGAGATTTAAAACATTTCAAAGTTTGTGAATAGCTACCCACCGGGGAAAAAAATCAACTGTGTATGAAAAAAGAATCATTTCACTTTTACAATTATTGATTCTAGAATTGATTATTTTTAACATTGTGATGTCCTACAAAAAGTAGTACATTCTTTTCTGCCTTCCACTTAATCACTGCTGAAATCGATTCTATTATTCGCTTATAAAATGGATTCTTTTAAATGAAAAAAGTATGCATTTTTTTAATATGAGAAAAGTATGAATCGCTAAAAAGCCCTTTTGGAATAGATATACATGAATGAATTCCATAATGCATAGGTTTGAATGGCAGAATTGAAAATCTTTTATTCTTTTTTAAATAATTAAAAAAATGACATTAGAATAATTCAAATTAATACAGATAATTATTAGGTAATTAGAAAGAATAAATAATATTTAGATAGACGACCAAACAATTATAATAATACCACATTTAATGTAAAAATATTGATGTTTATGATGTAGGCTGTTCCTTCCGTTTTGCTTCAAATTTCCTTATAGTATATAGATTTTGACTTGCTTATAGCTTCCTTGATATCTTTTTGGGACTGTTCCTGGCTGTACCCTTCCGTGAAAAGGCACTCTACATTTTAAAAAAAAACATTAAAAAATGATTTAAACAAGTTAAGAGCGATGGTTTTTCATAACTTACCAAACAATACATTATTAAAATTTTCGGGTCTTCTGAAGCAGTTTGTTCCTTCAACGCTGACAAATCAAACAGAAAGTAAAATTTTTAAGAAACACGTGAAAGGAAAGCAATAGAACAACCGTTTTTCAAAAATATCTGAAAAAACAATTAAAACAACAACAAACAGAAAATATAAATCATAACAGATTGATTCTTTTTTCGCTTATAGGAGAATTTGTTTCAGAATTAATTCGTTTTTCACTTACCATAAAAGCAAGAAAAGAATCTAACAACATTTACTTTATTATATACATCATAATCGATTCCTGCAGCAATAAAAACGAATCAGTAAAATTTTTGTTTATTGATTCTAATTCATAGGTTTTGCTTTAAATGTATATATTCTTTGGAATACATTCTAAAATGCAAGCACAAGAATCCATTCAATTCCCGATTTTTTTAAGAATTAATTCTCATTTTCCCGGTGGGTAATGTATCAAAAGTGTTAACGGTACTGATTTCTGGTTACACGAGTAATTAAAACAACAGATTTTTGTGCGACAGCACGTTATATCCTTTCCAAATTTTAGTAATATGTTTATTTAATTAAAGTGTTTAGTTTTTTAAGAAATCATCCCAGATGCTAAGCATTGCTTAAACGTTTTCTTTTTACGCGTACCTAGTACCTATTGCGAAAATTTTAATAAACTCCATGTTGCTCTCTGCTATTCCGTTTTTTTTTTTTTGCTCAGCAAGCACAGTGCACTGCAGTGCAACAAAAAACATGAGTCTCAAGCAAAGCGAAATGGGAGATACATATAAAAGCTATGCTGCGCTCCAGAGCAAAGCAAAACAAAACATAAGAAAAAATGTTGTTTGACATGCTTTGTCTTAAGGAGATTTTCGGCGATATAATAAAATAGATATAATTTGAAAAACTTAATGAAAAATATTTCCAACCTGATACAAAAATAGTTTGAAACATGGGTAGTTTATTAGGCAATCTCTTATCATGTGTTGCACGGTATAATAGGCCTTTCAAAAACTACTCTCCCAAGTTGTTTGAAGCTAGATAGACTATCTCTTATGATAGACTAAGTTTGAGCTTATAAGCCAACGGAGGGCAAATGCGGCTTTTGTTAAGTAAAGTGCGCATGTTTTTTATTTTGCTATTTCAAAATATATCAATAAAATTCAAAAATATTATATATCTCGTAAAATTCCATGGAATTTCATGTTGTTCTGTAGCTCGGATCTGTAACTTTTCTCAACGTAGTTCTCACCAGATTTTCTCACTTTGACGTCATTCGCACTTGCACTGTTTTTGTAATAAAATGAGATGAAATGAAATGAAATGAATTTAAAAAGTGTTTCTGTAAACTTAAATATGCGACTCGAGTCGAGTGAAGATATCACTATGTTGTTACTTGGTGAGAAAAATATTTGCTTGTTGTGAGTTATTTTGCTAGAGCACCTGGAATGTTAGCAACTGAAAAAAAAATCTGCAGAAAAAAGATTCGGCTAATCTCTAACCAAATATAAAAGTTCTTTACAATAATGTTACTTTACTTTGCAATATTTTGACCTAAACCGCGTTTTTGTGTTGGACATATTTCACCATAAAATACTATTTTGAAAAATAAAAAATATTGGGAAAATTAGGCAGATAACCAAGTTCTTAAAGCCAAATTAAAATAAAAGCATTACAAATAAAGCACAATCTATTGTTGAGTGTTTTAGTTTATTAAATTCGTTTTACCACTTTTTACTCGCTTATCAATTAGATAAACACTAGTTTTCGCGAAAGTATGTATTCTTGAATGAAATACTGTGACGTCAGAAAAAGTGACTATTTGTCGCAATAGTTACAGAAACGAGCTACTGCTTTGTTCTTAAAATTCAAATTCCATGGAATTCCTTGTTGTTATTTGACCAACGATTTGACGAAAAATTTGATAATGAGTACCCTGTTCTTCTTTCCTGTACATTGTGGTCTACTTTTTTTCCATGATATAATTACACGATAAGCTCAGATTAGAGGGAAGTCTGACAAAAGTTGAGCTAGATGTCGAAGTCCGCTGTTCGGATTGTTTTGTTCCTAGTTGTTGGCGTTGCGAGCGGCTTTAATCAATACAGAACAACTTTTAAAAATATAGGCCTAAAATTTGTTTTAAATCTCGTTTTCGTTTTGTTTAAAAACTGGAAATGACTAATTTTTTTTTTTGTTTTACGGCTTTAATCAATACAGAACAACTTTAAAAAATATAGGCCTAAAATTTGTTTTAAATCTCGTTTTCATTTTGTGTTTAAAATTTAGTGTGCAGGTACATATGTTATGTATGTACATCATTAATATTAACTTTCATTTTGTTTTAATAATAATACCTTAATTTATATTAAAATACTTTCAAGTTTTTGTCTTTATTTGAAGTACGGTGTGACCCTTTAGAAGTTTTTGAAAATTTAAATGCGGCTTTTATTGCCCTCACTCGTGCCCACCCCTGTTATAAACATCACATATGTATAAACCAACAACATCTCTCTTTTATTACCTTAAAACAAATTTTAAGTAATAATAACAGGTAGTTTTAAAAAATTGGTATTTGAATTTGCACAATTATATTTATAAATAAGGGAAAGACTTAAATATTGTTTACAATTTCATTACTTGTAAAAATTAAAACTTTTTAGGAAGGCCAAACAGCGGTCGAGCAAGGTCTAATTTTAAATTTTTATGACCCCGGCCGTACAGGGATCGTACAAGGGTCGTTTGCAGGACTCTTTGGCCAAACAACGAGCGTACAAGGATCATACAACGGCCGTTCAGAGGCCGTTTTGAAATAATCTCGACTGTACTATGAGCGTACAGCGGTCGTACATTGCCCGAACAGTGATTATTCTATAATGGAAAGAGCTGCTTTTCAATGAAAATTAGAAAGGGATGCAATTCATGGAAAAATTGAAAAAACACACATGTGGCAATACTATCAGCATCAGCATTGTTGAATGAGGCTTACTTTTGTTGTTGCGCATACAATTGGTATTGAATAAGAGCTTGAAAAAATGTGTTGGCATACAGCGCGCGTACAGCAGACGTACAATTTAATTGTGGCCTTGTACGGTCGTTGTTCGATCCAACTTTTGGCCTATAGGCTTTTTTGTTTGTTTTTAGGCCATGCTTAGCTCTTTTGTAGCAGTGTGGCCCATATTCGACCGCTGTTCGCTACCTAATATTTTTACTAGGGTGATCTACAATTTCGACCAATTTTTCAAATTTCAAATTCCAACAAGACATTACTTAATGACACTGCACAAAAGTCTCGTTCTGAGAAATAACCGTATGCGTATCACTCATCAAAATAGTTCTAAATCCGAATGAAAAGTAAAAAAATAAAAAATATTTTTCTACATAAGAAACGAATAAATTTAACTTTAAGCAAATGGTCTTAATTCTCTATTATTTCAGAATCTTCTCATCTTAAGAATTTCCAAGTATTTCATATAAGTATTGATAATTTTCTAGCTATGTCTCAAAACTTAATTACACATTATGAATTACACAATATTATAATTAAGATATAATAGAAATAAAAATTTATCAAAAAAACAATAAAAACAGGAATTGGCCGTAGATTTTATGTTTTAGCTTTAGTTTGTATTATTAAGCTGAAATATCTTTTTATTTTCAAAAGACATATTTTAATGAAGGAGGCGGGGCAGGAAGGGTGTTGAAGATTTGTTCGTTGTTTTTTTCAATAAATTTTTTTTAAACACGCTTAAAAGTTTGAAATACTCTACTTGTTTTTTCTTTCTAACTCTTTCTATTGTTAAACTTTTTCTGTGCTGTTTGTTAATACTTATATGTTTTTTGTTTTTTTTTCCTTGATATGATTATTTATAAATATTTTTCCACATTTGTAAAAAAAAAGAAATTTCAACTCTTTATTCTTATTGTTAATTAGGATAAAAGCAAATTAGACAAATTTTAATCAAAATTCTTATGTGTGGTGGTAACATGAGTGAGCAGTGCACACATATTCTGACATAATATTTAACACATCCAAACAGAGCTACTCACACATTCATGAAATATTGTACATTGCTAATTTTTGTTTATGTAATTTTCTGGTGTAGGCTCAAAAGTAACTAAATAAAAAATTTTACATAAACAAAACAGACAAAAATTATTAAAAGACCATTTTGAAATTAATGCGAAAATTTTTCAAAACACAGATTTCCAACAGCTATACACAGTTCTTTTTTTTTTTTAGATCGTAATCAACATATTACTTAAATTATTAAAATATTAATCGAGTGTTTCTTACAATAAATTAAATTTATATCTTAAAATAACGCGAGAATTTTAATATTTTTACTTTCGTTAGTTAAATTAACTATTTAATTTAATAACACTTAACCATTTGTTTCAATATTTCATTGAAAATTTTAATCCACTGATTTTCTTACTCTCTGTATTGGTTTATAAGATCATCTTAAATATATTTTTAAATATTTTTTCATTATTGAAATAGACTTTTTTTTTAAAAAAGCGCACTCTTTTGTTTAGTTATTTTTATATGTAAAGATATAACTGCACTACTTAAATATTAATAAATGTTTTTCTTTTTGTTTCGATGTAACAAAATTAATAACTGTGCGACAGTTTAGATTTGGTATCTTTGGGGCAAGTTTTTTTTTTGTAACAATTCAGATATATTATCGCATGCGATAGAGAGAGTTTGTAGTTAGAGTTTCAACTCCATTTCATCTAATGCGATATATTACAGAAAGTCATTTTAAAAAAATATTCTTTGCCTTAATGTATTTTTTCCATGTTTTTTTTTTTAAGTTCTTAGATAGCAAGCTTGTGCTGGGATAATAAAGAAAAAAAGGAAAGGATTTTTTTTTCTAAACTATGACCGAAAATTTTAAATTAACTGATCTCAAATATTTAACCACTTTATATTTTTAAATCTTTAAGAGTTTATATTGAGCTAAGCTAATTTACTGAGATGGAATCGAGTAAAGTAGTAGCTAATTGTTGGTAATCAGAATGATTGCTTTTGTTCCATGTGAAGTGATAAGCATATTTACAATCACTTGCATGCGACCCACTTTTCAGATGTCGCTTTCAAAATTAACAACCAAAATACAATCAACTATCTATCATGTAAGCCGATTCCGACAATTTCGATTCCACTTTCGTCCACATTTTTTTCGATGGTTGTTTCCATTATAAATACATGTCTTCTCAATTTTTAGACTGAAATATAAATATAAAGACCCAGTTTTTAACTATCTTAAATTTAGACAAAAATTCTCCAAAGTTTTATCGCTGACACTGAGAAAAAAGTTTGATTTCATTGACTAAATGTATTAATTTGGCGTCTATCTAATAAATTTTGGAAAATACTGCCAAGTATAGTCGTAAGTCGTTAAACTTGTGTATGTTAAGTCAAAGCACATATTATTTCGATTAATTATTAATTTCAATGGTTTTGCTTGGTATAACTAAATATTGCATTGACTTATATTCCACTATTTTAGCTGTAGAAATAATGAATAAGAATTTGGTAATATTACATATCTTAATTTTGGGCATACTAACTATTTAATCGAACATAACTTGCATTTAGGCTTTATAGTTCAGGGTAACTTTTTCGTTCAGAGTAAGACTGCGTTTCTTTTTAATGTAAGATATAATAACGATCATCATGATTGCTGTATCAAAGATAATAGATTGAAAAAAGTCTGGCCTTATAAAAACTCGTAAAATAATTAAATCAACAATATATGGCTATTAAAGATAATAAAAAATATAAACTTTTCCTTTTTTGTATTCAAGAAAGCAATTTGTGATTTTTATAACTATAACCAAAGGAGCATTTGTCTCAACTAGATGGCTGAAATATATAAATTTTTTTTAAGTAAATAATATATTTATTTTGCCATTAGCATAAGTATGCCGTTTGTTAACAATAAGCAAATCTTGATTGATAGAAAGAAACTATTTTCTCAGTGCAGAATTAACTCTGACCAAATGCCGTCATTTCATACAAATAAATTATGAATCTACCCCTTCCATTAGACACCCAAAATGGGAAGTAGCATGTTAGGTGAAATATTTTTAGCATGGAGGTAATACTGACGAAAAAAATACTGTGTCTAGTTAATTGTAAATTGATATCTTTCAACAAAAGCCGAGTAAAAAACATTTTTAATGAGGCTAAACAACGGCCGAACAAGGTCTAGTTTTAAATATTTTTCTCGGCCGTACAAGGGTTGTGCAAAGGTTGCTTTAAGGCTTTTTTGGTCAAATAACGGCAGTACAATGGCCGTTCTGAAATAATCTTGGCTGCACAATGAGCGTATAGCGGCCGTACATCGGCCGAACAGTGATTAATTTACAGTGAAAATGATAAGCTTTTCAATGAAATAAGTTTTATGCTAAAATAAATTAAAAATATATTTTTATATATATATTTGTTAGTATAAATGCAATTATTAGCTTGTGTTATTTAATTACAGTTGCAAACAAGATGATAATATTGAGTACAGTCATAAACACATCATAGACACAAAATTATTGTAAAAACTATACTTTTTTAATTGAAAATTCACTCCAACAACAAACTTCATATAGAAAAAAATAGTTTTCTCCACACAACGGGCCTTGAACGGCCATTGTTCAAACCAACTTTCGGCCATGAGGCTTTTTAGATTATTTTAAGGCCATGTTTAACCCTTGTACGGCCGTCCGGCCCATGTTCGACCGCTTTTCGCTAACTTTTTGACTCGGGTTGATAATGAAACCCTTTGTCCTTATTTCGAGGCTACAGCGTAGACTATAGCATAATCGAGTGAGCATAGACTCACTGAATTGGCACTTTATATTCTTATGGTCATATGTGAAATGTGCATGGTAGAACAAGGTCCCTCTTGGGACTGTGGGGGCTTAATACTTTATGTATGATATTTTAAGTCACAAGGGAACAGAGCATAGTTGTTTTTGTATCTGCAAGATACACCACGTTAATAAAACTAGCCTCTGTGCGAAATTTTATTATTCAATTCTATTAAAGACATTTTGAGTATGTCAGATCGGAATTGTAAAAAAATACTGACACTTTGCTTAATATATAAGAATTCTTGACAATTTTTAGTGTCAAACAATAAGAATATGTTGCTAGAATTTAAGCAAAAATGCAAGAATGAATCGGTACAAAAAAAAATAACAAGTTCGTTTGTAAGTGGAAACAGCTTTAAAAAATCACCGCGCTCGATTTCAAATCTGTAATTTACAAACAAACTCTAATTCTAGCAACACTACAGACGAGTAGAGTATGCTCAAAACAATAATTTGCATGCTTTATTTCTAACTTTGCATTTCAATTAGCTCAATTTATTAACTGTCATTCAAGTCGGAAAATCAAGTGATCTATAACTACACTATTCAGAAAGTTACACTTTGCCCCAAAAATACTACGACACCAAATATTGAACAAACTACAATATTACTTCTATGAAAAACTTCATGTTAACTAAATTAAAACAAGTAACAAAGAGTGCTTTCTAGCTGTCCATCTTACTCTTAATTTTCTTACTGACATTTACTAACACAAAAGAAAAAATACCAACCGCCCACCTATCCCCCTTCAAAATTTAATAAAATAATTTATTTAAATATATTTAATGTTCATTTAATCTACTTATAATATGTTATTCAATTTATATTTGTTTTTTTATTACTTTTATTTTGAATATTTTTATTAATATTTTTACTCTAACTATAAAAACATAGAATAATTTACATTTTTCGTTTATGTGAATCACCAACAAAAACATTGTTTTTTCTCTTCTTTTTTCTTTTCGCGTTCGTTCGTTTTTGAAAACAAAAACAAAATACAAATAACGAAACAAAAATCAAATCAAAAACCTAAAACCAAAAACAATCGAAATTTAAAAAAAAATAACTTCGGAACACAAACATTGTTGAACCATCCATAGGGTCCAAGGCGTGGCATATGCGTCTCACCTTCGAGCGTCTCTCCGGCGGCTGCAACCTGCACCGCTGCAAGCTGTGCGGCAAAGTGGTCACCCACATACGAAATCACTATCATGTGCACTTTCCCGGCCGCTTTGAATGCCCACTGTGTCGCGCGACCTACACGCGCAGCGACAACCTGCGCACGCACTGTAAGTTCAAGCATCCGATGTACAATCCGGACACGCGCAAGTTTGACAACCTGATGTCGGCAGCGGCAGCAACAGCAGCAGTTGCTGCACAGTCACCAACCGCCACACAAATCGCCGCAGCGTCACAGGCTGCAATGGCGGCGGCTGCGGCCGCCTTCAATGCCGCACAGCAGCAGCAGCAACATCAGCAACAGCAGCAACGCGAACAACTGCATCACCATCAGCAGCAGCAGCTGCAACAACACGTGCACAATTTGACGCAGCAGCAGCAGCAACATCTGCTGCATCAACAGCTGCCGCAACAGCATCAAGCACAACAGCAGCATAACGCAACCAGCGAATGATACAGTCAGTTTATGAGCTGGAACTACGGCAACATGTTGCACAGCTCAGCACATGCAACGACATCAACATCGGGGGGAACATCAACAGCACCGAACTCGGCTGCTAACCCATTTCTTTGGAATCTCGATGAACCGTTGCAACAACCGCAACAGCAACATCAACATCACCATCACCAACACTACCAACAACATCAACGTCAACAGCAACATCAACATCAACAACAGCGCCAACAAAGTTACAGCAACTTCTATGCCCGCCAAGCAACAACAGCTACAAACAGTCCTTACAACAGCAGCAGCAGCAGCAGCTACGCCAAGACCAACAACTATAGCAATAATGCAACTGCAACAATGTTGCAGCATGGCTTAGAATTCTACCGACAGCAGAGCCATAGCATCAGCAACAACAACAGCAACATTCAACAGCAATTCGCTGACTTTGAACGATCGTTGATGAACCACAGCAGCGACAAAAACAACATGCAAGATCTAGTGAATATTAATTTGAGCGAAAGTGACAACAATGACGATGGCGGCAACAACACAATCAACAGCAACAACAACAATAATAACGAAGATGACGAAGACGACGAGAAGAAGAACAACAAACATGTAAATCATATTTTTGCTGTTGAGGATACGCTCAGTGATGTTGCTGATGAAGTCCCAAATATTGCCAATAAAGTCAACGATCTGATGCACGGCAAACATTATATCAACAACAGCAACAACAATAATGACAACAAAATCATAGATAAAAAAGAAGAAAAGCTCCAACAATGTTGTGCTGCTGAGACACCAACAACATCGTTACAGACGCCAAACAATGGCGGCAACACATTCAATGCTTAAGCCAACAACAACAATTCATTAGGACAAACATTACAACAGCATTGGCTAAAACAACGTACCGAAAATATTCTAGTAAACTTAACAGTGTTTAAGAATGCGTAAAACTTTTTAACAAACAAATTTGTTAAATGCATAATTGTCATTGTCAAATCAACACCAAAAAATGCCAACAATAGAAAAACTGCTCGCAAGATAACAAATTCCTTAAACGTCAATTAAGAGAAAGTCAGAGAAAGGAAAACAAAATAATCATATTCCAAATTAAAATAAAATAAGAGAAAAGAAAGTTCTGGAATGCAAACCTAGAGTAAAACTTGTAAAAGAGCTACAGTAATACAAAAAAAAACACCTGGTTATTGAATAAAACATGGTTTCAGTTGCTATAAAATTGCTAAAAAATTATAGTAAAATTTTAACGCAATTGTGGTTTCTTCAAGATAAAGCGAAAAACAAATATTTATATAAAACAATTTATCAGAAATAAAAAAAGCATCATACTCGATTGATCAAAATTGTCACTACTACTATTAGATGTGTTAAAAGTGTTTAGATGTAAAAAAAAATAACATTAATGTTAATCTGAATGTTTATGGTAAAAACACAACAGCTCTATAGTGTATATGGTTTTTGTGCTATATTTCTCTTAATTCTTCTCTAATATACTACAATATAACACTTCAAATTATATAGTCAATAACGTGAAAATATCTTTGTTGGCAATTGATGTTGTTACAATGTTTTTAAGATTAAAAGCAAAAAAATATCACTGTAAACTTTTAAGACAAAAAAAAAGCAGTTATTACAAAAAAAAAATGTAATATTTTAGGATGAGATAGAAAGAAATCTTTGAAAATGATCGGCTAGCTTGAATTATTTTCATGCTTCAATGTCCATTCCTTGCCGAGTAAGAGTAAAAACTTTTTTAGCTAAGTCCAAACAGCGGCCGAACAAGGCCTAATTTTAAAATAATCTCGGCCGTACATCGAACGAACAGTGATTATTCTACAATGAAAATGAGCAGGTTTTTTATAAACATTAGCATCGCAAAGTGAGGCTTGTTTTTGTTACTGCCCTTACGCTTGCTATTGAATCAGAGCATGGAAAAATTTGTTGTCATACAACGGGCATATAACCTAATTTTGACCTTGTGCGGCCGTTGTTCGACCCAATTTTCGGTTGTTTGGCTTTTTGGATTATATACAAGCCTTGTTCAATCTTTGTACGGCCGTTCGGACCATGTTCGGACGCTGTTCGCTCACTAATATTTTTACTCGTGTTACAAAATTCCATAATATTACATTTGTAATTCCGAAATATTCAAAGAATTATTAATCCTATCGGCATGAGTTTAAGGATATTTGAAATAACTCTTATTAACAGTTTTACTCGCATCTTGAAAATCACTGCATTCTGATTATATCCTTCATTGCAACTAAGTAATTGCCTCTTCAGAAAGTGCAAGATTACAGACTTCAAATCTTATTCGAGGAAAAATACTTTGTATTATATAAACAATACTCATCGCTAACACGTCCCTGTTCATTACATTACCCAAATTATTCTAAAAATTTGAACTCTTTTTCATTCTGGCAACGTCTCTTATTGCAATTAAGTGTTTATCTTTTTAAAGAAATGACAGATAAATTTATTGATTTGACTGAATACAGACTTCAAATCATGACTAGTCTCCGTTAAAATATTTCTATCTTCTCCAACCTATTTCCAGAATTTCCGGCCTTTAATTTTTATCGGAAAGTCGCAATTAGTTGTTGCTACTACTGCTGATACATTTAGTCAAAATATACTGCTAACTACTATTGTCTAAATTCTAGTAAAATATAATGGAAAACAAAAAGCTTTTCTTGTTCTCGTTGTTGTAGACCTTGTTATTACATAATATTAACACACACACACACAACCGTAACACACTTTAACTGTCAGAGAAAAATTACAAAGTAATATTTATAAAACAAAAGTATAACTTTTCGTTAAAACATTTAAAATTAAAAGAAGAGACATTTGAAGCCAACATTAGAGTTAAGAAGAGATTTATTTACTGATAGCAACAAACACCTTTTTAAATTTAAGCGTTAGTGTACAATTTAGCATAATGATAAATCTACTCCTATTTATGAAAATGTAAATTTAATACTAATTTTAAGTGCTAACAACGGTTTGCGTCTCAGTCTTTACTTTCCCATAGAGTTGAGAACTTGTACATTTTATCTAAAGCGGTAAAAGCTGTAAAACACTATACACAAAAATTATGCAAAAATTATTATAAAAAAAAATTACTTAAAAAGAAGTAAGTCAAGAATTTTTTCTGTAAAATGCATTTGACTCACCTCACCTGTATGAAGCAAAATATCTTTAAAATCTTCTATACTGAATAATAACTAACCAGTGAGCGAAAAGTATCTTTTTCCAACGAATTATTTGGGAAATTAGTTTATTAACGAACTTCTCAAATGAATTTATTTTGCTAATTTTAGTGAGTTAAATCACTGTTATTCATTGGGTAGTTGCCTCTTTTGACTTGTATTAGAATTTTTTTAATTTACTATTTTAATGGTTTTTTTATAATAAACTCTTATTTATCTGCCTTTCTAACTCTGCTAACCATATTCATATTTTTTATAAAATTATTTATTCCTTTTGTCATCTGAAAGATAAACTGCTGTACAAAAATATTTCATCTTCCTCCACACTTTTATCTTGAACATTAAATGAATGATGATTCCGTTTACTTCATTTCATCGTATGTTTAAGAATAATTCTTATAAATAGCACTTTTTCAGTTTCTGTCAAACCATAACTTATGATTGTTTGATATATATATTTTTTTTTGTGGAAATAATTTTAAAAGCAACAACACCACGCATGTCCCATATACCGCTAGCTAGACTGTAAAATGTTGATAATTTGTAGGAAATTCTTTCACTTTTTACATGTTAAAAATCCTTGGGTTTCTAAATCTAAGTTCTGGTTTTTTTAGTTGAATGATTGTTATTTCTTAAAGACTAAATTTGAAAATATTTAGGACTAAGAGCGACCAACTTAAAATAAGAAAGATTCATACAAACAAATTCATAGCACTTTTATCCAATTCTTACGACATTCGTGGGATTCAAGTTACTGCGTGCCAACTGCGTATCTCGTAACTTTTTACGCAATGTCAATTTTTTTTTCGTTTACATAAACTTAAGGCCATTTCTAGCTTTGCGGCCCAAATTGTAATGTCTCGCTCAAAATTTAACTACACAAAAAATATGAAATATATCGTTTGTTTTATTTGAAAACGCTAAACGGAAACATGTTTAGAACTAATGCCATATCTACTAGAATTAAAAGGGTCGTTCAAGAAATAAAGAAGCTGTAGCTTCCGCATTTAAAAATTTATAAAAAATTATAAATACAAACGCATTCACATCAACAAAAAACACCCCCTATTTAACGATGCTGATGACAACGTGTAAAAGTTGAAGAAACATTTTTGTTATTTTTGCCTCCATTTTTGTGTGGATATTGTCTGTTTAATATGTAGAAAATGTAGGAAATGCAATACACAAACCCTTAAATAGATTACTGTAATTTGTTGCAACATAGCTTCACGCATTCACATCAACAAAAAAATACACTTACCTAACAATGCTGATGATAACGTGTAGCCCTAAAACACAAAAGGTGCCAAAAAATTAAAAAAATGTTTTTTCTACATACTACATGCTTACACATCAGCATCGTTAAGTAGGTAGTTGCTACTTTTGTTGTTTGGATATTGTCTGCTAAATATGTAGGATAGCCAATACACAAACCTTTTTATAGGTTTTTATTGTGATCTGCTGCTACTTAGCTTTAATTAATACTTAATATTGATTGAACCACATTGCGTAACAAAGGGTTTTGGATTGGTGGGTAGCGTGTAGAACTATGAATCGAAGGGTAAGAGTTCGATACTCACGTTGAGCAAAGAAATATTTTCAATATTGTATTTTCTTGTTGTAAATAAGAAGCAAGCAGAAAGCAACATAAGTTCTAAGAAAAAACGGTGTCAGGTAGAAAGTACCGTTTTTGAGATTTTACTCAAGCAAATAGCAAAACGAGGCGTGAAAAGCATCACTTCAAAAAAAATATTTTTCAAAGGTAGAAAGAAGGTGGCCTTAAGCAACTGGTGTGCTTAAATGCTAAAGTATAGTACCATATTTTCTGCGTAAATTTTCGCTGGCAATATTTATAGCAAATTTCGTTGGCAACGTTTCTCAGAGAGTAAGTTGGGAAATTTCATATGATGGCTCTCTTTTCACTTCAAAATAAATAGCGAGTACAATTGAATTGTTGTGGAAAAAATGTTGCTCTGAAACGAATTGCGATCATTTCACGCAGCAGAACAGAGTACTATCCTGAGAAACGTGTTGTGAAAATTTCCACGCTTGTTTAATAGCTTTAATTTTTTGTATGGAGATTTGAGTGGAATTCCATATGAAACTGAACCTCTGTTCATGCTTTAGCCGGTATTTAGAATTTGTTTTTTAATTAGAAAAACATAATTTATATAATACAAAATTAATAAATAATAACAATAATGGAAATAAAAGTGACATATGTTTTAAAATTGTTGGTGCGTAGTGACTTAAATCCTACTATATATAAATTTTATAATCGTTATACACTAATACAAATAAATCCCGTTCAATTTAATGCAAAACAAGTTAAAAAATTAATTCTAAGGTTTTAAAACCAGTTTGTTTATAACTTGCAAAAAGGTGAAAATCCCCACTTTTTATTTGCGTTGAACATTCATTTATTTTTTACTGCATTTAAATGCATTTTTGATATATACATAATTATAATGCAACAATTTCTAAAAAGAAAAGTACTATCTTTTAAAAATAATTTTAATAATATTTGCCTTTTAATTTTAAATATCTTTGATGTACAAGATTATTTGTAGAAAAGGATAAATAAAATAAAAACAGTCCCTCCAAGCCGACAAAAACTTGACAACCTGAGTGAAACCTACAACTTTTGTAAGCTAAGGCAAAATAGCGCCCGAACTAGGCCTAGTTTTAAATATTTTTCTCGTCCGTAATTTTTGGCCAAACAACGGTCGTACAAGGGTCGTACAGAGGCCGTTTTGAGATAATCTCAGCTGTACAACGAGCATACAGCGGCCGTTCATTAGCCGAACAAAGACTATACTACAATAAAAATGAGCGGGTTTTCAAAGAAAATTAGAATTTCATGCTGAAATCAAATAAATATATATATATATGTATTAGTTGTTTGAAAACACAAAAACACAATTTTTAGTTTGTGTTTTTAATTACAGTTGGGGAAAAGGTTTATAATGAAAAAAATCAGATAATAATATTAAATACAGACCATAAAATATCATACAAACAAAATTGTACTAATTTAGTGGACAATTTACTGGGGCCACTGTATTCCAACAACTAACTTCATAAACAAGAAAAATAATTTTGCACCACACACAATTGGCGATACTATCAACATCGCCGAGTGAGGCTTGCTTTTGTTGTTGCACATACGTTTGCTGTTGAATAAGAGCTTTGAAGAATGTGGTGGCGTGCAACGGGCGAACAGCGACTGTAAAACTAGCGTAAAGCGGCCGTACAACTTAGTTTAAGCCTTCTACGGCTGGTGTTCGACCTAACTAGGCTTTTTAGATCATTTTTTGCCATGTTCGACCATTGTTCGGCCCATGTTCGGCCACTATTCAACAGCTATAATTTTACTACGAAACTTTGTAAATATCCCTCAAATCGGCAAGGGTACATGATGTCTTTTATAGATCATTTCGTAGCACACTGACCAATTTGGCGAAACTTGAGTACGGAAATTTTTAACTTCCTACTGAATTGCATTATATTGTAACATAATAATATATATATATATATATATATAGTAGCCCCGACGAAAAAAGAATGGTTAAGTGCTTAATTGAAGATTTCTGCATTACTTTTTAAGTATTCCCACTATGTTTTTATAATTTGCGATAGGATAATTCACGATCTTGTTGCATAGTCGCAAATGCAGTTTTGCAAGGGGAGATTTTTGTGAGCACAGCTGTTTTTTTGTTTACATTTTTTTTAGTCATCTGTTTGTGAAAAGCGTTTACATAGTTAATGCAATATTTTACGTGGAAATGAAATGGCATTTTCCCTTTTAATTTTTTTAAACTGCCTCCATTTCTTTGCCACTTCTTTCTTTAATTATAACTTGAACTTTTTTGCTTTTAAAAATGTTAACAATGAAAATAGCAGCTCACACAGCGGTGTGCAAAAGTATTTGTGGTGGTGTTCAATGCAAAATGAACACATTCAAACATAATAGCTTAATGCAATATTATTAAATTTGCATATGCAACAGCCAAATTTTTTGTGATGGCAAATGCATGAGTGTTGCAAATGTATGTAATTGCGTTTTTGTTTCTGTAAAAGCAGCTTATTTTGCATTTGCAACTATGCGACAAGATCGTGAATTACCCTAATGTGTTCCACAGCCTTTCTTTATTAGGTTTTCCTTTTAAATTCTTTATTTTAAGTTGGGCTTACTTCAGTTTTTTCTTCACAAATAACCTTTTTTGTGTTCATTAAACATTTTTCTGGCTTCGGAAATTGAGTCGTAATATCTAAAGATTTTTAAATTTTTTTAAATAATATTTTAATACATATACAAGCATATCCGACTATTCATTGCACTCACTGTATGTATGTATGGCAATTACGTTAGCAGAAAATAACAACTTACAGAAACTCTAGCTTTGCCAATCTTACGAAAAGTAGAAACAATTTCCTACAACCGATTCAGCGTCTATTAAATCAGAAAAATTAAATTTAAAGTAATCAAAAAAATTTTTGACATTCTTAGGTGTCCTTACATGTTAAGCAATAAACAGGAATTCAAATTTTATTGTAACAAAAAATAATTGGCTTTTATTATTTATTCAGAAATGTGAAAAACCTTTACTTTCGGCCATAATTAAAATTGTAAATATGTTTTATTTTATTTTATATTTTCTATCCTTAAAATAGCATAAATAAAAAATTTCTTTCAAACAATTTTTAACAATACAAATTTTGAAACTAAAATGAATTGTTTCTTTCATGTTGTTTTTTTTTTTTTTTGCTGAAATGAAAAATGTGATAATTATTGAAGAAAATTAAAGAAATAATGAAATTGAATAATTATGGTGAAATGGTGCTAAATCCAAATATATATAATTTAAAGCGCAAAGCAAGCATTAAACAAAATTAGTACTAATTATAAAATTAATTGATTTAATTTATAAAAGATTAAGCAAAATAAAACTAGTTTATAAGAGCCGAGCAGAAAAGCGCAAATAAAATGAAAAAAAAAACAAAATAAGAAATAACTATTTAATGAACCGAATGTGCAATAATGACTAGTTATTTTTTTAACATTAATTAATGTTTTTTATGTTTTGTTTTATTTTAATTTTTAACAAACAGATATTTTTCATAATAATTTTAACTTGTTTTACTGTATATGAATAAACTTAAATTTGTGTATTTGAAATAATTGCATTTTATATAAATATAACTTATATAAATAGTTTTCATTGTCTTTTAATGCTCTTTCCCCCCCCCCCCTCTTCCTCAAACACCTTAATAACATTTTGCACACTCACCAACATTTAAGTGCAAGAATTGAACCCTAAAGTGGGAAAAAATGGCAACAACCAGAACAAAAATATCATATAAAAACAGTTTATAGAAAATTTTGCATACTCAACCAACTGTTACTTGTTGTTTATTTTCATTGTCATCTTCCTTTTTTATTTGTACTGTAATTGATGACCCTGCAATGCTTCCAAGAAACGATACATAGTTATTGAGATTTTTTACTTAATGTTTACTTGGCTTTCGAAGGTGCCAAATTCCAGCATGAATTTTAAAATTTGAATATTTTTTGTTTATAAAGAATTTAAACCTTTTTGTAACTAAACGTATTGTTTTTATTTTAAGATCTAATTTAATTTCATAAATTTTAAAAAAAATATAATCATAGTTTATGAAATAAAAAATTATTTTGTAAAAGCATTTAAGTTAAAATAATTTTAGTTTAACACAAACAAAAAAAATTATTTACTACATGAACTTTGACTAAATTATTTTAGGTACGTATCAAATCTAATGCAATTAGCTAAGTTATTACATTATATTCTTAAAAATATATAAATAATATTTGTAATGAATACAAAAAAAATACACACACACGAACACTCACACACAACACAAATTGTTAACAAATTAAGTAATAACAAAAGAGTATAAAAAAAATAAAATAAACAATAAAGATTTAACGCTTATAAATTTGGCATTGATGTTATAACAATTTAAATTATTGTTAACATTTTAGTTTAAGCACTAAAACAACAACAAAGAAAAAATTAATTAAATTACAAAAACAAAAACAATTTTATCAAATAACTAAAAATAATAAAAAAGATTTTTTGAAACAAACACTCCAAAGCGTTGCTTATTATTTAACGAACAATTATTTCGACCCATTGCAATTGACTATTTATAATTTAAGAGTTGTGCTTCCAAAGTGATTTCAGGTTTTTCCACCACAAAACAGCGATTAAATAAAATTACAAGAATAAAATATAATTCAAAAAATAATAATACATCAATAGACATAGTATAGTTTTCTTTAATATAAAAGCTCCTTCAACAAAAAGCATCGATTCCAACCCACATAATTTTGATAAAAAGATTTTTAGGTTTCAACAATAGAACAACAATCAAACTCAACGCATTAAATATTAATATTTTTAAGTTTTATCTACAATTTGACTACAACTATTATTTAAGCCTTTATTGAAAACTTGTTTTTAAACACTATCATGATTTACATTCATTATTTATTTTATAACAAGTTAAACCTTCGGCCCAATTTCCTGTTTTTATCATTGTTTCAGCTTAAGTTTTTTTTTTTTTTGAGTTGCAATAAAAATGGTGTTTCACATTTTAAGTTGATAGTTTTGTTTTTATAGTAGAAAAAATATCGGAACAAATATTTTAAATAATACAAATCTAGAGTAACTTATAATCGTATAGAGTTGCTAATAGAGATGGAGAGTACTTATAAAAATGGAAAAAATACCACATCAAATAAGTGCGAACTATTTATTTAGGGTTATGTTTTAAGCTTACGTGACTAATTTTTACCTTATCATTATATGTATGTGTTTTGTTTCTTTTTTATTTTATTTTATTTTATTATATCATTCAATATTTACTCATACCTCTCATCGAACTTTCTTAATAGAAATTGCAAGAACAACAGAGTCCATTTGTAAACCAGCCTGCTTGAATAGTTTTTCTAGCAACAGCCAGAATATTCACTCAAAACACTAAAGTGCACAATACTCACCTTTTTTACGCTTAAACATTTAAGTAAAAATAATACCAACGTGTCGCCTTTCAATAAATATATAAAATATATATTAGAAATATTTAAAATCATTCCTCTAGTAAAAATAAAAACTTTTTTAGCTAAGACCAAACAGCGGCCGAACAAGGCTTAATTGTAAATCTTTTTCTCGGCCGTACAGAGGCCGTTTTTAAATAATCTCGTCTGTACAAGGGGCGTACAGCGGCCGAACATAGGCCGAATGTTAGACACAGTCAAAATGACTAGCTTTTCAATTAAAATTGGATCTTCATGCTGGAATAAATTAAATATCTGTATGTTTAATCTGACACAAGCTAATAATAAAATATTTTAAATTATCGCCACATATTGTCAGCATCAGCATCGCCAAGTAGGGCTTGCTTACGTTGTTACAAATACTTTTGCTGTTGAATAAGAGCTTAAAAAATTTGGTGGAATATGATTGGCATAGAGCGTCCATACAACTTAATTTAGACCTTGTACGGCCGTTGTTCGACCAAACTTCGGGTGCTAGGCCTTTTGGATTGTTTTTAGGCCATGTACAGCCCTTGTACAGCCGTGCGGCCCGTGTTCTACCGCTGTTCGCCTACTAATATTTTAACTCGGGTCCCCAATCAATTTTAAAATGTAGCTGTATTGATAAATAAAATACACCGGGCGTTTATTTAAACGAGTTTTTTATTTGTAGTCAAGCCAACTATTTTTGGTAAAAAAAATTTATTCAATAGCTGCATTTTTTTCATGGGAGATCAAATGATTTGTGAAAAAAACGCTTCAGATCAATTTTTGCAATGTTTTCTACTTACAGACAGATGGCGCTATTTTCTGCTTACAGATGAACTGTTGATGTTCTGGCAGATAAGTTTTCCGAAAAACAAAAATTGTTTTATGGAAGCTGCCCTACAATTTATCCAATTGCTTATGGAGTCGGAAATTCGAGTATCGAAGATTTCGCTGAAGAATTTGAAAAAAACATGTTTTCTTGTTAGCAATGCTATTGCTACTAAACTTTTAAAATGTCAAATAATGCAGTGCTGCCAGTTTTTACAGTCGCAGCGTCATCTAGCCGTCAATAACGGCTAAGTGTTGTCTACTTTTACAGTTGCGCCCTCAACTCTTAAAAACATAGAATTGAATCGATGTAAATGATCCAGCTCACTTGCTGGATCATTTGTAGTTTTCGCTTTGCTTACAAATGCGATGATATGATCCTGATCTCCCATGAAATAAACGCAGCTCATATTACTTAAATGCAGTTGCGATCAAAATAAAATTTTTCAGTTGTTCATTACTCGCTGTGGTCAGCGTTTTTTAAAAGTCAAAATAGTAGCAGTGTTAATCGATTTCGATACAGAAAGTGATCATTTTTAACATTTCTTAAAATTTTTTGTATAAAAGTGAATACAGCCTTAAAATGTGACTTTTACTTTTAAGGTAAATAATTAAACGGTTACCAAATGCAGGAAAAATATACAAAGAAATCCAAGAACTATTGGAATGCTCTGCAAAAATGATTTTAAATAAAAAAAAGCGCGAGAAAAATTTTTAAAAACAGAGTCGTTAACGAGTTTTGTCACGAGTTAGATGCATTGTAAGCTTTGCCACGAATCATACTCTAGTACCTGCTACAAAAATAAAAAAAATTCTTATTAGGGGTATTCCCTATGTCTAGTAAATGTCTTGTTGCACGGTGCAAGAATAGGAAATATGCAATCCGTACACTGCCGCAACAACTAAATTCAAGTAAAAACACCGTAAAATATTTCCAATGTGTGCTACACTGAAACTCATATGCACGGCAAAACAATGAAGTACAGTTTATGAAATGCAACCTTGTGTTTGTAATAGAGAGAGCAGAAAATGAGAGAGAATCCAAACAGAAAGTGGAATGATCCATGGTAGAAGAATACAGGTAGATGCGCTTGATGAGAGCATACTGCCGGAAATGTCAAAACGAAGCAAAATTTTTATTTATTTTCTTTTGTTTCCATTCGCCACACAGCTGAATTTGACAGACGTGGCAGTATGGAAAAAGAGCACAGTCAGCGCTGCAGCTACCTATCATCCTTATACCATGGAATGATTATTAAGTGCAGCTTATTCCATGGCATAACTAGAGAAGGTAATGTTAGGGTGGAGAGCTGGTGACCGAAACAATTGAAAGGAAGTTGACAGCTCATAGAAAATCTGCAACCGATGAGAATGCGATAAGAAAGCAACAATAGGCAAGAATAGCAAAATGGTTGATTTTGGCAGTTACGGTCACTAAGAATGAGATTTAACTCTAACACTACCTTGTCTAGTTATAAAATGGGTCATTCTAGAGATCTTGCCCAACGAAGAAGATTTTGTGGTTACCCTTCAATTTCTGCCCTTTGAGCTGTTGATTTTACTTTAGAACCTGGCTTGAAAACATAATGGATCAGCACATTTATGTTAATAAATATTTTGTTGACTTTGAAATGCAGAAACAGAATTGGTTTCGAATCAATAACATGCTTAAATGTCATGGGATAGCCTGCTATTATTTTTATCGCAACTGTATATCCTCTACCTTTTTCAAGAATTATACCCAGTCCAAAAATAAAGTAAAAATTAAAAATTTAAAGCTGAAATTTAAATGTAACTAAAATTAAAAAATATATTTTTTGTGAATATTGGCCAAACCTAAGATAGATATTTATGCAATTACACTTAAAAAAATTTATGAAATTTAACAGTAGATTAAGCAGAGAAAAACCTTTTTTTTAAATTTATTTCAAAGTGAGAACCATTATGTTAGGTTATCATTTAAAAGCAATACTTGAGTTGCACTGAACTTTTATTCTACATGTAAACGAGTCAATGAAAACCACTTGAAATACACAAATGTTTCACTGAAGCGTGTTTTCAGGAAAAAATGTAAATAATTCAAATATTTTTACAGGCTTGCTGTAAAATAAAAGTTAGCTTAGAAGTTTTTTCCATAGAAACTATCATTAGTTGTGTAACATTTCATCGATTAAAGTTTTAAATGTCGAAATTTCATGCTCCATTGGGCGGACATAGCAAAAATGCATATTTTTTCGACAGAGTTTTTGTTTAACCTCGACTCAAAGAGACTTTTTATAGAACAAAGTTGTATGGTTTGTACAAAAACAGCAGATATACGATACCCGTGAATATGTAATTATTAACATGCATTACCACTTCACCTTAATTTATTTCCAACTCAGTGACATAAAAACTAACTGTAACATACGTAATCTTCTTTTTTAGATGGCATTGTGTAGGGATCCATCCAACTGTGTAGAAACTGGCGACTTAAAATCTGAAATGCTTTTCCCAAATCTGAATCACTTTTTTAGTTATGAAAATCTGAGCGAGACGATTTATCCCTCACAAGAGTTTGCCAGTAATCGAAATTCGACCTTTTCACATACATTCTCTGTTGATTCGATTCAAAGCTCATGTCAAAAACATATGTTTTAAAAATGAATTTGGCATTACTTTCCTTTCCTAATGAATAAGCCACCAGTTCTTTCACTCAGAAGAGAGCGCAATTGTGAGCAACAAACTGAAAATAGAAATAGAGTCATTTTTTCCTCTTTCTACACTCATCTGACAACGTAAACGAGCTCTAACCACAGTGAAAAGAAAAACCCCTAACGAAACAATGCCGAATTTTTTTTTTTTTTTTTTTTTTGTGCGGATCTTCTACTTGTATATGTGATCACACAATGGGTGAAGTCATACATCAACTCACCTGTTTAAAGCAGGTAAATTGCTAAAAAAATATTCGGTGCACTTCTTCTCCCTACTCTTATTCATTCAAAAACTATCAAAATCGGTTGAGAATTCTTATATATAGTTTCCTCTATACTATGTATCTCTTGTTGAAACCAAAATATTTTCAATTATCAAAACTTACTGCTGATTTGCCAACCACTGAATTGGGCTTAGCTGAAATTTTGCTACAAACTAGTTTTTCGCCCGCTGTTTGACGCGCCAGATTTTCATATTGTAATGAAAAACTAATAGTGTATGTACTCGCCTTTTTTTGTTTTTTGTTTTTGTTGCCTTTACTATTCGATATTTTTCTAAAGAATTTGTCTTTTTGCCATGTATTTTAAAATGCAATACGAGTAGCGATGATATTAGAAACTTTTGAACGGCACTTTTGAGTACTTTAGAAAATATAAGGGGTATTCACGATGTGGCGTACCACCTGCCCTTGTATTGTCCATTTTTGATAAATTTAATATTTGTTGAAAACTATGTTAAATTACAAAAACAAAATGCACAGTATTCAAAATACAATTCTATAGCAAAATTACAATGACGAAACCCTACTGTATTATTCCTTGTAAATGTCGTTGTATATTTGATCAGCTGATCGCAAAAGCATTTCTACTCAACACGGAGGAAATTACCGGCGCTGCGCGCTGTGATTTTATTTAATAAAAATTAATAGAATTTAGTGCTACGTGGCATTTTTTTATGATTTCCTACAGTTATATGATGAGCTTGTTTTAAAAAACACAAGACTCACAATAAGTTGTAAATATTGGAATTTTTGTGAAAATTATCACAAATACACCACATCGTGAATGCCCCTATTCTTTTTTTTAGCCATTTAAAAGGCTTAAATTCCAAAAAACCAGCATACATTATTCTTTCAATACTGCGTTTGGTATCGAGTACTATTCAAGTATCTAGTCCACGTTATAAAAAAAAAATCGGTTTATGTTATTTTTGCAGTGCCACAGTTACATCGACACACAGTTACTCGACTATATCTTATCGAATGACTCTAGCGGTTATTGCTTTCCAAAGCAGATATTGAGTTTTTTTGGTGTATATTTTGTACATTTCTTTGTTTACTCGTTTTGATTTAAGTATTTTGCTTCGATTTTTAAATTTTTTAATTCTGTATGTTTTTTTGTGTACCTACTATTTCCATAAACTTTATTCCATTAAGATCAAACTCGATCGATTGCCTGCTTTTAAACAAAATATATCTTTGTCTAATTTTATTATATTATTACTATTAATTTTCTATTAGGTACTATTATTTTCACACACACACACACACACTCTACATGCATACATACATACGTGCTTGCATACCTACTCACTAGGAACATGCATATTCAATATAACAGAGCAAATTAAGTAAAACTCGAACTATTTATAGATTCATTTTGTCTTTATTTTATCGCTATATCTTAACTTATTCTGTATTATTTACATACTTTTTCTACTACTTACTACTCTTCTTGTCCAACTCTGTTTGTGTCTCTGGGCTGATTTTCGCCCCATTGCGTGGTGTGTGTTTTTCTTTTTCGTTGGTTACAGGGCTGGGGGGACGTCATCATCTCTCGACACCGCTGTCAACGACATCGTCGTCATCTCCACCACCACCGCCGCCTCTGCCGCCTTCAACGCATGCATTCGGCATGCATTTCACAGCCGCTCTCAAGAATGAATACCATCTGGACTACATGCGTGGGGGTGCAGTTGGCACTGGTAGCAATGGCGGCCTACCAGGTGCTCATCACCATGGCTATAATCAGTCTCAGGCAATTGGCTCGACGACGCCTACCTCGGCGCACAACTCCCACCACCAGATGTCGTACCACAACATGTTCACGCCATCGCGTGATCCTGGCACCATGTGGCGTTGCCGTTCATGTGGCAAGGAAGTCACCAACAGGTGGCATCACTATCACTCGCACACGGCGCAACGATCCATGTGCCCCTACTGCCCGGCCACCTACAGTCGTATCGATACGTTGCGATCGCATCTACGTGTCAAGCATCCCGATCGGCTGCTCAAACTAAGTTCATCAATCTAAAGAGCGCAGAGAGCACAGCAAAAGGAGAGCCTGGTGAACTGAGCGTATCGAAGCTTTTGACCTAGATTTAACAGATATTTTTCGCTAAAACAGAATAACAGCAAAAATAGAAAAATAATAATAACGTCGGTTTCCTTGTGTTTTTGTCCTATAAAAACAATAAAACAATAACTATTATCATGTTCTTCTGCTAAAAAAAAACCTAATTTTGAATATTAAACTAGCTCTGGTAAAGGCTAGTAATTTTTAGCCTTACAATTTTTAAACTGTTTAATAATTAATAAAATTGAGTTGCTTGTTTTCCTATTAGTCTAAGTTTGTTATACATATACATAAAAGAAAAATTATTAAACTCAAAAAAAAAAACAAAAATACTGTTTGTTCAATTTAAGTGAGAAAAAAAAAACTACAAACAGAATGTTTGCATTTATGAACGCTTCAGACGACTAGTTTTAATCTAATATGACTTTTTTAAATGTCATTTATTGATAAGTTAATACATAGCAATTAAAACAAAAAACATTTAAAACAATATGATTAAAATAACAAAACCTTGTTAAGAGGCTAGCAACCAAAATGGGCAGGACTATTAAATAGACAAACGACAGTCTGGCGAAATAGTCATAGGTCAATTAGTCGAAACTAAGCATAACAATTAAAGGGGCTTAGATTAAAAAATGGCCATGTGCACTGTTTGCTGTTTTAAGAAAAGCACGGAAAACTTTATTTTACTTGGCCATTTTTTAATCTAGACCCCTTTATTTTTGTTAATACAAACACAATTTTGTCAATATAAAAAATATTCGTTTGATTCGATATTCTCCTTAAACTTGGGAATGCAGCAACTTATTCGTAAGCATTTGAAATTCGTTTTTCCTGGATGTTTAATATTCAAGGAGTTACGCTTAAATAAGCCTTAAAATTAGCTTAAATGAGCCTAAATTAACAATTTTACACATAGAGCTGGGTTGATAAGCTTATTTCTTCAAATGAAACAAATAGAATAACTGAAATTTCTAAAGTTAAAGACAGCAACACTGGTAGCAGCAACACAAGTATGTAAAACAGCATCACAGTTATTTATGAAATATCAAAACACTTTTTAAACTGCAGTCAGAATAAACTTTATAAAAATGGCCATTCTTTGTTACACTTGAAACTTATTAGAACTAATGAGAGATGTCATTTTCATAAGGTTACATTTCAAAAGTAGAACTTAGGAACTTGTGCTGGAATGTGCTCAAGCAGTACTGCCAAGATTTCAAAAATTCGAGCGTCTTAATCTTTATTGCAACATTTTGGAACGTCATAGAGTAATGTTGCACTAAAAATCAGCACTTTAGCACCATGCGACGGAGCGAGCTGACTGCGTGCTAAGCGTACATGAAATAAAAATTGAACGTGTGCTAATCGAGTGTAAGAGAGAGGGAGCCGGAGAAACAAGTCTTTCACCTTTCCTGAAAGATATGTGCGAGTAATTGGAGAATAACACATTAATTACAGATTAACGCATTATGTATAAAAATCTTTTTTCTATTGTCATTAGAACTAGAAACTTAAGTTTTTGCAGTTTTTCAGAAAATTATTCTGATAAAAAACAAATCTGTTATATGGTCGCATTATAAAAGCTTGTTTTAAAATACATACTTAACCCTCAAAGTAAATATATATAATCATTACCAGCGTACAATGCGCTGTTTTGTAAGAACTTTTTCCTACTGGGCTATTGCACAAAAGCAGCTTGTTCCTCTCTTGAAAAGCGGAGAGTGATAATTAACCCTATGCTCCTAATCAAAACAAAAATAAGCTCATGCCGAATTAATTTCAATCGTATGAAAATAACAATGATGTTTAGTGAAGTCAAGGTGTTGATATAAATTTTTGAGTGAGCCACAGAATTCATAGAAATTATAAATACAATTGCTTATATAGGCGCCAAAATATTGTAGTAATAGACTAAATGTTTTGCAGGGAAAGGGTTTTTCAATTTTTCACCGCCACCAAGGCGGGGTTGCCGTTCCTCTTGGTTTGTAGGCACTTAGTTGAACTGAAAAAAAGGACCTCCCTATTAAAATCTTGCCATAAGTAACATTTTTTCTGTAAAATTTTCAAGCTTTCATATCAACCGAATAAGCATTGCCAGGCGCTTAAGTTATTCGGCCTTGTTCGTTACAGCACACTCTTCAGATTACTTAAAAAAGTACAGGGCTAATTTTTTTTTAAAATAGCACTATCTTATGAAAATGTATTCGTAGAAACATTTTTTATAATTTTTTTCTACTACCAGCGAGGAAGTGTAGAAAAAAAGATATGTGGGCTGACGTTAGCAAATCAAGGAGATTATCGTATCTTTATATATTTTTCTCTCATAAGCGAGAGCCTACTTATCATGTAATGGGTTAATCAGTCCTCATCCCTCTATTTACCGCTCTTTTACTCATTAAAGCTTCTATACTATAGAATCGATAGAAATTACTTTTTTGGTCTATTAAGAAATAGACCTTTGAGCTTGTGGCGTTTCTTTTTGCGTGCGATACTTGATTCCCAATGTTTTTGTTAAAATTGACTTTTAAAAAAGTTAAAAAAAAATTATCATAAAAAGTCTAAGTTTTATTGTTTGAGTAAAGCTCAAGTGACTCTGAAGCTTTTTAAAATGTAAGAATATGTTAAGATGTTAAGTTTTTTAAAATATAATTTTAAGCAAACAACAACAAAAGTAAAAATCAATATACCTCAGATGCATTTCAGTTTTAATTTTAGCTAGTTTTTAAAAAAAAATAACTATTTTTATTAAATTTTTTTTTTGTTATCAAGTGTAATTTGTATCATATTAAGTCTAAATCTAAGCAAGGCAATTCTATGTAAGGCATAAAAGCACTGCTGTATAAGAAAAAAAAAGGGTTTCTGCACTTGTATGTTTTTTACTATTAGAGGAATAAGCCAAAAATATTTTAAATAAGTCATATTTTTAGTGCAAAATCGTAAAGCGAGTTTCAAGAACGCCTTCTACTGGTCCCCCCCCCCCCTGTTGAGCGGCCCTGAGCGGCATCCGCTGATTTAAGGCTTTGGCTAAGTTCTTAAAGTTAACTAACAAGCTATGAAAAATACTATTTCAAACTTGTGACAGCAAATTTAAAATAAAAAATATAAAAAACTTGTCCATATCACATACAAAAAAAAACAAAAAATAATTATTTAAAATAATCAAATTTTTAGTAGAAAAACAAAATAAAAATAAAAATTGCTAAGAGGCAATTTTAACAAAATTTTTAAAAATAATTGGAAAATTGGCTTAATTTTTTACCAATCAAAACACAATAAAATATTATGGAAAAAAAACTAAACAAAAAATTCTTCTAAAGCAAATTAAGTCTTTTAAAATTTTTTTAGAACTTAAACGAAAATTCAAATAGATTTTTAACACTTCGTTATTTTTTCTTTCCTTGCGAGCTTATCAAAATCAGAAAGGCTTTTATTGTTTTTATATATAAAACAAAAATTATTCGAAAAATCTGCTTAGATATGTTTAAAAAAAATAAAAAAATTCAAGTGCCAAGTTGCTGTCCTTTTTAATTTATAAATAAAACTTTTTAATATTTTAACTTCAGCTAACCTAAACTTTATAAAACTACATAAAGCTAAAGATATTCTTGGCTTTCTCTGGCTTTAAAAACTTTGAAAGCTTTTAAAAGTTTGTTTTGTCGTAATGGCATCAAACTTTAAGCTTTAAAAAACGCAAGTTTAAACCACAAACTTAAGTTCATTTAATTATATTGGCACTGAGCTTTAAAAATCAGATGACAAACTGAAATTAGAGATCGAAATTTGCTATCGCCAAACTCCCAATTCGAGTATTTTGGTGACACAACGATTTTCGTTCTCAAGCTTTTTGCAACAACTAATGTCAAAGCTTTTCTATCAAAAATGACATAAATTAAAAATGTTTTTAGCCATTTTGTGATATTCAAAACAATTGTTTTTGGAATTAAGTTTCTATTACAAAAAAAAAACACTGTAAAAATATTGTGAATTTTTCAAAATTTAAGCTCAAAATTATTTTCATGTGATACTTTTGGAATTTATGTATCCACAAAAGAAAAAGTGTATAAAGTTAAATAAAAAAAAAGTAAAGATGTTATGTTTTTATAGACTTTAACTGTTTGGCTGTATTGTATAATATATAAAATCATCGAAATTTGGCGTTTTATTTCATCTTTTGGTTTAGAATAAAAAAAAAATCACAAATATTACAAAATATCGCACAAAATGTATAAAATAGTTTTAGTTTTCAACTTTACTAGATTTTAAGTTTTTCAAACATGCTAAATACACTCAAATTATAAATGTTTACAAAATAATTTACTCTAGCTATAACAAAAAAACACAATTTATGTACCAAATATAAAAAAGTAATAAAATAACAAATTCAAATTGTGTCATTATTTTCTTTCAATTCTTTCAATATTGGCTGTTTTTATTTTTTGTTTTTTTTTTCAACACATCCAATGAAAAGTGAAATTTTCATGTGATTGTTGAATTTATGTATATAAGCCAAAGAAAATATATATTTTAGAAAAATATAGGCATTCTTAAGTTCACTTTCCACAAATTTATGAATCTTTATCATACTTCACATGAACCGACATCAACATACAAATAAACCAGTATGTTAATTAAAAAAACAAACTAAACTTTTTCGAAAATAGAAAAATTTTTACATACATAAATGAATTAAAAATTAATATACCTATGAACTAATTTTTAAGCATAACTAATTTTCAAAATAAAATCAACATTTTCCCTCAACTCAAAAACTTGATATCAATTTTAGTGAATAGAATAGACAGAAACAAACTTAAAAATCAACGTTTACCAAAAAAACAATTAAAAACAAAAAACCAAAACAGAAAAATAAATAACAAACTTAAAAATTTTATAAGGCATTGGTAAGCAATTGCTTTGAAGCTCTGTGAGAGCTCTGAGAGCACACTTTGGAAGCACAATTCGTTGTAATTTAAGATAAAATATTTCTTTGTAGATGGCAAAAGTTTCAGATACAATATACAATGCACCAGTAAGTATGTGTTTGCTGCGTTACTTGGATTATTTAAGGCTGGCTTAAATGGGCTGATTTCATTTTAAACGTAAGTATGAAGAACCTATTCTCACGACGGATCTCTTCTAATTAATGACCCGGAATCGAGTTCTTAGTTAATTATTTTTATTTTAAGTATTCGTTTGTAAAAGGAACATCAGCAAATAATTTTAAACTGTTTGTAGCCTACACAGGCCCGTAAAGAGTCAAGCTCACGCCTGGGCAGTTACAACATATAGGGCCCCCCTGAAAATGTTTTCGACACAAAAAAAATTGCAATTAGAAAAGTTTAAGCCTGGGCTTAAGTTATTATTTAAGTACTTGGTGATTTTTAAATCATGCACCATGACCAGTTAAACATATAAAGATAGGATATGGTCACAATGTATGACTTAAAAATCAGATATCCTATCTATATATGTTTAACTGGTCATGGTGCTCTACTGGGATATTTAACTCCAGAATTTGACCAGCTATGAGTTATAAAGATGACATCATAACTTATTTAACAGTGAAATATATTTTAAAACGGATAAACAACCCATTTGTAATATTCTTTTAAAATAAAAGTCATACAGTTTCTATATTTTGTGTTACTATTATTTGAATGAATGTGACTACTGGGACACTGAAAAATCCCACTCATCTACCTTTGAACACTCCACAGTGCGAAATTTTAACAATCTAGGTGGACAAAATTATTTCTATAAATTTATGTATCCTAAATGTTACATTATTAAATAAAATTCATATAGAAACATAGTTCTGTGTTCACAAATCATAACAGTTCAACTCAAGTTATCGTAAAAAGCAATAAAGTTTTGAACCTTGCCATGCCCGATTTCCTGATTTTCCTTCTTTTGTTAGCCTCGTGCCTGCCATGACTTGGTTGATAGTCTGTAAGATATGTGCAGAGTCCACTCTAAAAACCGTTTTCGTGCCATTTTTAATCAACTTTAAAAAAACCAATTTGGGAAAAAATAGGCAAAATACTTTGGTTTTATCAAAAAGACAATAAAATTACCATTAAATTCACATGCAGCTGAAATTGAAATAATGCGAATTAATTAACTTTCTTCCAAAGTAAAATTAAAACTCTCCAAACTATATTCACATGTTTTATGCTTCACTGTACTTAAAGTAACACGTTGACAATTAAACTTTTCATGACAAATTTTTGCAATATAACACAAAATAACTTCCCAATTTTGCGTATTAACTTACAATAGCCGCGTTCCATTCGCTTCAAAATAATCCAGACTATTTTTTTTACATAAAAAGCAAAAACAAAAATAATAATCCTATAACAAATAGGATTATTTTTGCTATCCATATAAAATTGTGATATAGCCTTTAAAAAATTTGAAACACAGGTGCCGCACCTGTATATTTTTATGAGCTGTCATTTCATTTTTGGAATTATTTGTTTGTTTGATACAATGACTGTTAGGTAGCCATGACAGCTTCCTATTTTCTCACGAGCTGCGACCATCGAATGTTAAACAAAAGAAAACAAAACAAACACATTCAGAGAAAAACATCGTTCACTAATGTATCGCTACCATAACAGTTCACAACAGTTTTGAAAGACACACGTTCTTATGACACCTAATAGTTATTGTATCATGATTGCTTGTTTGAATTTAATTTTGACTGCAACGGTAGTGCCCTCTACGAGTCGTTTTTCTTGCCATTCCTTTAAGAAAATTTGTTATCGCGATTATATTAAGGCAAAAGGAACGCAGCTAATAAAATTAATTAAAGAGACATTTAAAACAATAGGGTATTCACACTGTCTTAGGTAGTAGGGTGTGAGTAGGTTGACTAGTTTTGATTATTGCGAGCACTCTAAATTGCAATTGAGTACTTCGAAGAATAGTTTTGGGCAGTGCTGCATGTTTGTTTGATCTCCCCGGCTTATGTAGCTGATGAGAGATGAGTGACAGAAGGGCTGCCACCAAACGATTTTTTGTCATTTTATGTACTCAAAATTTAGCCCATTGATTGGGCGTAAGAAAGTTATTTCATATTTAGTAATTTTTAACGTGAACTTCGTAGCATTTTATAAGTTACTAGGAATACCGGGCAGACGTTGTCCAGCCACAGACCGCCTTACTGCCATATAAGAATTTTCATGCCAATCAGAAAAAATAATTAATTTTAACTGAACTTGCATAACTGTAGTGCAATCACGCCCATGTTAAGTTCAGTTTCCGAAAGTAACCATATGATAATCAAATCTAAGTCTATTACGAGACTTAGGTTTAACCGTTTCTGAGAACTTAAGAGACACTGCACGAACGATTTCATATATATAGAAAAGCGGTAAAAATAGGCGTGGTAACATTTATACATATAGTATAAATAGCACATACACACCAAGTTTCATTATAAAAACAGGCACAACTCGGGAACTATAATGATTTCTGAAAAGTAGTTGAAATTATAGTTCGACCACGCCCATTTTTGGTTGAGTTTCCGATAATAACCATACGAACTAAATTAATAAATTTTAGTCCAATACAACCCAATTCGTCTGAAATATAGATTTTTTATTGATTTGTGAGCTGTAATAAGGGTTGTAGCAATTTGTTTTTATTATTCGAGATATTAACCTTGACAACAAATGTTGTAAATTTGAAGCCTTTAAGTTAATTATTGCCTATTTTTACAAAAGGTGGTATCACATGGAAAAAGTACTCAATTTGGCAAGAAATCCATCTACTCAAACAAGTCAGGGTATCGGCTAGAGTAGATTGGTAGATGGGTTCTTGGTAGGGAAGTGAATCCCGGATCCCGCACGATTTAAGCCCCTTTAAATTCCGGGATTTTCTTTCCGTGATCCCAACTATTTCTCCAACTAGCATAGAATCAGAACGGTGCTTCTCATAAGCGAGTTAAACATATTTGTAATAAGATCCGAACAAAGCTCTCTAATGAAAAAAAAGACGCGTTGATCAGCCTATTAACCTCAATTTGCCTTAAACATAAAAAACATGAAGACGATGTCCAAAAAAAAATGTTTAACTTCTATATAATAATACCTTAAACTGTTCTGTATTTTATTTTTTTATATTTTTTGTTTTTTAAATTAATACAATTTGCTAGCCATTAATATTATATAAGTTTTTTGTGTTTATTAACAATAAGGGTATTCACAGTTGTGTGGTTTCGTGGTATTGTGGTTTTTTGCCATAGTTGAAAAACACAATTGTGAGCATTCTTTAAAGTAGAATTTGTGGTTGGGAAACTCCCACTCTAGCTTTTTGTTACTATGCACATAAATTAACTATCCAATTTGATATATTTTATTAATATATGGCATAAAAAAGTTTAACTTGCATTTTGCGCTTCTTTCGTTTTTGCAATTAGAAAATAACTGGCAACCGATCAGCTGTTTATGGAACTTTAAAAACCACGTTCGTAAACATATCATTTTTCTTAGAGATTTCATGTAAAACAACAAAAAATATAAAAACCGCTCGGTAATACCACGGGGTTTTTTATCTACACTGAAAACAACGCAATTGTGAATACCCTTAATGTATTTTGTTTTTGTTGTTTTCTAAATGAATTAATTTACACTTTTTTAGTTTCAAGTAATTAATAGTAAAAAATTGTAATAAAAATGTTTTAAACTATTTACTTCTTAAAGTTTCCAATCCCGAACTAATCCCTAATCCGAAAAGCTTCCGGAATTAGACTCCCTAGTACTCGGGTACAATAGCACATCACAAAAACAAAATGTATGGCATTTGCCAATCTACCCAACTACCCAAGTCCTTGTGAATACCCCTAATGTGAAAATCATCAAAACCTTGATGTGAAAAATTCGTTTTAATTAGGTTACTGTTATATAGGGGTTTTTTTTTTTCTCTTTTTTTTACTTTACTTTTACTTTACTTTACTTTTAATGTGAAAATAATAAATTTTTGATAACTTTTTTTTCCTTTTTGCCCACCTAGATTGTTAAAATTTCACACTGTGTGCTCAAAGAAGAATTTTGGCCAAACAATTTAATTATTAAAAGCTGCTTCTTATGTGTTGTACAACATATTCTAAACGCTTCCATTTTAATAAAGAATTAGTATGCTTACCATTCTCAAGAAAGAAGAAGATATATTACGAATTAAAATATATTTGTTAATAACAAGTTATTTAAGTCAGTATTGTTATTGTTTTAAACCCAATAAATGTAGTTATTTATATATTTTTCTGTAACACATACATGCGCGTCCGCAGGGGGGAAGGGGGCACTATTCCACCCTAGGCAGTGAAAATTTTGTATATATCTTCATATCAAATCAAAAAAGTCGTAAGTTTATATTAAAAAGTTTTAAGAGACTTTCTAAATTGCAAGTTGCTCTTAAACTTATGGCTTTTGGAATTTTGTTAATAAAAACATTGTTTTCAGTTGTAGAAGGGTAAAATTTGGCGAAACATGTATTTTGATCCATCATAATCAAAAAGTCGATTTTGAATTTTTTGTAACGTACGTCTTTTTTGATTTCATATGACGATATGTTTATTATGTATTTAATATATTTTGAAAAGAATACAAAAATACTTTTTATAGGATAATTATAAATATAGCTGAGCAAAACCATTAATTTTTAAATAGTATGTTGTACCCGTTGCTGTACGGCCGTGTTCATATAACGCGTTTTTGTCGCTCTTACGTTTTTTGTTCGCAGAATTTTGTATGTATTTAAATACATTTATTTATTTATTTAATATCCAGTCTCTTTCAGTCACGTTTTCAAAAAACAAATTCAGAGCCGTGTCTCAATCGCGACAAAAACGTGTAATTTGAACACGGCCTAATAAGTAACGGTTCCATACGCATTCTTAAATTAAAAAATTTTTCAACGAAATTTATTCTTAAATTTCAGCCACGAATTGAATTCGTAGAATGGACGTAGATTGCTACACATTTCGAATATTTTATTCGTATTCGTACAAAAACAAATGTATATTGTACGAATACATTTACGAATGATCCTAATACCTAGTAACGAAATAAAACTTTCTGTTCAGCTGGGGTTTGAACAACGATTCTTTAGCTTATGGGCCACGTACTCTTCTAGTAGGCTACGACCACCATGCAATCACACATTTCCTTACATTCGGTAATTGTTCGACAAAACAGTCTGAACGATTTCAGTTGTAAATTTTTTAAACTCAACTAAAACTTCGTACCTTCTACGAATAATGAATACGGTCAATCTACGAATGAATTTTTTAGTAGATACTACGAATGTAATGAATGAAATTACGGAGTTATTCCTACGAGAAATTGACGAATGTTAAGGAATGATCCCTTATTAGTCGAAGATCATTCTTCGTAGCAACAGATAGCAAGGGGCATTTATTTCAATAACGGATATAAGCTTTGATATAAGTTATTGTTAACAAGCAGAAGACAAAGTAAATAAATTAAATAAAAAAATTAATGTTTTCCAAAAATTTGGCATGTTTTTCTATCACAAAGATGATCCAATTTGGATTTTTATATAATTTTTCCTAAACTAAATAAAATGACAAACAATCCTGCAGCATTTAAATTTAAGAAAGTTGCAGCGATCTATGTGAAAGCAAAGCTTCTAATTCAAAAGCGCAAGAAAAAATTAGGAAATTTAATAAAGTAGGCCAGTTTTAGATCCAGGACTAAGTTTTGAAAAAATCGTAAATTAAATTAAGTAAATGATTTTACATTAGAACTTGTTATAGCAAAAGTTTTTTATGGCATAAACGTAAATAGGAAACTCGATCTGAAACAACCATTTTATACTTCTTAAAATTCACGTTATTTAGCAGCGCCCACCCAGTTTGAACATTTTTTGGGAATTTTTTCGCGTCACGTTCTTATATTAAACCAGGATTCAGAATCAAGCCTTGCAGGGAGGTTCTGAACTATGTTCAGAAAATATATGAAACCCAAAACAAATCTAATATACATGTACCTCTTTATTTATTTCCCAACTAGAACTTATGGTCCATATTTGGGTTGCAGCGACATCGTAGCGTTTATTTTTGTGTCAACATTGACATGATGTTACGTATTTGTTACGTTACAGAGATCACTATGTTTCGAAAGCGGAATATTTTCCAAATCAGTATCGCTGCAACGTCGTCGTGTAAAAAATGTGACCTAAGTAACCTGTGGTCGCAAAATTCTACTTGGGTTATTCATACGTTTTGAACTAAAAAAAATAAATTTTTTAAATCATTCAGATAATTGGTATGTTTCCGTACTCGGTTGTAAGAACTTGCAAGCTGCTAGAACTGGTTCATGTTGGAAAAAGAAATAAGTAGATTGGTGCCAATACGTTGTGAGATCCGATGAAAAATATCTGCCTTAGCATGCGGGGAACATTGCAAAAATAGCGACAACTCAAATTTTTAATTTTAATTTTTGCGGATGATATGGATTTTGACCTCATAAATCCAAATATGAATTTCAGTCTGCTCGTAATTAGTTTAGGAGTTTTAGGCTTCCAAAGTTAAAAAATGGCCTGCAAATTTAGTTTGTTTTTTTCAGTTTTCCAACAAAACAAAACAAAAATATTATTTAATATGACGAAATTTTTGTATTCTTATTTTAAAATTTGAAAACTAGGGTGCTCAGTAGTAATTAATTAAGGATATAGGCCGCATATTATTGAATTTATTAAGCTATTAAGAATATTTGCTTTAGCAAATAGTTACTGAAAAGTATTACATGAAAAAGAAATTAAATAAAATGTTTTTATGTTGTGTACAAACGTGTGTCAACCGGTGTAATGTGCGTATCATGTTTACAAAATAAGTACCAAAAATCGTAGTAAATAGCATTATATAGGCTACATTTTTTTTATGTCCATTCTAGATTCCTTTATGCTTGTCCCCTCTCCCCCCTAGAACAATTCCTGCGGCCGCCCATGAGTTATTTGCTTTACTGATTAGCAAAATTTAGTATTTATTTATTTCTCCATCTCCAAATTATGTTAAATTATAAGAACCAATATTGAATTATCTATCTGCAAATTACTTACGAGGGCCGTTTGATAATTCCGTGAAAAATTAAACAAGGAATCCTATCCTTTTAGCTAGATACACTTCGTCAAACGTTCCTCCAATTTTTTGATCCCATCCGAAAAATACATTTTCGGAATATCCTCAAAAAAGGCCTCTGTTTCGGTGATGAGCTCCTCTCTGCTGGTGAATCTCTTTCCGCCGAGCCATTTCTTTCAGGTTCCGCCAAATCTAAAGAATATGCTTAAGCCCGTATGATACTTCATTAGGGGTATTCACGATTCAGTGCACTTGCCTGTGCAGTTGAGGACTTGAGGACTTGTGCACTTTACAAAAACAAAATGTACGTACGTCAAAAATCTGCACAAGTGCTTTTCTACTATTACCTTCAGCTTGAGGACTTGAGGACTAGAGCAGTTTTGCACTTGTGTGCATTGAAAAATGTTGACAGCTTTGACATGGTGATGGTGGTGTGTTCACGAAAACCTAACTATACAACTGCACAAGTCCTCAAGTCCTCAACTGCACAGGCAAGTGCATTTAATCGTGAATACCCCTATTGTTTTGTCCAATTTTTATTCATTAACAATAAAACTAGAGCAGTTTAAATATAGTAATGCTAAAGCTAAAATGCAAAAAGTGTGAGTGTATACGCGTATAGTACGAATTGGATAAAAATATGTACGACAGACAGCATTTTTAATGCATTGTTCTTGGCGTTTCTCTCAATTCGTCACGCGTTAAGTTTCGATCAAATATTAATTGTCAAAAACAAGCTTGAGGTCTTTCTTGCACAGCCAATAAGAATAGAGAGATAAGATAGTAACGTTGCGGATACGTAAAAAATTTGCACGATGTATGTTTTCGTCCTTTTCCTACAATATATATATGTCTAGCCCAAGCACCACTTGTTTTCAGATTTGAACAAAAATTTTAAATTGAACAACAAAATGAAGCGTCATACAGGCTTTAATGAGGAAGCAATTCGTACTTGAATTCATGGAATTTTGCCATGGGAGCTGGGCATGTGTGAACGCGTGCATTGTCTTGATGGTAGAGCACTTTTTCCTAACCAAATGGGGACTTTTCTCTTTCTTTTCGGTTTAGATTATACCGCGTTTATCCCAAAATACTGCTGCCATAACCGCTTTCTTCGCTTTCTTCGGAGCACGTTCGGTAGGTGAAGTCAATTGCTTTGACTGTTCCTTTGTCTCTCGTGTGTAGTGATGGATCCATGTTTCGTCTACGATTACTAATCGACGGAAAAAATGCTTCTTATCTTTGTCCCGCGTTCTTTAACTCTGCGATGCGCCAACACGATATCGGTAATTTTAGTGACCATTTCTGGTGTGGTGACCTCATTTGGGTATCCAGAACATTCGGCGTCACTTGTGCTTCTACGAATTCATCGGAATTCAGTAAACCACTTGTGATTCATTCCAATCGGTGGTACAGAGTCAAACACAAACTAAGCGTCGCAGCTAGCTAAAATTTTGGCAGTTGTCTATTAACATGATACAAAGATGTATGTATTCATCAAGTGTCACATTTGACGAGCACCGATGACGAGGTGCGCAGTAAATATTTTTCGTTGCGCTGGAAATACTTTATCTGTAGTTCTTTGTATCATGTTCTATTAACAGATGGTAGTTGACAGTATCAGTGTTGCATTTAAAGTTACTACACGGGAAATTAAAAAATTCACTAACATCTCAAATTGCCCTCGTAGTTAGGTAATTTGCTTTTTAGGAACCGAGTACAAGTACTAGCAGAAAGCGGCAGCGATCATTTCAAAATCTTTCTTGAAGAAGACAAAGGCGAGTAGTGCAGCAACTAGTTGCTTCAAAGTCACTACAAGAAATCAAAAAACCAGTAGCATACATTGAAAAATAAAATAGGTGTAGTAAAATAGATGATAAGTGCTTATCATATAAAAAAGCCCAAGCCTTGAAGTTACACTTTTAGTCAAAATAGAAGGGTCATGTTAGAGTGCAAATGGGGATTTGATGGGAGCTGAGGCATGGTCTATATAAACAAAAATTTACCACAGAAGAGCAAAGTGACGAGTTCTTATTTGTCGAAGCTTTGGTGCCATTGCGCACAACTAACTTAAAAAACTATAATGAAGAGCCCACTCTTAAGAAATTTCCTTCATCCACGTCATTCTGCTGACCAATTACATTTTCGTGCATATATGAAAAGAGACAACTTGTTGAACCTGAAGAGCTACAAATGAAAAATAAAATAAAAAATTTAACAACATTTACAGCAACTATTAAGGAAAAAACCATAAGTGTTGAATTCAAAATGCATTCGACCATTGTGAATGACGCTATCCTTAATTTATTGCAAAAATTTAAATTATTATAATCTGATGGTTGCGCTTCTTATATCATCTGAGCCCCGAATGTCACAGTCTAAAGCGTAAACATGGTAAAGATATTGATATAGCAAATTAGGTTTATAGTGACGAAGTACTGCGGGAGGAAAAACAGGGGGGGAGGGATTTTCAAAGAAATTTTTTTAATGTATCCAGCAGAAATTAGGAGTAGCCATGTTGTATTTGAAATTATTTATAAATAAATAAAGACTTTTAACAGATCCGTCAGTTTTTATGCATTTGCTCTTATATTTATTCATTAGTTTTTGGTTTATGAGTTATTGACAAGTGTGCAGTGAAGAAATAAAAACATAATTTCAAATCGTGTGCAAATACTTCAACGTAAGAATGTTTTATCGAAATAAATTCTGTGGTCAGAACTGAGTTATTAATTTAGATGTGTTTCAAGCATATAGCTTTAAAAACACGCAAAATCTGTAGCTCCTAGCATGACCCTAGCCATTTAGTTGACAAAAAAACAAAAGACCCTTTCATATAACTTGTATGGCGATTGAAAACTTTAAAACGAGATTACTCGAAACAGCAATTTTTGACTTAATAAAATTGTTTGTCTCAGTGCTTTTGACCACATAATTGTTAAATTGTGGAGGCTTTTAGTGACTTAGATACTGATGCTGTTATAAAGGCGAGTTCGAAATTGAGCAAGCACGTTTTCATTAAAATTTCAACATTTGTCATAGAAAATGACTTAGGTGCATGTCACACTTAGTGGACACGGACAAATTTGTTGTTGTTTTCACGGGTAAGAAAAGCTCTCTCAATTTTCAGTTTTTATTTTACCCGCGAAAACAACAAGAACTTTGTCCGTGTCCGCTAAGTGTAACATGCCCCTTAAGGCGTATTCACTGACCGCCTTCAGCAAGTTTTGCAAGTTTTTTTTTATATGAAGTTTTTAAAATTTTTGTGCTCTATCTCTCTCCACGCTCAATGAGAGAGTAACAAAAACTTACTGCACTCTCTTTGGCTTGATTAACTTAATTTCAATTTTATTGCTGAATATTTTTGCGCGGTGTTGCCAGTAGGGAGTTTCTTGAGTTGAAGTTGGCATATTTTATTTTATAAGCTTCAAAATAAAGAAGCATTGCGTCTGGCAATATTGAGTATGACAAAGAAAAACAGAAAACTTGCTGAAAGTTTTACATGTCACTGAATCGACTTGCGGCACATTTTCACAAAGAGAGCATAAAAGCTGTAACAAAAAACTTGCTGAAGGTGGTCAGTGAATCCGCCTTTAGTGAAAACCAAGCATTGGCCGCATTCCAGTCGAAAAAGTGCTCAGCTAGCGAAGTAGCATAAAATGATACTTTCTGCTGAATGGGTTTTTTGCGAAACGTCAAACGGCAAACAGCTGTACGCCATTCGCTGTTTTTTAACATCTAAAATTTGTTTATACTATTGTGCATTCGTTTCACACAAGAAATTATTAATTAACAGCTTTATTGAAGAATAATCTTCTAATAATTAATAATTATCTATTTTCACTTCACAGCACGACTTCAGCAACAATTAACAATTTGCAGCCATGGTTTTTTATCTGTCAAAATTAAAAGAGTAGCTCAACTAAAGTAGCATACAATTTTTTCGATACCTAAGATGGCGACCGATCGGGGAGCATGTTGTTTGAGCACATTATGATACATACCATTCAGAAAGAAAGTTGTGGAGGAGCTACGTAGCAAATTTTCGGCTGAATGGGGCCATTGCAAACTCTGCACAACCCACGAATAACAATGGCTGTGTTTACGAAAATCAACATGTTGTATTACTTTTCGCTACTTTGTGTGTCTTTTGAACGGTGATTTGCATTTTCTGTCAACACGTTACAAAAATTAAACTCATTTCTTTAATTAAAAGCAGTAATTAATTAAAATCTTGAAAAATTTTACTTTTTACCTAATTTTGTGTTATTCGACTTTTTATACTTTCACTTCCAAATGTCAAACTTTGCAATTGAAAAATACAACATGTTGTTGAGTAAATGTAGCGGAAAAATAAAGCATGGCGAAATATAGACAATATGGTGTGAGTAGCGGAAACTGATACTTGCCGTTCATAAGACTTTTACCCAACAGTTGCAAAAAATTGAGTTTTGTAAACGCAGCCAATGATTGCATCAGCAATTGGCCACAGCAATCTCAACAACAGTATTTTTAAACACCCTCAGCAGACACAGCATCCACCGGCAACACAGTAAATTTTTTGTATTATATATTTACAAATCAAAAGTTATACACTGGATAGATTAAAATGCTATTAAAAAGCTGTTTTTGGCAAAAGAAAATAATTTGTCTCTCACAGTGCTAATAGCGGGATCGCTGCTTCGACGTCAAACGAATAAATTTTACAACAGGTTAACATTTTGATATTTTATGGCATACGACGACATTTTGATTGAAAAGTCTGACTTTACACGTTTGCACTTGGCTGTCAATTTGTATGCCAATAACATGTCATATGTGATAACAAACTTAAATGGCAACCGGTTTGCATTAATATGACAACATTTGTCAAAGAAAATGACCTGATAAAAACCTAGCATTACATGTGACTGGAACTGCTTAAAGAATTTGTAATTGTCATTAAACTATAAATTCCTTAAAAAAGGCAAACTTCCTTCATATTAAAAATAATGTTTATTTTCGAACCACGAAAACTCATAACAATATAAGAATTGCCAAATTTGTTTTACTTTTATAAGGATACTGTAAATCCTTCTTTATTTTAAATCTCCTTTAAATTTCATTTATTTTCATATATTTTCATAGATTTTCATATATTTTAAATAAAATTAATTCTTAATACGCATAATATTTCCATATTTTGGTTTACATTAAGGCCCAAACACACAAATGTGTATATCCTCTTTCCATGAATAGAACAGTTCGATTTCCTTGAAAACATTATTTTTGACATTCAGAGACCTGAGGTAGCTGGGATATTAAAATTCAATGAAATCCTCCAATGAATAATAACTTCGGGCCCGAAATTGTTAATTGAATTTTTGTTGGCTCTGGCAATATCCGGTGAAAATATTTACATCAAAATATTTTTGTTATAATTCGCACACACTTTCTTAAGGCTTGATTACCCAAGCGTAAGGTAACGTAGCGTGACGTTGCCAATTGTCAAGCTAAAATCTGTTTTATGATAAATGTGTACAAGTCGTTACCGAAATCGTAACGTGGCGTGACGCAGCGTAGAAGTCTGTAGAAAATAGATTTCTACGCAACGTTACGATTTTTGACAGTTCGACAGCTGTGGGAAAAGCGAAAAATGTTGTTTAAATTCACATTATTGTAAATTTTAATACTATATAAGAAAAGATGCAGTCTTTTATTGACGAGGAAAAGTAAATAAGCCTACTAGAATAAAATGAGTGCCCTGTACTACGGCGCCTGCACTACGTTGGATTACGATTTCGGTAATCGCTTAACCTCTAGGCAACGTTGCACTACGCTACATCCCGCTGCGCCACCTCACGTTACGCTTGGGTAATCAAGCCTTTAAACCACTGTATACACTAATCAGATTATGGTGTACATCCACTATTTTGATACCGACAGATGATGCAATGCACTGCTGTACCGACATATTTAACGAATTTCAACAATACTGACGAGTAAAAATTTTCCGTTGTTACATCTCTGTCTTTCTGACACATTTTGACAATTCAGAAAGAAAACAACTATAAAATGTCATGTGTAAAAACAGGACAGTTATAGGAAAATTTTTAATTGGCAGACATAAAAAAAACACAATTTGTACGCTGAAAGTTTGTTGGGTCGGATATTAAAATTGCAAAAAGAAAACTTTAATATATTGCAAGAGTCAAACTACATAAAAACATATAGTTTGTGGATCACAAAAGAAAACTATTTGTGGTATAAAAATAACACAAAAACAATTTGAAGTGTGTTAACTTGCTCGTGAGCCATTAAATTCGACGACTCTCCTTGGCAGGGAACCGTATCACTGAAATCAAATAAGAAAAAGGCCACAAAAAATATAGACGCCAAGATTTGCACAATTCCGCAAAATCTCTGCAAGAATTTTTGCAAATTTTCATTTGCAAAATTCACCACCGAACAGTTTCTTCGTGGAAGTGGCCATTAAAATTAGTGAGTACGGACGATATATTTCGATTAAATAAAGTGAAGCAGAAGAGAGTATTTTTTTAAAAATATTCGATACACTTTGGGTGTCGTGATCCAAAACGCGGGCGCTGTAATATCTTATGTAGTAGGAGTTGCACGTTCCCACTTCATCGCCTTCTTTAAGATTCGCGGGTTTTCTGTGCCAGCCTTGCGTTATTATTCATTCTGTGCGTTATTGACCCCCGTCATGATTTTTTTTTTTTTGCCTAAATGTGTTACATTGCTGATGTCTGTGCTTGGTATGGCGATGTTTTCTGCACTTTTTTAAAAGAATTTGTTTATAATTATTAAATCTATACTGTATGTAGTTTGTATATCATTAATGGGATAGCAGTGAGCATGGAATTGAAATCTTAAGCGGGAACTACTCAAAATCATGATAATTTATAGGCTTTGTGACTTACCTGCTAACGGAGTAACTGTTAACAAAAATAATGGGCATTATTAAAAAATAGCGAAAACTCTTAAGCTTTGTTGTGGATAATTATTACTATGACCTTCTAAATCTAAATCTGAAATTTCAGGTTGCTCTCAAGTACTTAAGAAGTTATAGGGTCAAAATAAGCAAAATGTGTCTGAAAAATGAGTGTATGTAAAATAACGTTAACTTTCCGGGGTTAAAGTTTTAAAACAGGCTTCCCTTAAAAGTTTAAATATCGTTGTTCATTATTTTAACATTTAAAAACAAATCCTAAAAACAACTTAAATTTTCGAGCCCTAGACCACCGGGCTGCCTTGGTTTTTGTATTATGTATTTTGTATTTTTCAACGTTTGCTGCTATCATATTTGCTGGCATTTTTTTAATTCAAATTGAGATCAGCTCTCAGTACTCACACAATATAAATTTAAACATTTTTTCTCTTTTATGAAGGTTTAAAAGAATTTTAAGTAACATTTAATTTTCTACTCGCGGTAGACCTTTTGTATAAAATAAAATTTCGAAACGAAAATACCCTAATAACATGATGCAGCGCCCATCGCTTGGCCGCCTAGATCGTGCGATCGAACACCTTTGGATTATTTCCTTTGGGGTTGCGTTAAGTGGAAGGCTTATAGCAACCATCCTACAACTCTTGAGGCACTGGAAGCCAATATTCGTAGGCCATAGCTGAGATACCGGCCGAAATGGTACAAAGGATCATCGAAAATTGGTGTTAGCGGTTTGCCGTGTGCAAACAAAGCCGTGGTGGCCATTTGTCCGATATTTTGTTCAAATCATAAATGGCATAAAATTATCTTCCAAATAAAACAATCAGAACCATTTTTGAACGAAAATTGTGTGTTTTATTCAAATTTGAAGTTAGGACGTTCTTTTTGGGAAACCCTTTATATAATTCATGCAGCTTTAAATATAAAAATACAAGTGTCCCTATTTCTTTGCACATCACTGTAGATATAGTGCGACCACGCCCATTTTTAGTATCGTTGCCGACAGTAACCATCAATAAATTTTAATTTTTTACGATCAAAATCGTTTGATATACATATTATCCCGGGGTTTTGGGATTTAAATTCGGGATCCCGAAATGCAAAAATGTTAAAATAATGGCATTTAGTTGAATTAAAAGCAGGGACCGTTTATAACTCTTTCTCTTAGTTTCTGCGTTTTGGCAAAAAAGAATTGGATATTATATTGTTTTTTCCTTTGATTCACCTCTAAAATAGAAATCCATCAAAAGAAAAAAAATCAAAAAGAAATCTTTATTCTTACTTAAAATATTCAAAACACAAAAGTTAAGACAACACCAAGAATAAATTATTATTACTAATTTCGACAAGTGTTACGAAACAGTTTTATTATACAAAGAAGAATATAAAGAAGAAAATTCAACAATAATTAAAAGATAAAGTAAAAATCTAAAATCCTATTTTGTATTTTAAGGGGAAAAACTTGTAAATTAGATAACATAGAAAAATATACATATGCAGAAAAATATACTTCACCTGATTAAACCAGATCGATAAAAAATTAAATTAGAAAATAACGATTATGGTAAAATTTTTTATTTAAATTTTTTTTATTTAAAAATCATAACCTTTACTGTCCTTATTGATAGTTATTTGATAAGATTTTAAATATTTAAATTAAATAATAAAAATTTCATTTAATAAAATACTAGATTTTTATTCAGAAAAGTTTAATATTTATTTCAGAATGAAAAAAAAAATTTGTAATACCAAATAGTATTTCTCTTTCTTATAAACATAAAAATATAAACGTAAATAGTTTAAACAAAACAGACAACATAAATTTGTCTTCTAAAAAAATATGACAGGAAATAAAACTTTTTATTCTAATAAATTAGTTAGCAGTTAGTAAAAACTATGATGTAAATTAATTATTCTTTTTATAGTAAAAAACTATAGTATAAAAATAAAACTATTGTTACTTTAAAAATGCCATGAAAGTAAGTAAACAGAGACTTATAAGATCACAACCAGAAAAAATTAAAAAATAGCCTTCCAAGGTGTATGGAGAGATAAAAATAGAACAGGGCGATTTCGATAATAAAAACCATAGTTTACCTTGCAACTGCATTTATAGTTGCTGAAAATTTTTATATTTTCTTGTGAATAAAATCCCCGGGACACAAAACTTCACAGGAACACTCTCAAGATATTGCTTCAGTTTCCCTGAAAATTTCATAAAGATCGGCTCAGCGGTTTTTTCGTAATTTACGAATACCAGGATAGTTTTCGAAAACGTCCGAATTGAACTGAAAACGGAATGTGCGCCTACAGCGAAACCTGTTGAGTATTTTTCGACTTTTATTTTTTCTTTAACCTTTGCGTAGCAATTATGAACAAACCCGCAGAAGGAAGTATCCAATTTGGTCCAGTCGTTTTCAAGTTTTAAGCATCCGAACAAACCAAGATCCACTTTTATATATCTGTGTTCATAAGCAATAATCGCTTAGGTCGACTTAAGACAGAACTCAGTTAATGATGTAGATGTGTTCCACGCATATAGCTTATAAATAGACAAAAGTTTTGACGCAAAAACAAAAGACCCGTTCATATAACTTATACAGCGATTTAAAATTTTGAAGCAAGATTTCTCGAAACTTTGAAATCAGACTTAGGGCCGCTTTCTCAATGCCCGGTTAGTTTAGCTCTTAACCAGGAGTTAGCTAACCATACGGTAGTTAAAAAAAATAATTTTGACTTAACGCGCGTGTACAGGTGATTAAACGTGGTTCGTGAACGCAATTATAAATGTCTTATTGATTTGTTTATTTTAATTGAAACTAGATGTCACTAGTAGCGCGAAAATTAATGTAAATTTGTGCATTTTATTTTATGTTATTCTCATAGTAACTTATGGCGGTCATTGTACATACCAGATTTTATAAATTTGTGCCGTAATTTATTGAATTTTGCATTTCGAGGTAAGCTTATATTGTTATTTATTACAATAAAATAAAATAAAAGTTATATTATATAGCAAAAAGTGTTTAACAATGTTAGTGTACAATGGGCGAATTGTATACTAAAATTTTTTTATTTGTAGGGAAGGTGGTTTATTAAAGATGTCGCAAAATTACAGATTATCGTCATGCAACGACTACCTGTGGCTAGAAGAACCTGCACAATATAACTACTATGACTGCAGAAGATGACGACGCAGAGCTTGACTTGATCGTAATACCACCTGATCCTGCTGTTGTGAGTGACGAGGAAGAAGGTGCAGAAGATGGTTTGGTGTCATAAATAAATTGTTCATGTTTTTCAAGGTTATGATTTTATGAGCTTTAGGTCAAGTAATTTTATGATATTTTCTTGGATATTTCCACGTGATATACCAGGTACGATTGAATAACTACGGCGTCAACCTTTCGATGAAGAGTCGGATTAGAGTCGATGAAGAGTCGGATTAGAGTCGATGAAGAGTCGGATCAGAGTCTATGAAAAGTCGGATTACCCTATCTACCCATGTTCCACCCTCAAAACGTGCTAGAAACGATGATGCTCAAAAACCTGCTTGGAGAAAAATATTAACTATTTATTCCACTGTTCATGAAATTGCACAAGTAATCCACAAAGTACAACAATACATATTAGATTCTGTTAAAACTTTTAACCCTACAAAGCTGTTTGAGAAAGCTGTTTCGATGACGAAGTTTTACATTTCATTATTGACAATAGTATGTTATATGCTGGTATGTTATTTGAGCTATATATGCAGGAAATGAAAAGCTTTTTGGGCACATTGCTGCTTTCTGGCTACCAAAAACTATCATCAAAAACGGCTTATTGTAGTCTTGATGATGATATTGGCGTTGCTATAGTGTAAAATTGCATGTCTAGAAATCGCTTTATCGAAATAAAAAGAAACTTACACTTTGCTGATAACGCAAGGTAATAAAAATTAAATGTTCAAATTGAGACCAGTAGATGAATCAATAATAAAATATTTTGGTCACCATCCAGCAAAACAGTTTATAAGGGAAAAACCTGTACGTTTTGGTTACAAAAATTAGGCTATTTCTAGTTCATATGGATATTGCTATGGCTTTGATATTTATTGCGGAAAATCTATAGAAAATTCAACTGATCCATTAGGAGCCAAAGTGGTGAAATCGTTGCTACAAAAGTTGCCTATTTCTAGTCCTCAAGATCACAAATTTTGCTTCCATAATTTTTTACAAACTACAGCTTGCTTTATGATTTGCGTGCATTAGGTTATAGAGCTACAGGTACTGTGAGAGAAAACCGCACTAAGAAATGCCCACTTACTTCAGTAAGGGACATGCATAAGAAGGCTAGAGCTGATTACGACTATTGATTCGATACAAAATATGAAATCCTATTTGTCCGCCGGAAAGATAATAGTGTGTGCACCATTGCAACCAATTTTGACAGCGTGGGACCCTTAGGAAAAGTAAAACGTTGGTGTTCTTTGTCGAAACAAAAGGTAGATGGGATTATCCCACATCCATTTCAAGGTTATAACAGAGTAATGGGTGGTGTGGATCAGTCCATAAGCCTTTGTCGAGTCAGAATTAGAGGCAAGAAATGATGGTGGGTGACTTTTAACTACCTAGTTGATATGGCGGTTTCCAACGTTTAGCGCCTGCATGTTCTTGCTAGCAGGAAGAACAATTAAACATATTTGGATCACCTAAATTTCAAGTTATCAATCGCACGATCTTGCCTAACGATAAAGAACAACGCGACCATCATCATCATCTTCACTGATCTCGAGCAATTGTGGACTTAGCCCGGAGCGGATCGTAAACCTCTTCGATGTGTTATTTGCCATAACAGAGGCCGTTGGCGTTGCGCCAAACACCTGAAAACTCTTTGCGTAGAGCGACCTTGCTTTGGAAAATTTCATACCAGATCCTCCCGATGTGTAGGTGATTTTTCCAACACTTCCATTTCATTTTTTTCCTTTGTTTTATAACTTAATTTTACTCTAATTACAGTTATAATAAAAATTTTTAAAATATACAGTTGTTTTACTACGGGCGTTAATGGGTTAAGCAATCGTCGGTTAGATCACTAATCGTGAATTTTTCAATTGTGAATACGTAAAAACTTCTGCAAAAAGATTAAAAAATGTAAAAATGCAACAGAGCGCCTAATTTCGCATCATACGAGGAACATAAAAAAACGATACTGTTGCCTGGGAGGAAAAAGAAAGTGTGGGAGAAGATTACCCAGTAGTTCGAAGTTTGAAGTTCGAAGTTCGAAGTTTGGCGCAGAGTGGTCTAAAATTTAAAAAAGATTTTCAAAATACGAAATAATGGTCGTACAGTAAAGAAATTTGTAACACTGTATTTTCGAAGAAAAAAAATTATGCTCCAAAAATGGGCGTAATCGAAAAACAACTACGCCCACCTCCCGTAGTAACCATCAAATAAAATCGTCGTAATTCAGAAAATTTAAGTCGCACAACAAACAAAAATAGTGCTTGAGTATGTGTTGTTGACAACAATGTTCTGTGAATGGATAAACTTAATCTAAATATCAATAATTTATTTATAATATTTGAACAAAAGTGTGCACAAAAGATTGGTATAATATACCAACTGATACGCCCAACTATCGTACAATTCATATTTTTCATCAAACGCTTTTAAAAAGTTGATATAAGAGAAACAAATTTTTGAAATATTAGTTTATGAGATAGGGAAAACAAAATTTTTTTATAAATTATTAATACTTTGCCTAAATTCTCCACACGTTCAAAATTTTAAATTGTGTTTACCCTTTTTTGTTATACAAGCCTAACATTAAAATCTTTTAATATATATATAATTTGCAGGGTACATTTTTTTAAAGATTTATTATCGAGTTTTTAACATTATCTGATGTATCGGAATCATTTTCCTCAGTATTCGAAGCATCTCCAAAACTGCTCACTGGTTCAGTACCATTCAACATTTTTAATACTGACTCCCGGTATGGTTTTTTTTTTTTAGTTGCAAGAGAGTAATAAAAAGGCAAAAACATAGTTTTTTTTTGTTTTTTTTATTCTCCGGACGCTTATACAACGAAACTTGAGTGACAGAGCCTTCGAAGTCGAACTGAGACCTCTGGTTAAATTACTCGCTGTAGTTAAATTTTCATAGATTTTGAGAAGGCATTTGACAGCGTTCACGGGGACTGCATTCGATGGAGAGGTTTACCGACAGTAGCACTATCGAAAGAAAATCCCAGCGCCTACTCTAAAGTTCGACTGTTTTAAACTAATGGTCTATCAGTACTTCAAGTTATAACCATGTGACTGCAGGTCTTTGTAAACTGATGTTTTCACATTTTTCTTCGCATTTCCTAGCTTTGAACAATATAAAATTAAGATTTGCTCCGGAGAACAAACATGGAGCCCTTAGACATCATGGTTATGTCTTCAATGTTCAATAATTTTTAAGAAATAGTAATCAAGGTTTTAGGTTGAAATAACTTTTGCAAAGGCACCTCAAGGCAGGATTTTAAGACGCAATATTTTAGTGAAAACATTATAAAACATTCTGCTTATAATATCGTCGGGCCTTCGGTGGCCAGTTTTAGATATTGATTTACTTATATTTAAAACCAAAAAAAAAACTCTTCCATGACTCAGATCTTTCGTTATACTAAAGTTAATTTAATGATAACTAAATAGTATATATATAAGTACTTTTCTAGCAAATATCTGATTTTTTTTTTAAATGTTTACACTTTGTAACAAAATCACAATTCAAAAGTTTTTTCTATATATTCTTTTCTTAGTTTTTTTAATTTTTTCTTGCATTGTGGAGCCCACTGTAGTAATTTCATAAAAAATTTTCGTATATTTCAAACATCCTGTAATAGATGTGCTTAGTCATTTTTCTATTTTGCCCACCTTAATTTTTTCTATTTTGGCCAGCTTTTTGAATGTTTAGACCAATGGTGGCGTCGGTTCGGTATTTGCATATGTGCTTGATTAGAAATAAACGAAATTATTGAAATTCTGTCCATTTTTGTTACAATAAACAAAAACTTGTTTACTCTACTCAGCTGTTCTCCCGATTAGCAGCGCTAACCGAAACCACAACTTGTCGTTAACTTAATCAGCCTTAAATTAACATTGAGAAAGAGCTTTTTTGTTAACCGCTGATTAAAGTTATGATTAGTGCTTAACTGAAAATTGAGAATGTGGCCCTTAAGCTGTTATCGCTTATCGACACGGATATACAGATGACCAAACAAAATTTTCGCTTAAAAAGCCGGTGAGCACAGCGAATAGATAAGTAAAAAGAAGTGTAATAAATTTTCTTGACGAGTACAAAATGCATTTCTTACGCTCATTTTCAACACAATTACTTTCCTATAAATTCAAAAATGTTTCCAAACAATGCTGAATGAAAACGAAAACAAAATTAAAAAAAAAAACACCAGATGATTCTAAAAATAATGTTTATAAACAAGATTCAGCTGAACTGCGGTTTGTTGCTTGCGGCTAAGGAGATTGTATCGAACACTTTTGATCGGTACACAAGAACTAGGCATTCCCAGTTGTCGCGAAGTCTTGGACACGACTGGTTCTCCGACGATTTACGCGGCGTGAAAGAATATTTGAAAACTCGAACGTAGCTATTCCCCTTTGTGTATATTTGTATATTTTTTCGAAGTTGTTATTTTTAGATTTTTTTATTTTTTTAAAAATTAACCAAATTTATACTTATTTCACACAATGGAATTTCTTTGTTATCCACAAAAAACTAGTGACTTTGGTTAAATTAAAAGTGACTTGCACATGCCGAAAAAAATTTCGTTTCTGTTATAAAATGTTAGCATATTGCATAATTATTACAAATATAATAAAAACACGGAAGTGAACGAAGCTAACAAAATGTCTAGATCCTTAAAGTCAGCTCAGCGTAAAAGTAATGCTGGCTCCTCCAACTCTTCGACACCCAGCAATCAGCCACGGAAACGAGTCAAGCGCTGCTGTCGTAATTTTGTCACCTTTATGTGCACCCAGGTGGGAGTGGGAGCACTTATTGTCATATACGCCATCTGTGGCGCCGTGTCTTTTATGAACATTGAACGCGAATATGTGGACAAGACAGCAGTCGAAGTAACTATGCTGCGTCAACAGTGCTCCCAAGAACTGTGGCATATCACCGAAAAATTGAATACATTCGATCGATTCCAGTGGCAGAAGAGTACGGATGCAATTCTCAAGGAATATCAGAACCAAATAGCTGTGCTTATAAAAAAAGGTTACGGTGGACGAACACCGGAGCAGATTTGGTCATTTCCAGCTGCTCTTATGTTCTGTCTCTCCGTGATCACTATGATTGGCTACGGCAACATGGTACCCCGCACACCATGGGGCAAGGGCTTTACAGTGATATACGCCACCTTTGGAATTCCTCTGTATATATTGTATTTTCTCAACATGGGCAAGGTTTTGGCCAAGTCATTTAAGTTTCTATATCGCAGCTTGCATGAGTGTACACAAGACCACACTGATACGCGCCTAGATGCACTTGAAAATGGCAGCCTCAGCATGTCAGGCATGCAGCGTAAAAAGATCATCGTCCCTTCTACTGCATGTTTGTGGGTCATCATTTTCTACATACTAACTGGCACCATTATGTTTGCCAATTGGGAGAAGTGGTCCTTCCTCAACTCATTCTACTTCTGCATGACGTCTTTGTGTAAGATTGGCTTTGGTGATTTTGTGCCCGGCGCCTCTCTTGTGACTGCCGCAGATGTCGATGCTGCAACTCAGAAAGTGCGAGAAGACGCAACAGTGAATCCCAACGAAGTGACTGAGTTGCAATTAATCACCGATCAGAATTCAAAGTTGGCCATAAATTTTATTTACATGCTAATTGGCATGGGTCTCGTAGCCATGTGTTACAATCTAATGCGTGAAGAAGTGCGCGTCAAGTGGAAGGAAATGAAGGAGGATATGAAATTGTGCTTAGACGATACTCGTATGCGTTTCGCTGGATGTTGTGGACATCGTGATCTCTATGAGGATGATTATTACTAGGCTGCATTTTGAGTTAGACTGCTTATGCGCTTGCGAGTGCTTTTGAAAACATTTTCGTATTATTTCAAAGTAATTATTTTTTGTTTAATTTACCTGTAAATGAGAAGTTCCTCAGTGCTGTGTTTTAAAAGACTTGAAGAATTTTGAGAAAATGAAATTTTATTCGACTAAAAATAAAATCTCTTTGTTTGTGGCATCAAAGATTTTTATTTTCTGCAAAGGTGGGTGCATTTTATATAAATTGGAGTGAATTCTGGGAATGCGATTCGAAAACAAAATCACACCATGTAAATACATGAATTAAGATTACTAAATGGCAGGAACTTCTACCTCTGCTTTAAAATGCTTTTTTTGTCTGCATTCAATTCGAACCAATCAACAATTTTTCAAAAAACTATGTAAATACATGGCGTGATTTTGTTTTCGAATCGAATTTTCTTTTTGAATCGCATTACAGAGTAAGGCCCCTGTAATCACTATGTCCTTATTAAATTTATATCAAATCAAAATGCTAAATAGTATGAATTGGTCAATTTAAAATTCTGTTATTAATTCAACCTCTTTGAATAATGGAAAATATGTTGCTGCTATGTTTTAATACTGATAACATTGTGATGTTAGATTTATGCTTGGAGCAATGTTTTATGTTCCGTTTTTGCCCCCAACCTTAAAGGTATATTAACTTTGTCACTCTGTTTGTAACGCCCATAAGGAGACGTAGCAGGTATATAAAAGTATTTTCTGGATCAGCATCACCTCTTGAGTCGATTTAGTCATGTCTGTCAATTCGTAGGTCTGTGTGTGATTACGATAACAGTCATAATTTCGGAGTATCATACCGACATTTTTAACAAAAATAGAAATTAAGTTCGAAAATGAGCCAAGTCGGATGAAAACCACTCCTACTTACCTCCCATATAAAGTGACTTTATCAAGCCCGTAAAACCTCTTTAAACTCCACAAAAATTATTCTAATGACCTTTTTAAAATTTTAGACAATGCCAATAGCCCCAGCTATTAGTGCTTAAGAATTTATTGTAGACTTAGCTTATAATAAATATTTAATAAAAAAAAAATTTTTTAGACATTAGCTTTAACCTTAAATATGCACTCTGCGTATTATAATTTGACAATAACAAATAAAAACACTCTTATACAAAGGCTTTATGAAAATGCCAAATTTTTTTATATTATTCCACATAAATTAATACAATGCCTTGAACTTTTGCAAATAAGTCTTAATCGTTACTATGACTCTACATTTGAATTTGGCGAAATTGAATGAAAACTCCGCCTACCTCCTATACAAAGTTACGTCATCATAATAACAAAGCCACAAAAATTAATGTATTGACTTGATATTTTTCATATTAGTTTTGATATTCAGAACGGACTCTTAAGTTTGAAATTTTAAAAATTAGTATAAAAACAAAGGCCCATAAAAAGTGAAGTCATTAAAAAAGAAAACATTTAACCCTCTTACCGGCAAGGGCGCCTACAGGCGGGGCCGTTTAATGCAACTATGTTGATTTAACCAGTGTTTAAAAAACTGCCAGCAAAACAGCAACAGCACTCGAAAATATTCTACCGCTATGCAGCGAAAGCTATTTTTTTACTGAAAACAATTTTAGTTTTCCTTTGCTGCGCAGATTTCAACAGTTACGCCGCAGCACAGCCAAAATTTATTTTTCATTTAACTGTACTGTTGCTTTGACTGCGCAAATTGAAATAGTTGAGTCGCAGACATGGTGTAAGGAATCAAGGTGTTAGCGAATTTTTATTTTTGTTGTAAAAATCTTACACTGAACTTGTCTAACCATACAAAATAAACTTTTCTGTCTCTTTCACTCATTCACAAGTGTGACAGGACCGGACCGAACTGGAAACGCGTCCTGCTAAAATCAGCTGGAAGTGCGTATAGTGCGCGCTTGTCGCTGGTGACTTGTTTCAGCTGGTTTCTGACTATTTTGGGTTTGTTTGTATAAATTTGTTTTTTTTGTTTATTTTTGCAACCGAAGCATCAAAAAAGCCACATGATTTCGTTCATTTATTTTGCTTTCCTCAAACCAGCGGACAACAAGTGCAGAGAAGAAAATGCGAAAAACGCTGCCGAAACGCACTTCCTGAACGGCAAGTCGTTTTAAGTCACTTGAGGTACCAGCTTGTTTCGACTTTTTTCGCAAGTGTTTTCTGGTTTTTGTTGCCTTCTTGTTGTGTTTTTATTTCAAATTTTTTTTAGACAAAAAAGAAGATCGTAGAAAGAACGCACATTAAAAAAACGTGCATCAGCTGCTGGCCCAAGATTTTTTGATGCTATGACTCAACTAAAACGTACTTCAAGCCGCATGAAGCAACTTGATCTTCCAACTGATTTAAACTTTTTTTAACTTTTTTCTTTAGGATTTGTTTTAGTTGTATTATTTTTGATTTTGCAACAAAGCAATACAAAACTTATCTAAACAAAGTTGTTATCTTGTTGCTGCTATTTTTGTTTGTTTACATTTGTGCACAAAATCAAATGGAAAGGAAGAGAAATGGAAAAAAATTTGACAATCTTCGATTTTCTGTTTTAGATGAAACGCACTTGCAGCCGCTAATCGACGAATTGCTTCACCGGCTGGTTTAGCTGTTTGCACCATTTCTCTTTTTGTTTTCTGTGTGCAACAATTGATAGAAATTTATCTTCGTTGCTTCTTTATAATGCTGTTTCTGTGCGTATTTTTTGCGGGCAAGAAAATACAGCATAACAACTGAGCGCAATTTCGTGTTCTTGTGTGCTTTTTATTTTTCTTGTTGGTCTTCTTTGTTGCTATCGTGTGTTCTTTGTTTCCTTGAATGAATGAATTCAAGGAAATACAGAATCAGTACAATTTGGTGTTTTTTGCTTATATCAATATTTTTCCGAGGAATTTCAAAACACATGCAAACCGTGCGAGCGAGCGAGAAAGCAACAATCGGGAAGATGGAAACCAGCGCACAAGTCACTTGAAGTTGGTAACTCGGCTGGCACTATACGCCCTTTGAGCTTGTTTCATATGATTGTATGTGCAGCGTTCTCCAGCTTTCCTTCTCGGTTCGGTTCGGTCCAGCAACAAGTCGCCACTATAAACGCGCCCTTAGAGAAATATTTAGACTTCACTAACACTTTGATTTCTTACACCATGGTCGCAGCACAGTCAATATTTTTGTGTGTTCAAATGTGCTGTTGCTTTGACTGCCAAACAATGACAGCTATAAAGGAAGCACTGCACAAAACTTTTTGTATCTGCTGCGTTTGTTGCTCGTAAACTGTCGAAGTACTATTTTGCTTGGAAACTGAGTGAAATATAAAAATATAGGAATTATTAGCTTGTGACTGCTAGCTCACAGTTAAAACCATGTAAAAATAAATATATTTTGTACTCTGATCAAGGTAAAAAAAATTCTCGGTAATGCCTGGTTATGCTAGACAAGCATTTTTGCTATTTAATTTTGTACATTTTCTTCTCTGATCAAAAATTCGTTTCGTGGTTGTGCTGTTTGTTGAGCAATTGCATTTTAAGTTATAAAATGAAAAGATTGGCATTTTTGCTGTTTCAAACAGCAAACAAAAATGTTTGCTGTGAGAGCGAAGAAATGAGCAGAATAAAAAATTACTTTCTCATTTTATTCGTAAAACACTTACAGAAATTTGTGTATTGTTTTGCAAACATACACGAATTCCCAGCAGCCCCAACCGTCTCAAAAGGTGGACCTGCCGGTTCTCTTGTACTTTTTACCGACATCAAAAAGGAGGAGGTTCTCAAGTTCGTTGGTTTCTTTTTTTTATGTATGCAAAGGGTGATTTTTTTTAAGCGTTTGTTTTGTCGTCCATTCTAAAAGTCCAATTTTGGCATACTTTTTCCAATATTTCGGCCAGTATCTCATTAATGACACGTTTAATGTTGATTCCCAACAAAAAATATTCTAAGGGGGTCAAATCGCACGATATTGGTATACAATTGCCTGCGCCAAAACAAGATATTAATTACTCACCAAACTGGTATCGCATGCAGTATGACATGCGGCACCTTTCTGTTGAAACCACATGTCCACCAAGTCTAATTCTTTCACTTTGGCCAAAAAAAAGTCCGTAATCATCGAACAGTACCTTGCTTCATTGACTAAAACGGCCCATAAACCGCACCAAATAGTCCATTTTTCTTTTGAACTTCCTGTGACTGTTCTTCAGACGAAATTTGGCAATTCCGCTTCTTCTCATACCCATTGAGCAAGAAATGAACCTAGTCGCTGAAGACAATTTTTCGATAAAAAAGTGGATCTTCAGCCAGCTTTTCTAAGGCCCATTCACCGAAAATTTGGCACTGTGACAAGTCATCTGGCTTCTTCAACTCTTGCATCAGCTGCAATTTGTAAGCCTTCAGACAAGATCCTTACGTTAGTATTTTACAGGTTTTCGAATTGCACAGACCCAATTGCTGCGTTCTGCGACGGATGGACATATCGCGATCTTCATTACACTGGCCGGCTACAGCAGCAATATTCTCCTCGCATTCTACGGATACGGGTTGGTGGATTGATGTCCAAAAGAGTGAATTTGGTGTAAAATTTTGTCACAATGGTTTGAATAGCCTGCTCGCTGGGTTGATTATGACGACCATAAAATGGACGTAATTTAAGAAACACATTTCTCACAGAGCATTTCTTCGTTTGTTAAGGCCCAACCAAGTTATGCTTAAGCAAACAAAAGTTCCAGAGCAAAAGCACGCACTTTCACAGCATTATATAAAGTCGCCCAAGTTTTTTCTGAACATTCCTTTCGTTCAGTTTTTAAACTTTCGTTTATTTTTGAAACTTGAGAGAGAGCGCTTGGCATCGCAGTTTGCTAAGCAGAATATGGTTTCTAACAGTATTGAGAATGTGTTTAATTAAAATTTTATTATTTTTATGGAAAATTTTTCAAAGGAAAAGATTGTTTTTTTTTTGTTTGCGTCTATTTAAACAAACTATGGAAAATTTTTATCTTTTTGCTGTGAAATTTCACGTTTACCACAGCTTATAAGCCAATCAGCGCAATAAACATATTTTTGTGTTGGCTGATGGCAACCTTTTTTAACATATATATATAAAAAATTTTTTATCTGTCAATTGAAAAAAATACGTTAATTCATTGATTCAAAATGAATGCAGATCCCAATTTTGTTCAAAAACTTTATTATAAAAAGTGTCCAAAAACGCGAAAGCTGAAAAAGCTTTCAGGCACTACTTTAACAATTTTTCAAAGAACTTTTCAACTTTTTTAATATATTTTTGTCAAGATTTTGTGAACGTTTGACATTTTGTTAAGCATGAAATCTGCCAACTTTAGCGACTTTTCTACTTAATCATATTTTTCGTCAACTTTTCTCTGAGACTTGTTTGCTTAAACATAACTTGGTTGGGCCTTTAGTCTATTCATGGTGAAATGGCAAGTCAAACTGAGCATTTCGGACTTTGACACATGTCACAAATCACGCGTGAGCAGACAAAAATAATGACTTCAAAAACAAAAGGCTAAAAATCACCCTTTACATCGATAACTTCTAAAGCACTTGCCGAAATATTGCCGTTATTTTTTTGTCAACAGATAGAGACATTGAACACGGAGGTGCCTCTCAAAAAAAGTGGGCGGCATTCGACAAAGGGCATGTCACTATTAGAGAAACAATGTAGAGAAACAAGAAAGTTGGCAGAATTCGACAAATGACATGTCACTATTAGTAAAACGCTGTAGATATCTCAGTTAATATTATTTTTACAACATGAAATTCTTCTAGTAAAATCCATGGCAGAATAAAAAGGTAGATGCACTATAAATACGCTCTCACCGACAACAAAACAATAACAAAGGCGTTATTATAACGTCAAAATGAGCTGTTTTGAAAATGTTATCAATTTTTAATTACTTATTTATTCAGTTTTGACAATGGATTTTCTGGACTGCCTATAACTTCCTCCCGTCGCGATAATTCGAAAACAATTCATTGTTAGCTTCCGTTCCAGCACGTTAAAATTAGCAAACAATCGTCGAATTCATTAAATAAATTTAATGTTTTCAACAGCAATTTCACTTGTCAAAATATATTTTGACAGTTTTAATCAGCCGTACATAGCTACACAAATAAATTGGTTACTACACAATCGAAATAAGTAGTCGAATGAAAATTATATTAAAAGTAAACTTTCATTTGCTTCATTTAAGGCCAAACTACAATGAATTATGTATTATATCTTAAAACACGGCTCGTTTTATGAAATTTTTAGGATTTTTGTTTAGCTTTTTTTACATGTTCATACATAAAATCTGGGTACTCAATTTATTTATACGGTTACAAGTAAATTATTCATCCCTATGGCTGAACGAATAAACATAAATTGTCAATAGTGGCATTATAGCTACGCCAATGTTTTGCTCTCGTTTTTTGCTCTCCGAATTGCATCTACCTGGTTATTCTGCCATGGTAAAAACTTTAAAAAATTTGTACAGAGAGAAAATGTGATTTCCTCTCTATAACACAATCCTCTCAGTGAACCTTGAAATATTTCGTTTCCATTCGATTACGCGAACTGACCTATTAACACTAGGATACTAAACTTGGTACAAGAGTATGTAGAATTATAACAAAACACTATCAAAAAACTAGGCACAATTCTACAAAGAGCGTGTCACTATAAGAAAGACACTGTATCTCGAATAATATGGACACTAGGGTACTAAAATTCGTTACAAGAATAGGTAGAATTATTTCAAAAATTTATCGTATTCTCTAAAAAGGAAGAAATAAAAACTTAAAAAAACAGACTTCAAAATAACTACAAAGTAAAAAAGACATTTTTATTACTTTTCCTATTGATTTCTTGGTCAAATTTGATAATTTATTGATACATATAAAGACATGACTGAATGAATGTGATATGTCGCATTTTCGGATTTTCGGTGTTCTACGCATGGATGAAGGTCTTATGGGCGTAAAAATTATTTGAAAAATTAAACAGACATGTTTGTGGTTTTTTTAGAAATTAACTTCTTCACAAAGTTTGATGTAGTATAGATTTCAGAACAAATTGAAAGTTTGAACTCAATTTTATCGAAACTAGATAATTGCGACATATCAGCTTCATCCACTCATGTCTTCATAGATATTATTATATTGTAAATGTTATTATTTTAGTTTTTTCTAATTTTTTTATTATCATAAATGCAATAATTTCTTTATGAATATAAAAGCTATGAAATCGGCGCTAATCTTTGCCACACAGTCATGATCTATTTACCATCCCTGCACTCTCAACAAGAACGAGATTTCAGTTCCGAAGTCAAGATCAGCGAGTAACAGGCGCTCTCGCGTTATTGTGTTCAGTGATCGAAAGCGTTAACTTTATAAAAGTCTGATTATACTAGCGCCAACTGCAAAAGTTTTTTATTCATAAAAAATTAATGTTTTTATGATAATTAAACAAATTAGAAAAAAATTGGAACAATAAGATTTCCAATATAATAATATATCGAGAGCTTATATTCAATATGACCTATCTACATTTTCCATGAAAAAGAGTTTTATGGCAATGAAATCGTTGACTCATCTGCCACCTATGAGATTTATTTTAATACAAAAAAAAGAGTTTAGCAAAGTTTTTCCCCTTAAATGTTAGACTTATCTTCAATACAGTTTTTTGTTGGTGAATACAAAAGGACTCTTCTACACAATTTTTCAGAAGTGTTCAAGAAAATTGTAACAAATTTGCGTTCGACTACAATGACAGGGTAAAATAGAAAAGGAAATGCATTAAAAAAGCATAGAAGTAGATTACGCATCATCAGCGGAGGAAGATATTGGAATAATAACAGGTGCTTTTATAATCGAATAAAATTCTCTTAGAATATAAATACATTTTAATCTAGATTCTGACTATAACTCGGCAATGGGCCTTATCCTTATCCGCAGAGAAAAGATAAATCATGACTCTAGTTTGCATGCTGCAAGAATTGAAGCCTATAATTTTATCAGAATATCAATACTTTTATGATAATATTGAAAAAATGTAAGCAATAAACTTATATCATTCTTTACTGCTATTTTGATATTTTTCTCTTGTTTTTGTTAAAATTGTTATCAACAAACTTTTCTTAAAATCTGAATAAAATCGTCAATTAATTCACGAAGAACTTACTTTTCCTATTAAATAGAAAGACTTATCTACTGACTTCATTTATGAAAAAAAAAATAATATTTGAAATACAAAACAATCTATCTACACCTTTTTTTTTTGTTTATGGAAGCTTGCTATTCTTTATATATATATAAGATATTCATATATATATTGAATATAAGCTCTCGATATTTACATAAATAATCAAATTTGACCAAGAAATTATTATGAAAAGAAATGTAAAACTATTTTTTTCTTTGAAGTGATTTTGAAGTCGGGTTTTTTTCGTCAAAAAGTTTTTTTTTGTGGAAAAATAGGAAAATTTATGTTTCGAGTTATTTAAAGGTGAGTCAAGTAAGTTTTTCTAAAGAATTGTGTTTTTTTTGCATTATTAATTGATTTTATAGCAATGGGTTAGGGTGCAAAGCTGACTGATTCTGAACAGGAAATAAGAAGAAAGTATTAAGAAATTTTTTTAAAAAAGGTTAAAAAAATATGCAGTTAAAGCTCCAACTAGAGAAAACATGAGGCTTACATTGCGCCATAAAGGGAAAATTTGTTATGAAGCAACCCAGAATCGGTTAATTGCCCGACAAATCAAGGACAAATTGGGTCTTCCCGTTAATCACCGACATGTCGCATAAGTTTTAAGCGCCACACCTGCAATAAAGTGAACAAAACTAAAAGCAAAACCACGCTTGACTGATGCTCATAAGACCAAGTAATTGGAATTTGCCCCCAGATACATGTCCTGGATACACGCATGATTTAAACAAATAGGGCTTAGTATGATCAAAACTCAATTTAGGTGGAGGAACTGAAATGTTTTGGGGAGCCTTATCGTAGTGTGGAGCGACACCAATTTGCTTCATCGCAACGTAAAGGGACTCTGAAATCTACACGGAGTTATCAGAAGATGTGTTGGTGTCCTATTATGAAAACGAGCATAAAAAGAGTTTATATTCCAGCAAGATAATGAGTCCATACATGTTTCAAGGCAATCGAGAGAGTGGTTTGCTTCAAAAAACCCTATCGAGATGCTTTGGGGCAATCTTGCTGGTAAAGTGTACTCAAAGGGGAAACAGTTCAACATTTTGCTCGAACTCAAAAATGCGATTCGTCAATCTTGGGGTAAAATCGGATAAAAAATCCTATAAAAAGCCAGTTGACTATGCCAAATCGATTTTTTCCGTTTTTTATTCAAATAAAGGAGGTCATACGAAAAACTAAAATGGCGATATAACTTTTTATTTAAATGTTTACTTTTTACGGAATGCGTACAAACGAATGCCCACCCTAAAAATGACTCCTTGTAGAAAATAAAAAAAACTTTTTAACAAAAAAAAACCAACTTCAAAACCACTACAAAGTAAAAAATAATTTTAAATTACTTTTCACATTAATTCTTGGTCAAATTTGTAAATTTATTTATATATATATTAATAAATTGGAAATCTGAATACTTTACATTTCTATTTTGAATTATTATCATAAATATATTAATTTCTCCATGAATATAAAACCTTTAAAGCCGGAGCGTTTATTTTATAAAAAACTGATTTAATAAGCGCCGACTTTAAAGGTTTTATATTCATGGAAAAATTAATTTATTTATGATAATAATACAAAATAGAAAAAATTTATAGTAAAAGATTTACAATCTAATAATATATATAAATAAATTAACAAATTTGACCAAGAATTAATGTGAAAAGTAATTTAAAATTATTTTTTACTTTGTAGTGGTTTTGAAGTTGGTTTTTTTTTTCTGTTAAAAAGTTTTTATTTCTTCCTTTTTAGAGATTATGATAACAATTTTCCCATTCTTGATACGAATTTTCGTACCCTAGTGTCAACATTAACTGAAAAACAGTATTTTTCTTATATTGCCACGCCCTTTTGTCCAGTAACGCCCAATTTCTTGACCGTAAATTTTCATAATTATGCCTACCCTTGTACCTAATTTCAGTATCCTAGTGTCAACATTATTCGAGTTATGGGTTTTTTCTAATATTGCCACGCCTTTGTCGAACAACGCCCACTTTTTACCGTAATTTGTAATAATTGTTCCAACCCTTGTACCAATTTACAGTATCCTAGTGTCAATATTAACTGAGATACAGTATTGTTTATACTGCCACGCCCTTTTGTCCAACAACTCCCACTTTCTTCATAGTAAATTTGTATAATTATGCCTACCCCTGTAACTAATTTCAGTACCCTAGTGTCAATATTATTTGAGTTACAGCGTTTGTCTAATATAACCACGCCCTTTATGAAATAAATCCCACTTTTTTGTACATAATTTTTAATAATTGTGCCAACCCCTGTACTAAATTTCAGTTCTCAAGTGCTAATGTTATTCGATATACAGGGTGTTTCTTATAATGCCCCTGTATCGAATACCGCCGGGCACCTCCGCGTGTGATATCTCTATCTGTTGACAAAAAATTGTGGCAATCGGGCAGGGACTTTAGGAGTTATCGATGTACATACATTTAAAAAAAAAACCAACCAACTTGAGAACCTCCTCCTTTTTGAAGTCGGTTTATGAATTAATACATGTTCCTACATTCTTTCATCCAACTAGAAATTTTTTGTTGTACAAGTTTTGGCAAAAAAATATGTGCGCATAAACGAATGTCTACCGCTGTATAACTATAGATAGTCGATGGTATGAAAAAATGTTTAGTCATAACATTTTATTGGAAGGGTTTGGTGTTATTTTTTTACATTAATTATTTTTGAGACTTGACTGTTTTGGAAGAAATAAATTTGGCCAAAAAACCAGAGCAGTCCTTAACAAAACGGTTTAACCATTTTTGTCTGAAATGCAATTTTTTTCACTTGCTTTTATTTTGCCCACAAAAGCTACTTTTGATTAATTTTTTTTTATAAAAATTTAATATATTGGACCTTTCATGTTTTTAAAAAGAAATATACTTAATTTAGATAACATGCCTAGAAAAATACTTACTGCATATTCTGCTAAAATTCTCTCAACATTTTGTTTACTCTTAACTTAGATGCTAATAAATCAGCGCGTGCCTAATAATAATTTATATTCGGCAGGCAATCATTGATAATTTTCTGAAATTACAAAAACGCGTCACGAATTTTAAGGTAATGCTTGGTGGCAGTGCGGATCGTCTATGCACACCAAGCACCTCAGCTGGTCCATTTCGAATATTTGCTGTTACCGGTTTCCAAAACCGGGCTAACGATATTGTTTACTGTCCGCCCATAATACGACAGCCAACCCAGAATGTGGAGGATTCGACGGCAATTGTTTACTTCGGCGGTGATGTTCAGGTATGTATGTTTCAATATTATAGTGAGTAAGTATTTATATATATGAGTGGTTATTAATTATAATGAATTTCTAAAGTTCATAATCAAAATGATTGCTTGATTTTTAATAAATAACTATACGTACCATCAACTCATGGAACATGGAAAAAACTTTTGGCAAAATTTCAAATAAAATAATACGTTAACTATGATGGTTTTCAATAAAAATTCTTTAATGTTTTAACATCTGGTTATGTTTTTTTTTCAAATATGTTAAAAATAAAATATTAAAAGAATATTGTTTGTAGGATTTTCCGGAAAGCATGGAAACAAATCGCGACAGCCGCGGTTACATGAAGTACAATTTGGAGAACTCGGCCATTCTGTTACGCGAAGCTTTTCCTCGTTCGCACATCATCGTAATACGCCCCGTCAGGTTAGTTGTATTTGTTTGACTGCGTTTCCAATTAGTGTTAATTATGTATATTCTGTTTGTGATTATTAAAATAAAACATTTTTTAAGAATGGAGTTCAAGACATTTAGCTGCTTCGATAATTTTGTACGGGGAAATAATGCAGGTGTTCCAGATCATACACCCATGAATCATGCACTGCAGCATTTGGAAAAGTAAGATTTTTGTTTAAAAGTAGTTGTTCTTTATGAAGTAGAAAGTTAGTAATAAAAGTAAGCAATAGTAGTAAACAATAGTAGAAAATAAGACTTCGTAAAAAATAGAAAAATTGTTCGTTTTTATATTTAACTCATATTTAACGGAACTTATGCAGCCGCGGAATCGGAAAAGGGAGTTTTCATTTTTAAGATAAAGTTCAAGAACATTTGTAAAATTTTTAATGCAAATTTAATTTTAAATCAATGGTTGATAAAGATAAATGATATTATGGATAAAATTAAAAAAAAATGGAAATGATCATATCGATCGTCAAGCGCACTTCAAGTACATTTTCCTTGTATAAATTTGTTCGAAATGTATAACCACTGCATGCTGGTCAATACAAAGTTAAGTTTTGTGTTTTTATGGGATGTTTTGAAATATAGAAACAAAATGTCTGTTCCCGTACTCGCAAGTTTGTGAAAAATTTCGAAAATTTTCAAATTTTTATCATACAATTTTTGAAATTTTTCAAAAACTTGCATGTACTAGAACAGATCTAATATCGACGTTCCTGAACATTTAAAATGTTTACTTTTCATTTTTGTGAGCTTAACCCGAGCTAGGCGAGTAGGATTGCGACAGGGACTACGATTTTTTTACTCGCAATTTTAAAATTTTTTAATTGAGATTGCCGCAAGCGTCGATTAAAGGAACTTAAGATTACGATTGCAGTAGTCTCAATTTCGAAAAAATTCAATTACAATAATTGCAATCAAATTGATTGTTGTGAACGATTACAACAGTTTTTATATTGGATTTTATTTTTTTTTAATTTACGATTTTTTCTTTATAAAAAAATATCAAAAACTTTTGAAACGTATGTACGAAAAGGGTTTCCATGATGTTAAGCATAAACTTTACTCATATATTAGTAAAGTATGCCAACGAAATATCACAAGTTAGTTCATAAAATTAATTTACAAACCAAACCATTACCGTACTAATTTCTTCCTAACCCCTATTTATCAGGGACCGTAAATAACTGTTAACAAAAAAATTTTCAAAAAAATCATGGTCTTGCAGATATCGCAGACATATGAGGTCTTTATTAAAATGATCACACTGAAATATTTTTCGAAATCGTTATGATATTCAAAAAAGTCCTAAAATCAAACTTTGTTATTTTTCAACAGAAGAAAAAAACTAGCAGGGAATTATCTTCGACTGGGCCGATGTTAAAATACCTCACGGACGACGATTTTTCCAAATTTCATACCTAAAGTTTGTACTAATTAAAGGTTTTGTGCAAAATTTGAAGTCATTAGATTAATTTTTAAAATTTTGGTGAACTCACTTTGTATGGGAGGTAGACGTGATTTTTAATCGACTTTTACATATTTTATACTAAAAATTAAAGGTTAAAGCTTTTTTGCAAAATTTTGAGTAATTAGATTAGTTGTTGTGGAATTGAAAGAGATTTTTCCGCGTTGGGTAAATCATATTGTAGGGGAGGTAGGCGTGGTTTTCATCCCATTTTTACAAATTTCATACTCAAAGTTTATAACACATATTGTGTAGACGCTGTGCAAAATTTGAAGTAATTATATTAATTTTTGTGGATTTTAAAAAGATTTTACCGTTTATCCGATTTTTACAAATTTCATACTCAAAGCTTATATTAAATATTAAAGACTGTGCAAAATTTGAAGTCATTAAATTAGATTTTGTGCAATTTAAAGAGATTATACCGTTTAGGGTAAATCACTTTGTATGGGAGGTAGGCGTGGTTTTCATATTATATTTACAAAGTTCATATTCAAAGTTTATAATAAATATTAAAGACGCTGTGCAAAATTTGAATTCATAATATTAATTTTTGTGGATTTTAATGAGATTTTACCGTTTTGGTTAAGTCACTTTGTATAGGAAGTAGGCGTGGTTTGCATCCAATTTGGCTCATTTTCGAACTTGACCTCCATTTTTGAATAAAAAGCTTATATATTGAATTTCGTTACGATAGCTAAAAACTTACGGCTGTTATCGTGATCACAGACGGACAGACGGACATGGCTAAATCAACTCAGGAGGTGATGCTTATCAAGAATATATATACTTTGCTATACCGTCCACGCCTCCTTATCGGCGTTACAAACGGAGTGACAAAGTTAATATACCCCTATTACGTTTTTTAAACGTGGGGTATAAAAATTTAACTCTTAAGCCTAGTACTCTGTTCGTTTGCGTGAAATTTCGCTGACAATATCTATTTATTTGTTGCGTGAAATTTCTGACTTAAAGTTTGTTGCTAGGAATTCCTATGGCAACGTTTCTCAGAGAGATTCAGAGAATATATTGGGAGATTTCATATGATCTCTCTCTTTTCACTTCAAAATAAATAGGCAATACAATTAAATTGTGAAAAAATGTTGCTCAGAAACATGTTGCGATAATTTCACGCTGCGGAACAGAGTACTGCTCTGACGAAATCCACGCTTGTTTCGCAGCTGTCATATTTTGTATAGAGATTTGAGTGGAATTTCACATTAAACTGAACAGAGTACTATGCTTTAGAAAGAAATTTTTGTTGCAGGGAAAAAAATAACAATTAATTCGGCCTTTTTTTTGGCTAATTTTTCAACTTTTATTTTTCAGTCAAAAAATAAAAATCAGTTCCGGACTTTTATTTTTTCTGTCTTTTAAAAAAATCATTTAAGGACTTATATTTTTTAAAAATAATTTTTGTGTAATTTCTTAGATATTGTAGTTAAATTATTTTTTTTTTACATTTCTGTAAATTATATTGTATATTTTCCCTCCATATAATTGTTTTTTCAGAAAACCTCTTAAAAAATTTTATATAGAATACAAACACACAAGCCCATTTTTCGTATGCTGGCATTATAAAGGGTGATTTTTTAAGCGTTTTGTTTTTGAAAATTGGGAAAAAACAGAAAATTTGCAATAGTGAATGAAATATTTATTTGGAGCAATACATCAATGCCTGCTCAAAATATATTACTTCAGCGTCGTCCTTTAATTAAACATTTTCTTTTGTGTGTTGTGAATTCTGTATAAAGTTATTTTTTAAGACTTTTTCGGTAAAAACAATTATATGCAGGGAAAATATACAACATAAATTACACAAATTTAAAAGAAAAATATTAATTTAACTACAATATCTAAGAAGTTATACAAAGAGAATTTTTATTTTCAACAGAAAAAATAAAAATTCGCACATGATCTTTTTAAAAGACAGAAAAAATAAAAGTCCGAAACTGATTATTATTTTTTGACTGAAAAATAATAGTTGAAAAATAACAGTTAAATTAGCTGAAAAAATAAAAGTCAGAAATAATTGTAATTATTTTCCCTGAAATAGAAATCACTTTTTAAGAGTTATATTTTTTGTTCTTTTTTTGTCGTAAAATAACATTACAAATTTTACTTTTTTAGAAAAAGTCGCAAAATAACTATTTCAAATTAACTTTTTCGATATCTGTTATAACAGTTACGGTCCCTGCTATAATAAACATCAATAAATGATATAATAAACATCAATTACCCCTTCAATTCTTAATTTCCTTAAATATTTATTTTATTTTTCAAAATTTTTTATTTAGTTTTATTTTCAAATTTTCCACTAAAAAAAGAAAGTGAAACTTTTTAAAAAGAAAATTATACTAAGGGTACAAAGTTCGAGTCTCGTCACGTTTTTGTGTACACGAGCAATGATATTTCGCGGTTTTTTTTTTATTTGAACCCCCAGAAGGGTGGCATATAAAGTGTAGGATAGTTCAGAAGAAATGTTGCGGGGGAAAAATTTATTAGGACCAGCAAATATTCATTACTGCTAACTAACTCTAATTGCGCAAAATTTGGTCAGGACATAACAGTCCAATAAATCATCAACTAAATCCGGAACTAAAATAGATGCAAGTTTTTCACTTCGAAAATAAGGAATCACGAACATATATCGGCATTTCAACAGAAAGTTTACCGTGTTCAAAAATTAAAACTTATTAAAAACTTGTGGTTGGTTGGTTTAGATGGTGATACTACATACAAGTAGGATCCAAGTAGCTCTAGTGAGCCGTTTTGATACCATAACCTCGTGTTCCTGAAAGTTGAGCTAGGAACGCACTGTTAGGTTATAACCATCCGGTGCGGTTAATGAACATTGGGAGATTGTTGATTTTTGTTGTTCAAAGTTCCTCTAGATTTCTGAGGAAGGGCTTGCCCAGAGTTCTTAGTCGCGACCAGGCCAGGACCGAACAGATGCACAGAAAGAGTGTCAGTGTTTCTTTCTTTTTCGTTTGGATCATCGCAACTGCGACAGTGGGTGTTGAACGGCAGTCCGATTCTCTCGGCGTGTACTCCGTAATGACCGGCGTAATGCCGTAGCCGTTATTCTGGCTATGTCATTCCTGAGTTTTGAGAGCATCTCCTGAGTTCTACCTCGATTGTAAAGGTGCCGTAATATTCTTGATATATTGCTGGTTGGTAGTACTCGCCATCTACGAACGGCTAAGGCCAAGTAGTAGGAGTGAATTCCTCCCTTAACTGTGTTCAGTGGGACTTCGCTGTTTCCGCTTTTGAAATGTCAAGAAATTAACCTCGCCTAGCCAGTTCTTCCGCCTTTTCATTACCATAAGTGTTCCTTTGGCCGGGAACCCAGATTATGGTTATGCTTAGTTGGTGACTTAGCCGGTCCAGTTCATCCTTACACTGCCTTACCAGTTTGGAGTTGGAACTGATCTTAATGGTGGCTTGGCTATCCGTCAAAATAACTGCATTGAGGTGATTGGTGTTAGCTCTACTTAAAGTGCGATTAGCTTAAAACTTTTTTTTATGATATCTAGGAGAAACATTTGAATTTTATAAAATAATCTGCACTCAAATTACAAATGTAGTTTATATATATAATATTTAATATTTTTTTATGCAAATTTGGTATTGTTTTTCTTTTGAGATGCTCTATCTCTCTCTATCTTTCTCTCTGTCTCTTTCACTAAAATATCTCTTATTCTTAATTTTAAGAAGTTTCACTTCTGTGCTCTTAACACGCTATACAGCAATTTTTTATATTTTTTTTATATCAAAGTTAATTAGATAACATTCATGAGTACATGGTATAGTAAAATAATAATTTTTTGAAACGAAATAAAAAAAATGTTTAAATAAATTGTAATAATTGATGTCATCGTACTTTTGTTGTAAATTTTGTAATTGTAGTAGGTTATGGCCGTATGAAAATTAAACACTACTCGTAGTTTAAATTTAAATCTTTATTTGTTCATTGAGATTTCGACTAGAATTATTAGTCATCATCAGGACCTACATAGACAAAAAAAAAACCACAGAATAGCGTGTTTACAGTACAGAAGTGAAACCTCTTAACTTCTAAGCACTCCTGCGCTATAGACACTATTATAGAAAATAAATTACTAAATTTTATTCTAATACGACCTAAACCGTCCCAAATAAAGCATTTTTATGAATTTGTGGCAACACTTTTTTTCTTAAACCATTTCGTACGCGAAACAAATCGACTGCCAAAATTTCAGCTCAATTCAGATTATACCTGGCGCACTATGCTTTACTCCACTCTTATCCTTTGAAAAGTGGGTGTAATTATAAGTTGACCACGCTCATTTTTAGTAGTGTCCGAAAGTAAGCATATTAACTAAATTATAAAATATTAGTCTAATACGATAAAAACCGTTCGAAATATGGAATTTTATTGATTTTTTTGTGGTAAAAAGGGGTGTGGCAAAACATTTTCCTACACTATTGTACTCGAAACAAATCGACTGCCAAAATATCAGTGCATTCGGCCCAGTAGTCAATTTTAAATATTTATCAAAAAGTGGGCAGATGCAGTGGGCAGGTAGGTGCAGATAAGCTTTTGCGATTTCACACGTATATAAGGCTCACGCATACAAAAAATCACCCCAGTTTGCTCTGGTTATTCAAGAGGTGAGTACTGCGTCGCTTAGTTCTTTCAATGCACGCAAAAAAAATGTATGGATGAACTATAAAATATGTTCTTCATTCTGTGTCGATAAGCGAACAGGTTTAGGCTGATTTCAAAGTTTCGAGAAATCTTCACTATCTTAGTTCTGGTTTAAGTCGACTTAAGCGATTATTGCTTGTAATTACAGAATTATGACAGTATGTATATTTTTCGTTTAGGTAACTTTATTCAAACTGATTTCTGCTAATGATCAAGTAAAATATTTTTTATAACACTATAGGTAAATTTTTAACTTTTGAAAAGGCACAAAAAAACGCCGAGACTGGCATACTTCTCAAAAAATGCAAAACTCAAAATCATTGTCAATACGCAAGAAAAAGAAGAAGACTACTAAATCAGTATATGAAGTTACCTTTAAATTACACAGGCAAACAAAAAAGTCAGGATCCAGAGGGTAGAACCGCTATTCCTCCCCCATTGTTTGGTGCGCTGAAATCGAATATGATCATAAAAAAAATTCAACTACCAATTTCCCTGTTACCACCAGAACTACCACTTATTTGTTTTAGTTTGTGGATTAAAGTTAGAGGTTCTTTCTTAGGGCCACTTTCTCAATGTCCGGTTAAGCACTAATCAGAACTTTAACCAGCACTTAGAAAAAAAGCCCTTTCTCAATGTTCGGTTAAGGTTGAACTGTCAGTTAAGTGCTGATTAAGTTAACGGCAAGTTGTGGTTTCAGTTAGCGCCATTTTAGGGTAAATGATTTCGAAGATGCCGTCAAACTTTAAAATTTAAGATGGCGGATAGAGTTGCCACCTAAATTTTTTTATTTTTGCGAATTCTTGTAATTTTGAAATTCTGACAACGGATTTGATTTCGAATATAATGTCAGTTTTAAAATTTAAGATGGAGGTTAGGGTTGCCACCTAAATTTTTACCACAGTATTGCCACCTAATAATATGTATTTTTAAGAGTTTTAAACATCATTTATCAGTGTTAAGGGGTCGCTGATTTTGAATCTAAAGTCCGAATTTTAAAATTCAAGATGGTGGATAGGGTTGCCACCTTAATTTTAATTAGTTTTATAAATTCGGGGCCGGTAAAAAAATGGTACACCAAATATGGGTCGCTGAATCCGAATCCGTTGTCAGAATTTCAAAATTATAAAATTTTAAAAAATAAGGTTGCCACCTAATTATATGTCTTTTCAATAGTTTTAAACGTCATTTATCAGTGTTAAGGGGTCGCTGATTCCGAATTTAAGGTCAGAATTTTAAACTTCAAGATGGTGGATAGGGTTGCCACCTTAATTTTTTTTAGTTTTATAAATTCGGGGCCGGCAAAAAAAGAAATGGTACACCAAATATAGGTCGCTGAATCCGAATCCGTTGTCAGAATTTCAAAATTATAAAATTTTTAAATAATAGGGTTGCCACCTAATTATATATATTTTTTTTTTTTTTTTTTTTTTTTTAACATGCAATAACAATAGAGTTCAGCTACTACATTTTCATATATGTCTTTTCATAGTTTTAAACGTCATTTATCAGTGTTAAGGGGTCGCTGATTCCGAATTTAAGGTCAGAATTTTAAACTACAAGATGGTGGATAGGGTTGCCACCTTAATTTTTTGTAGTTCTATGAATTCGGGGCTGGCAAAAAAAATGGTACGCCAAAAATGGGTCGCTGAATCCGAATCCGTCGTCAGAATTTCAAAATTATAAAATTTTGTAATAATAGGGTTGCCACCTAATAATATATATTTTCACGAGTTTTAAACGTCATTTATTAGTGTTAAGGGGTCGCTGATTTCGAATCTAAAGTCAGAATTTTAAAATTTTCCAGCCCCGAATTTATAAAACTAAAAAAAATTAAGGTGGCAACCCTATCCACCATCTTGAAGTTTAAAATTCTGACCTCAAATTTGGAATCAGCGACCCCTTAACACTGATAAATGACGTTTAAAACTATTGAAAAGACATATAATTAGGTGGCAACCCTATTATTTAAAAATTTTATAATTTTGAAATTCTGACAACGGATTCGGATTTAGCGACCCATATTTGGTATACCATTTTTTTTGCCGGCCCCGAATTTATAAAACTAAAAAATTAAGGTGGCAACCCTATCCACCATCTTGAATTTTAAAATTCGGACTTTAGATTTAAAATCAGCGACCTTTTAACACTGATAAATGGTGTTTAAAACTCTTAAAAATACATATTATTAGGTGGCAATACTGTGGTAAAAATTTAGGTGGCAACCCTAACCTCCATCTTAAATTTTAAAACTGTGACATTATATTCGAAATCAAATCCGTTGTCAGAATTTCAAAATTATAAGAATTCGCAAAAATAAAAAAATCTAGGTGGCAACTCTATCCTACAAGCTTTTTGACTGAGTTATCAAGCCACAGAGCAGTTCAAGCTACCGATAGCTTAAACTATCCCAATGGATGGTGCTGTAAATTTTTTTCGTTTTCTGACATCACATTTTTCCCTGATTACTTCTAAAACCGCACGTTTCCTCACCTAATTTTGATAAATGTTTTTAATTAACACCCAGGCTACAAATCAATATTAAAAGTTAAGCATGGGGAAGCGTGAGTGACTGCCAAAAGTTTCGGTGAACTTGAAGTTTTTCTTTCTCTTAATTTATTGTTCAATTAATTACACTGTGCAACATATTTTTCTAACGGAAAATCGGACAACACAGAATGAAAATACTGGTGCATTGTAAGAAAACCCTAAGAGGGTTTTGCAATATAAGCTCTCTTTTAATAAATATTGGCATTGAAAGTTTGCCTCTTGCAGAGTATTTCTTAAAAATAAAGTGCTCATTAGGGCGTATCGAATTACAATTTTTTCAATTTTCGCATTCTAAGAGGTTTCAAAAGTTACATAGGGTGAAAAATATCTAAAAAAACCAAGAAAAAAAGATGTCTTCCTCTCCCGCAAGGACAAAATTTTTTTAAAAAAAACAGTAAAAAATAACGACTTAAAAATGCTTAGGCTTTTTTAAGAAAAATTACATATGTCTTAACCCTTTCATGCCCGATGTTGCCTACAGGCAACATTGTACTTATAGGCTTCTAAGTCCCGATATTTTCATGTTTTTGACCAGTGGTTTTTTGCTTCATGTAGCCTTATGTGTTGTGCAAGCTCACACCTATTTGTTCTATTCAAGGCTTTGCACGTGCCCATTCAGTAGCCATTCTCCATAGAATAAAATGGTCGAAATCAAGATCAGGATCGTTTCGCAAAAAAAGTGTTTATACAAAATGTGCTTGAAAATATTTAAATAATTGTTTAAATATAAAACCAAGTGCACAATGTAAATAAATAAAGGTGAGAGAGTTATATACATAAAAAAAATCATGAGAAAAGTGTTAAGCTTGTTCAATAACTGCCCAACGGTGCACATAAGCAACATCCTGTAACTAACGAACTCGAGCACCAAGGACTTTAAAATTTTTGACAGTTCTTATTTGAGTAAAGACTAGCACATATCTGACCTCAAAAAATATGTAGCCCCACCCATTTTAATTCGGGCATGAAAGGGTTAAAGCAAAAGTTATAATATACTTTAACTAACAAAATTTGTCCAAACACGATGCCACTCTCGATTTTTACCCACAGTGTCCTGTGTGAAGGATTTTCGAATCTAAAGGAACACTCAAGATAGCTCAGAACTTTTGATTGTTATCTGATTGTCGAAATCTTGGTGGTATCTATTAAAGTGTTAACGCTTTCCTTAAATTTGGCGGATAAAAAATTTCCATATTTTTCGCAAATGCATTTTCTTGTTTTTGAAAAATGTATACTTGAATGCAATTTTCAAGAATCCAAATAGCGAAAATTATCTTTGGTATCACTTCTGATACCTGGGAGATAAAACCTTATATCAATTTGTTTTGAAGAAGTCATAAAATTGCAGGCAAGTGTACATTTCTCAAAAATAAGAAAATGCATTTGCAACAAATATGCAAATATTTAATTCACCCAATTTAAGGGAAACGTTAACACTTCAATCCATACCACCAAAATATAGACAATCAGATAACAATCAAAAGTTCTGTGCTAATTCGAGTATCGTTCAAACAGGACACGAGGGTAGAAATCGAGAATGGCATCTTGTTTGGCGAGATATTGCTAGTTTAAGTCTATGTTTACTTTTGCTTTAAGACATATGTAGTTTTTCTTAAAAAAATCAAAGCATTTTTAGGTTGTTATATTTACGTTAAAAGTTGTGCTTTTTATAAATATGTAATACCTTATAACAATTTCTGCAAAGTTTTATAAAAAATTAACTTTAAAAGTGATAAATCAAACAGGTTTGAATTGAACATAAACTAAAATAAAAAGTCTTGGATCGTCAAAAATGTTCCTTTTATATAAAATTTTATGAAATTTCTGCATTATAATAAAGATTAGCTACTAAACTATTAATTTAAATTTTATATCAAAAGCGACATTAATAAAAAACATTTATTATATGGTCGTGTACTACCATTTTCCACTGTGCGTTGGTTCATTACAAAAAAGTACCTTTTTGTTTAGTGTTACTGGTAATTTTTAATGTTTAACTGTACATAATTGCTTTCTATTGTTTTTTTGTTGTTGTAATATAATATAATATTGTTTTGTGATAAATTAAACTAATGTTTAATTTTTATACGGCCAAAGCCTACTACAATTATGTTTAAAAAAAGTTGTAATCGTTATTTCACTTTTTTAATATTAGGATTACTGCAATCGTAATCATGTGGTTATCGCAATCCTTATCGCATCTGAGCTTAACCGTAAATTTTCCAAATCTTAAGAAAAATTAAAATCAATTCAAATTCAGTTCAAAAAGGGTCAATTGAGGTCAAATATGCTTAGCAGCTAGGGCTGACACTTAGGATATAATAGGTTTTAATCTCATTCATCTAATTAAATTTAAACGTTATATCTTTAAATTTTTGTTATAGATTGCTACAAAATCTATCTCAACGCCTCATTTCCATACCTGAGAACGAAATTCTAGATCAAGCGGCACAAGCGGCTGCTGCTGCCGCTGCAGTTGCCGCCGCCACTGCAGCTGCTGTTGCATCTGGTGATATAAATGCACAAAATGCTGCCGCCTCTGCCGCAGCTGCTGCTGCAGCAGCATTAGTGTCATCGACGATGTCGACAGCATCATCTGATTCTTCATCTTCATCGTCTACAAATAGCGACAGCAGTCAAGAGATGGATATTGATATACTGCAAGTCCAGGAGAATGTCACAGTCGATGCAGATGGTGCCATGATATTTCCATGTACCACATCTTCCACCGTCGGCCATGTTACATCTACAACAACAGATACACAACAAACTAATAATGTTAACAATATTTTGACACCAACTATAGCAACCGTTGCTGTTGCGGCTGTTGATGCTGTAAACACACAATCACAACAACTCGCACATGAAGCGACTCAAAATTTTAATAACATTAATAGTAATGATTGTCAACAACAACAACAACAACAACAGCGTTTGTCCAATAATCCGCTTTGGTGGCGAGAGAATCTCAACTTGGACAAATCAAAGCTCATATTGATCGGTTTTAGCAAAGGTTGCGTCGTGCTCAATCAAGTGAGTCGCATTCTGTGTAAAAATCGTACAATTGCGACAACTTGCAAACAACACAGCTTTTGTTACTAATTATCTTAACTCTGTCATCGGTTTTAACCGTTATGCTTGGTTTTCACTGTGTCAGTTTTATAGTCACACAAAATATCACAAACTGTTAGTGCCAGTTTACACTAGCTTCACTAAAAAGAAAGGTAAATAAAGTGAGGCAAGATTATTAAAAATTTTAAAAATTTTTCGACTCACTTTGATTTGACTTTCGGTGAGTCGGTTGAGTGAAGCTAGTGTAAACTGGCACTTATACGTTTTCTGCAAAGCCTGCAACATTGCCAAAGATTGATTAACAGCAACTGAAGTGTTGAAAATAACATTGTGAAAGCCAAGAATAACACAGTGATACAAAATAGAATGAAGTAGAAATAACTGGGAAGTAAGTTTTTCTTTTAGGTCTTGTCGAGTAAAATAATAATCTGAATATTAAATTAGCCAAACACCCCTAAATCGGGACTTACACTTATAAACCCGATTTTGAGTATCTTTTCATAGTTATTATAAACCAGCAACTTTGTTAATTACACAGTGCGACAGTAATTTTACACTTTTGAAATGACCTAGTGCAGGTTGTAAGTCTGGTCGAGTACAACACGAAACGGCGCATAAAAGTTGTCTAACACCCTCAAAATTTTGACTTACCGTTAAAAAACCAGTTTTGCGTGCATTCATGCACTTTCTACGCATTAACTCAATCAGTTATCAACTGATTAATGATTTTATGCAAGTTTCGGAAAGACAATATACAGACCCTTTTAAAAGATATCCAAAACTTTGTGGGATTTATGTATTAAGTACGTGTATTTACCAAGTTAACACAAGGATTTCAATTTTAGATTTCAATTTATTCAACTTAACAATTTATTGAACTTAACAATTTATTGAAAATTTAAGAAATATTGGTAGTTAAACGAGCTATAGGTCAGATTTTTTTCTTAATTTATTTAATATAAATTTAAATTCCAATATTTCGTTTTTCGTTGAAAAACATCATCAGGGAAAACACTAAAATATATACAATAATTACAAATTACAATATAATCACATAACATAATATTTAAAATACATGAACTTACAAAAATTAAATAAATATACTGAATTTACATTGATTTTTTAAAAAAACATTTGAGAAACGATATGACAAAAAACATAAGAACATCTAGCATAAGTAAACAACACTTGACGACGGACTTTGATCAAACACAACAAATACAGACATACCAAAAGAGACTCAATGGCTTCTTTCTCTGGGACCAAAATACGCTCTTCCCACAACGAAACAAAACTTTCCAACACTAACATGCATTGCGGAAGGTGAAGATTTCGTACAAACCAACAAAGACAAAGAATCACAAGAAACGGCGAGAGTAAAACTGACTACACTGATGGAAAACCATGTAACACGCATACATTTGGACACAAGAGACAAGCTGATCTTAGATACAGTGGGCAAAACTAGACGATTCCTCAAAGAAAATAAAGACATTATAATTGTGAATGCAGACAAGGGAAACAAAACTGTAGCGATGAAAAAAGTGGATTACGACAAGAAAATTAGAATTTTATTAAGAGACATTGCAACATACAAGGAAGTTAAAAGGGACCCAACAACGGCTTTGCAACAGAAAAATAACAATTTAGTCGACATTCTATTCAAAAATAATTTGATCTCGGACTATGAAAAATTAAAGATGACAACAACTACTGCAACGGCACCAAGAATATATGGACTACCAAAGCTGCACAAACCGAACATGCCATTGAGACCAATTTGCTCGTCCATCAACTCTCCAACACACGAACTCAGCAAATATTTAGTGAAAATATTGAATAAGTTAACGGTAACATCTAAGTACAACATAAAAGACGCACTGGACCTAAAGAACAAACTTAATAACATATACATTTCAGACGATGAGAGACTAATATCATTCGACGTAGTATCACTTTTCCCTAGTATCCCAGTTGACTTCGCTATAAAAACAATGGAAAGAAAATGGACAATAATAGAAAAATACACAAATATGACCAAAAAACAATTTTCTGACATTTTATTACTTTGTATAAAAGACGCTAGATATTTAAAATATGACAACAAAATTTATTTACAACTACGAGGCACGGCCATGGGATCACCTGCATCACCAATAGTAGCGGACGTAGTAATGGAAGACCTTTTAGATAAATGTTTAGACGATCTCCCAGTGAAACCAAAATTAGTTACCAAATATGTAGACGACCTTTTTGCGATAGTTAGATATGACCAAATCCAAAACACTTTAAACGCACTAAATTCATACCATAGGAGAATAAAGTTCACTTTAGAAAATGAAACTGACAATAAACTACCTTATCTTGACACATTACTTATGAGAAAAAACAATAAAATAGAAATAAATTGGTATCAAAAACCAACGGCAACAGGACGAATAATTAATTTTCACTCAAAACATCCAAAAAATATAATAATTAATACAGCTAAAAATTTTACAAACCGGGTTTTCGAAATAAGTGACAAAAAATTCCATAAGGACAATGCGATTAAAATTAAAGATATTTTAAAGAAAAACTGCTTTCCGGAATATTTAATTAAAAAAATTGTTAAACATAAAGAAAGAACAGTAAACGAAAAAGTGACGACAAACGACCCCCCTAAAACTTATAAAAGCATGACATATATTCCCGGTTTTTCAGAGAAGTTTAAAAAGTCCAACATTTTTAATAAGGACCAGTTTAGAATAGCTTTTAAAACATCAAACACTTTACAAACACTTTACACGAACACTAAATGTAAACTTGACAAGCAGGACAAATCGAATTTGATATATCAAATTCCGTGCAAAGGTGACGGATCCAATTTATGCGAAAAGGTATATGTTGGAACAACAAAAACTAAATTACGGACGAGAATAGCAGGACATAAATCAGACTTTAAAGCACTGGACAAACCTTTAGAACAAAAAACAGCATTAGCAGCCCATTGTACGAAGTCTGGACACGCTCCTGATTTTGACAAAACAAAAGTTCTGCAGCAAGAGAAAAATTATAGGAGACGATACATGCTTGAAATGCTACACATTATTAACGTCCCTAAACAATTGAGATTGAATTTTAAGACTGACACGGACAATTGCGCTCACATCTACAGACACCTAATAAATAAAGAGCAAACAAATAAACAAAACATTATAAGACAAAACTAACAATAATTAGTCATCAAAGTCCGTCGTCAAGTGTTGTTTACTTATGCTAGATGTTCTTATGTTTTTTGTCATATCGTTTCTCAAATGTTTTTTTAAAAAATCAATGTAAATTCAGTATATTTATTTAATTTTTGTAAGTTCATGTATTTTAAATATTATGTTATGTGATTATATTGTAATTTGTAATTATTGTATATATTTTAGTGTTTTCCCTGATGATGTTTTTCAACGAAAAACGAAATATTGGAATTTAAATTTATATTAAATAAATTAAGAAAAAAATCTGACCTATAGCTCGTTTAACTACCAATAATCTAATATAAAAAAAAGGTCAAAAATTTAATAAATTAATTTAAGAAATATAAAAAATTTGGATAAAGTTCCATAACTTTGTCAAAGAACGTTATTTTCTAATATTAATACGATTGCTATGCTTTTTGAATAAACTGTGTCGAAAAAACATCGGCAAAAGTAAATAAATTGAAAAAATTATCAAAAACTTAACATTTTTTTAATAATTACACGTAAAATCTTGAAGGAGCGCAAAACCGGGTTTTTTACGGTAAGTCAAAATTTTGACGGTGTTAGACAACTTTTATGCGCTGTTTTGTGTTATACTCGACCAGACCTACAACCTACACTCATTTCAAAAGTGCATGCAGTTTAGCTAATTTTGTCGCACCGTGTTATCATCTAATTTTCAGTTTATTAACGGATTCAGAAAGAAACTTAGACCCTTAAAGCGATATTTATGTTATTTAAAAAAAATTTGATAATCTGTGTGTCCAGCAAACACAATTTTTTTCCAATTTTGTTTTTCCTTTTTCCAACTTTGGCGATGTTCTTACACACTTTTTATATAAAAAAACGATTGGGGACAGTGGGGAGTTGCGATGCACAGCCATAGATGTCGCTTAGCAGTTGTTTCGAAAGCTCTTGCCTACTGTCAACATTTTTCACCTTATATTTCAGTATTGTAATAGCACTCATTCCGATAACACAATTTTCTGGTATCTCTACAGACAGTGTGTTAAACATTTTGTTCGAAAAGTTTTTTGAACATTCGTGTTTGTGGCATTTGTATAAACATTTTCAACCGAATCAAAAGAGTGAGTACACACAAAAAAAAATCAGCAAAGATTAGGCTTTCAACCTTCAAAGAGATTTATGCATAAACATTCGATGTGTTATTGCAATTTTACAATAGTAGCGAATGAGAAGAAATGAAGCACATCAAATGGGGAGCTGTGAACGGCAAATATGATAGATGTCAACCTGAATTCGTGTTTTGAAGCATATTACGCATTATTTGTAAAAAATTGGAATGTTTAGTGCAATTCCAGGAATTTTTTTAATAAATTTTTTTATTTTTCTGTGTTTTCCCTTACGAAAATAATTGTTTTCAACTCAAGGAGTTGACAAATATTAAAAATATAAGATAATTATGAAACATTGAAAACTATGCGAGAACTTGTGTTCATTGCGAATCGGAATGATTGAGAAACTTACCATTTTTCACATTTAATTTTTCCATTTTCCTAACTCCAATACATAATAATTTGTCATTTTTTCCGATCCCTATAAAAAATTTTCACCAAAAAATTCTATTTTCTGCGATTTTTAGTCGTGCTTCACAACTCCCCACGATTTTTGAAAACTCCAAAAACCAACATTTTGTGCCAACAGGCAAAAATTGTAGATGATTTGGGATTTAATGCAAGACCTTCAACAAGGAAGTGTATTTTAAGATGCTCTAGAGCAGTTGTTCTCAACTGGTGGGGCGCGCCTACCTAGGGCAAATTTCCAGGGTGGCGCCAGAGATTTTCAGCAAAAAATCTTCTGATTTCTCACTTTAAGTCCGTTTATGAGAAATTCAAACGATATTTTTCAGAAAACTTGAAATCTAAGTTAATAAGTGACCCATTTATTGTTGATGTTATGCTACTTCAGCAAAGCATAAGCTACAAAGCATTCAAGACGAGGCATTAAAGCTGAAGTGTGATTCATGTGTCAAAAATCAGTTTTGTCTTAAAAGTTGTGAAAAGTTTTGGTTAAAATACTGCTAATTTTATCCTCTGCTTAGTGCAGCTACATTACGTCTTTTAGTTCAGTTTTCCTCCACATACACCCAGCGACAGAAAACCCTCGCACACGAATTTTCGCAAGTTTTTCAACTTTTACAGAAAAGCTTTAAGCTATTTAAAGTCGTGTGTCAACATTTTATTTTTATTTTTTTTTATATTTTACAGTTTTTATTTTTAATTTTTTTATAAATTTACAGAAGAGTTTAATAAATTCATTTTAAACACTATGGTTTTATTTCTGAAATTAAAGGGTGAAATGGGTTAAAAAAAGGGTAAAGGGTCCAACAGGGAAATAGCACGCCGTGTGAATACAAACGAATAGAGTGTACGAAATGTAATAAATTACAATGGTAGTGGAAAACCTTAGAAAATAACACCACGAGAGACTAATTTCTAAAAAATTAAAAAGTGTTTACTCTGCGAGGGTTTTTTTGTCGCTGGGTGTATTTGTTTGAGTCAAGCTTCTCAGCTTAATTCTATATAAAAACAAAAAATAGGTCAATACTAGGTCAGCCTAGTCCAAATATAAAAAACTATGTGATTTTTTTGAGCAAATTTCAATATAAATATTTTATTTTAATATGTTTTTGAAAATTACTATCCAATTGCAATTTTTAAATTTAAATTAAAAATAAATTTTTTTTTCCGGCGCTTCGTCACTTGTTTGGTAACATCTTCAGGGGAGATTTTTTATTTTTTCCTAAAAACACAATAATTAACAATTTATCAAAATAATTAAAAATTGCAACTCAACAGTAATGAACAATAACCTCAAGAACATATTAAAATAAAATATAGAAACTCTTTGATCAAAAGATTTGTCAACAATTTGATTCAATCAGATCAACCAACACATTTTTATGTAAAGTTTTTTTAATTGCTTTTTTCAAAATCGAAACTTTGTTCGGTGATTTTGGGACCATAAGCCTAAAATATCTTTATACAGATATAAGAGTCCTTGTTTTAAATAGTCGTGAATCACAAGTATCTTAAGGTTTGTAAAACTTGTTTACTTTCAAAAGCTTTCAAGGTTTTTACAAATCTCACCTCAGGGATATCGGGAAAGTTAATTTGAAATAGTTATTTTGCGTCATTTTCTAAAAAAACTGCCAATTTTAATTGTTATTTTTCAACAGGAAAAAATTAATATTAAAATGAAACTCTTATGCGAGCCATACACAATTCAATCCAATCGTCAACTGAGTCAGTTGTTACTCAAATCAATGCGCGATTTGCCAAATGGCTTTGTCAATTGATCAGTTGGGCAGTTATCAAGTTGGTTGATGAAAATCAAAAGATTTTGATTTTTTTCAAGTTTCCTGGCCAGTCTTTCAATTCGATTGTGCTGTGTATAGTCAAATCGTTTGGTTAGCTGTCAACATACATATTTTTAGATGGCGATTGTGTAGAAAATTTTTTCAATTGTTTCTATACTAATAATATATATTTGACAGTTGAAAGAAAATCTTTCAATTAAGTTTAAACAGTGTGTGGCCGAGAATCAATTCAATTGAAAAGCTCAATTGACAATTGGATTGTATTAAGTTCGCATTAAGTTTAAACAGTGTGTGGCCGAGAATCAATTCAATTGAAAGACTCAATTGACAATTGGCTTGTATTGTGTATGGCTCGCATTAGAAAGTAATTTTTATTGTAGGCCAAAAAATAACAATTATTTCTAATTTTTAGTTTTTTCGGCTAATGTAATTTAACTATTATTTTCAGTCAAAAATAAAAATCAGTTTTGGACTTTTATTTTTTCAGTCTTCTAAAAAATCATTCCCGGACTTTTATTTTTTCTGTTGGAAATAAAAATCCTTTTTGTTCAATTTCTGTAATATCGTGGTTACATTATTTTTTTTAAATTTGTGTAAACTATGTTGTATAATTTCTTACATATAATTGGTTTTTCCGAAAACCTTAAAAAAATTTAGTCAGAATGCATAGCACACAAACCCATTCTTCTTACGTTGGCTTTACTGTACGGTTAAGATTATTTGCCTGTGCATGTGAAAGTAAAAAAGGTTTTGCGGTTGTCAAGCAATAATCAAAGGACACTCGCTATTTTTTTTTATAAAAAAAAACAATATTTTTTATAATTGATTTATATATTTAATTTTACAAACATTACTTTTTCTAAGTTATCTGCCGATAAATTTAATTATTTTAAATCTAACGCATTGAATTACTTTAAAAATTAAATATACAAATGGATACATATTTTTTTTATTGCCAGCATTCAAATAGACTTTTGTCTGCACATTAATTAATATACATATCGCTACCTTAATATAGAAAGGCCTTAACTCATTTTTTGTTACTTTACAGGAGATGGAAAAAAAAATAATAAAAATTAAAGTTTTGCGGGTTCAAATTTTCTTAAAATGGCTTTTATTTTTAAGACACCAACCAATTCAATGCTGTAGCAATGTTTTTGCAGCAATTTTTTTTCTGTAGCATTTTTTTTTTGCAAAAATCTAAAAAAAATAATTTTGAAAAAAATGAGTTAGGGCCTTTCTATATTAAGGTAGCGATATTCTGTATAAAGTCTTAGGTTTACGAAAAAACATGTGTATGAAAAAAAAATTATGCAACATAATTCATACGAATGAAAAAAAAATAACTTAACTACGATATTTTAGAAATTACACAAAAATTATTTTTATTTCTAACAGAAAAAATAAAAGTCATTGAATGATTTTTTAAGAGACTAAAATGAAAAGTTCGAAATTGATTTTCATTTTTTACTGAAAAATAAAAGTTAAATTAGCCTGAAAAAAATTAAAGTTCGAAATAATTATAATTTCAATATAGAAATTACCTGCAATAGAAGTCACTTTCTACGAGTTTAATTTTATTTTTTTTTCTGTTGAAAAATAACAATTAACGTTTGATGTTAGCACTTTTTCCAAATATGTACTCAGACCTCAAATGTCTGCGATATCTTCAAAACCATAATTTTTTAATAAAATTTTTTTGATAACAGTTATTTACGATTCCTGGGTAAAGTACATTTCTGAATCACAAACAAGTTATCGTCTTTGTCATCATCTTTCTAAATAAAAAGAAGATGATTTACTACATTATGGCATTGCGAAGCATATTTTTTATTTCTGGTGATAAATTTTACCACGTTTAATTTCACTAAAAAAATTCGAATAAAAAGAGTTATTAAAAAGTTTTTGTTTGTTTTAAAAATAAGCTTTTATATTTTTATTTAAAATAAATACAAAATTTCATTTTTTTTTAAGTTCAACACAACTGGCACTTTATACCTTTAGCTTTATTTTAAAGCCGACAAAAACATGAAGGGGATAAAATTTACCAATTTAATGGTTACAAACAAAACCAGAAGGGGATAAAATTTACCAATTTAATGGTTAACCTTGTTGCGGTCCTCTTTCAAGTGTTTGAACTTTTTAAATCAGTATTTACGATCCCTTGATTTTGTAATTCATGCAACGTAATAAAACAATAAAGACACGGGCATGTTGCAGATGCTGTTTGTTGTCTATAACAAATTTAAACGTTAGGTCATTAAGGTGTGTTAATTCAACTACTGTTTCTTTGATACAAGAAACTATAAATAATGAAAGGAATCTATAGACACTGTTTAATTTTCGTTTCTTTGCACAATTTTCACCATCAGAGTACGGAACTCTTTGAGTTTTAGTTACATCTGAATCAAAATTTTTACCTTCTTCCGTTCAAAAAGCAATTGAAACTTGAAAAAATTTTGGCCACCATCTGCCATTGTTTGTATCTTACTTTTCTCAATCTGCTTTTCGTCTCGTTTGTCAAAGATGAATTCAAGAAGTTTTGTTGCGTTAGCATAAATAACTGCTATATTTTCTATATATGGCCCTTGCCCTTATTTACTCTCAAATTAACTCTTAACGGGACAGTTAAATAGACATAACACATGCAATATTGCGTTATTCTCGTCTCTCTCGCCAAATTGATATCCATGTCCTGAGGCATTATAGGGAGAGGCCTCTCCAGAACTACCATTTCTCGTTCACTTGAGAAAAGGGAAATTGAAAATTAAACACATAAAAGTGATCCCTAAAGTGCTTTTCTGTCAGAATACTTAACTTGTGGGATATCATTCGATTTTTTTATATCCAAATATAATTTTTTGGAAACATACTTTCAACCGATTTTCGCATACTCTCAATCTATTTTCTTCGTGAATGCATTTGTGTTCTAACTGTGTATGTAAAGATGTTATAGTTCTTGAATCCGTACTTTCCCGTATGCCAATAATAAATGCTTAACACGCAGGTGAAAATAAAAAAATACAGATATTTTTAAAACAGGATCAGCTAGGATTTTAATTCAAACATTTTTTATTGTATAATAAACCCGAAATAAAGTGGCGTTTTCATTTATTATCGTAATGTTCATGCAACCTATAGCTGCTTCAAGCCTACCCTGAATGTAAAGTTTTGTATAAATGTCATATGTGGCTCTCGAGTAAAAAAGTTTGGCGAACCCTGCAGTAGCAATTTTTAACTATGCGCCAATTTGTAGAAGCTGAATCCGGTAATTAACTGAAAATAGGTAGATAATCAACAAAGTTGCAGTTTCATACTTAAACCCTTTTTTTTAATCGTAAGTCAAGATTTTGAGGGTGTTTGGCAAATTTCACACACAGATCCATATTTTACTCGACAAAACCTACAAGAAAAATAGTATTACTTCCCAGATATTTAAGACCGCACCGTTATTTAAGACGTGTTATTGAAAAAATAAAAATTAAACCAAACATTAGCTGAGTTGTCAAGAAAAAAAAATCTTAATCATTATTTACTAATATTACTTCGATGCCTATTTATTTTTGTTGTTCCTTTGCAGTTTATTTATGAGTTCCATTACTTGAAAACCTTAACTCCCGACGATAGCACAATGATACGCTTGCTTTCCCGCATTACTGACATGTATTGGTTAGACGGTGGTCACGGTGGTCAAAAAAATACTTGGATAACTTCGCGTAGTCTATTGGAAACACTAACGCGCATGGGTTAGCTATCTAACTGCTTTCAATCAATCAAAAAATGATTAATCTTTTATTTTTTGTTGCAGGCATGAACATACATGTTCATTTGACACCCTACCAAGTGCAAGATGATCGACGTCCTTGGATACGGAAAGAGGAGAAAATATTTACAGATCTGCTACGTCGTTTGGGTGCACCGATAACGCGCCATCTACACTACGACAGTCAGACGGCCAACTTGATGACACACTTTGAAGTGTTGCAGGCATTCTGTCAGCACATACATGCATTGCAGCAACAACAGCAGCAAGGTGGACAACAACAACCACAACAACAACTCATTCCAAATGAACAAGCGTTGCAACAACAAAATCAGCAACTACTGCAGAATACCAGCAACGCAGTAAAACTAACAGCAGAAAACTGCACCGAAGAGAAGTGACAACGACGTCGTGCAACCGTTATGCGAAAAACAACAACATTAAGACAGAAGCAACTACAACAAATGCAGCATGGTGCTGCTGGTACAATGCGAACAACAACTCCTGTGCCCATGATGGGAACCGCTGTAGCTGCCAGCATCAATAGAGCATCAACATCGGCGGCTGCATCTGGTGCACGAACGGCAACAACAATATCGATTGTAAATAATCATCAAGGCCATCATCAACATAATCATCACCATCATCACCAGCATAATCATCACCAGTGTAGGTCGAAGCGTAAGATTCACAAATTTTATTCCACTCTCTGTCGTTAATAGTATCCTATGCTCATAGCGTCTTTTTGTTTTGCCTACTCCGCCAAGTGATCAAAATGTTCGATTTGGTCTGTTAGTTTGGTATTTCTAAAATGACAGCAAATTGGTTTGTTTTTTATAATTAAATTTTATTTTGTTTTGAGAACAGCTACTAAAATCCAGTCCCACCTTCTAGCCATGAAGCGAACTCTGTTCAAGAACAAAGTTTTCTGTTGCTACTCTCTTCTCTCCCAGTGCAATAAACTATTTTTTAAACATTTTAAATTTGTTTCTAATCGAATTTAAAATATTCTATAAATGTTTTAATATGTTCAAAAAATTTAAAATCATTAGCTATGTATATTTCTGAGATCAGTCCTAAAGAAATCTTACGCAGGTCTTTGAAACAAATTCTTAATATCTAATTTTTCAAAACTAAAGATAAACAGAATTAGAAATATTTAGAGATTTGTAGCCACAGATAGCAATAATCTAGGAAGCCAAACAATCAATTCTCAGCAGCTTCGGATTAATAAACATGCCTTTGTTAATTCAGCGCTGAGAAAGTGCTATAGGATTGCTTTAGTTAAGGCTAAAATTTTGAGTACGAGATTGTTTCTAGAGCACATTTTTGGTTTGAGAAAAAACTAATTTTGACTAGTTTTTGTAAGCACTTTTTTAGAAAAGCATATGTATGAAAATGAGTCCGTTATTTTTGATTTATTTAAAAAATAAGTGCTGAAAGTATGCTATCAAGTGCTGCAACGAAAATAAATAAATTTTTTAATACAATGAGGTGATAAAGTGAAGTTAGCTGTTTTAAAAACGTGTCGCTGAGAGAATGCGACATTTTATAGCATTTAATAGCATTAATATGTTTTATTTTAATTGGGCGAAAATCAACTAAGACTTGTTAATAGTTGAGTTTACTTCGCGTTGCACAAAATGCACAACCTCATAAGAGTTTTAACATTAACATTAAAATACATTTTTTGTTTTTTAAGTAAATGATAGCTCACATCAATCCCTTGGCAGCAAACTTTTTAACATACAATCCAAAATGACGGAGCTCATTTATACAAATATAACCTAAGCACATCAAAGAAACGGCTTTTGTCGTACATTTTTGCTTATTCACATTTAATAGAAATAAATAGAAATCATAAGAATAATTTAAATATGAGTACTTAGATTATATTTTCGCTTATATGATAGTGTGAGTCTAGTTTATTTTTGTATGTGTTTGTATGTGCGAGTGTGTGGTTCTACCACAATGTCCCCTCATCCACCACCCCATTTCCCCTTCAATGTATCCAGAAACAAAGCATAGTTGTAACGATTTCAAGAATTGTACCAGTATTTAATGCGGTACCATTCAGTCACATCTTTAGAATTCACACACCTTAAGATGCATTTAATTAATGCAGCATTGAAATCTTTTTTATTATAAGTATTACTTAGCTACTAAAATAATTTTAAGTTTGAATATTTACAATTATAAACAGTAAGACAGTATGTGTAAAAACGCAGAGCACAAGTCGCTTGCCGCCTATTGTTTCTGTCTTTAATTATACATAAATAACTATTAAATAAATGATTAATGAGATAAAAAAAATATTTAAAAAATTAATATTTAACAGAACAATGTTAATATGGTGTTTTGAACAAAAGAGTAAAAATCGATTTGATGTATACAAATTTGGTATCTGTTTAGAGAAGCGTAAAAACAAAAACAAAAATATCATTAAAATTTAAAATGTACCTCTTGTATTTGCAGTTCAAAATTGCGCAAATTGCTTAATTGTTTGTCACGAATTTGTTCTATTCACAAAATTTAATGCAACAACAAAACAAAATTGTTTATAGCAAAACAAAAGAAATACATATTAGAAAATATTTAAATAATACATATATAAAAAATCAGCATAAAAATTAATCATTTCGATTGAGAACAAAAGCAAGTTAAAGAAGAGCAAACAAGAATTTATATGTCTTAAAGTATTAAGAATTAATTTCAAAACTGTAAACACACAAACATATACGATATAAATTTTTAAAGTTTATTTTCTCTAACATAAATTATAAATATAAAAGTAATTTGTCAAATAAAAATATATATATATATTAAATATATATATTCATTAAGACTTATAAATGTAAACCATTAGTGTTTTATTGCTTTTACTAGGCCTTGTAGCGAAAGCAAGTAACTCGATTGAAGTAGCTTACAAGCTGTTAGAACGGGTTTTCGTACTTTTTCTAGATCAAAAGAGAGAAGAAGAACATGCATAAAATCGCACTCGTGCTCGAAAGGTGCTTGAAGTGTGCTGGAAAAATTTCTTCCAGCATTAAAAGAACAAGCATCAAGCACAAGTCCGGTTGAAATTGCAAATGACTGGCATATCCTTTTCAACTGCCCGCACTTTAACGCAGAGCGGGCTGAGCTAACAGAAGCTTTTGGTGTGGCCCCCACCTTAAGGAGTATGGTTGACTTAGAAAATTTAAGGCGTTTCAAGCAGCAGCTGAAAAAATTATGATAGAACTTCGAAGCATCGAACGAGTAAGATACAATGAGCGTACAAACCTACGCAACGCAGGTGCAAGTAGCCGTAACTCCTCTGTACCAACGACCAGACTGAGACGGCCTCTAGACGTAATACCCAACGGTGTTTCCTGAAGAAGATTATTTCAAAGTTTTTAACATATTTAAACCGGATGACAACATGATAAATCTGGTCTCCACTACAGCATCAGAATTAAAAGGCCTTATCATTGGGTGCGATGCCTATGCTCATCACGTGATCTGAGGAAGTTCAGACACTAACGAACGGGTGAGTTTCTTTTTAATTTTATCCCTAACACCGATCTTCACATAAGTAATGTAGGTAATGAACCTACCTTCATTATTAGTAATAGGCAGAAAGTATTAGATATTACCCTGGCCTCATATATATCTTATATAGTAGTATAATGAATTGGAGATTTTCAAAGGAACAGTCCTTTTCAGACCATAGATATATTCTCTTTGATGTTGACGAAATTTGATGTTGATCTACAAAATCGAGCAGCTTTTGCAACCTCAAAAAATTTAACTGGGATCTTTACTTAGACACGTTTAAAATAGATATAAGTTTTCCTTTAAACAGTCGTTATGCTACCAAGTTGATAGTCTCACAAATTCTACTAATAAAGCTCTAGATACCGCGTGTCCGCTAAAAACACCAAGGGGGAAGCAAAAGCTACCCTGGTGGCCAGTCCAAAAAAAAAACGCTTCAATAAGGCAAAGACCACTAGAACCACAGATACGTGGACGAACTACAAAGAGGCTCTAAAAAAATACAATAATAAATTGAGAACAGCACAAAGTCAATCCTGGAGGATCTTTTATGGAAAAGTAACACAACCTCAGAGGCGTCAAGGCTTCGGAAAATTCTAGCTACGGTTCCCTCTAATCCAAGCTTCATGAAAAAAGAAGATGGTACTTGGACCACCAACAGTGTAGAATCTCTGAATGTTTTAAAAGAAACCAACTTTCCGGGACTTTCAGAGATATGTTATGCTCCATCTACGAACGAATGCCTGAAAATACACTAACAAATGTGAATGGGCAATCTGTAGGTGCAAACCATTTAAGTCACTAGGACCAGATAATATGGCTCACTTTGAAATTCAAAAGTCGAATGGTATCATTAAGGAGCAGCTTTCATTGATCTACCAAAGCAGCCTTGACCTAAATCACATTCCCAAACGTTGGCGTAATGTGAAGGTTATAATTATACCTAAGGTAGGCAAAAGTTCACATGTAAACCCAAAAGAACTTCGACCAATTAGTCTCTTATCTTTTCTTCTAAAAATCCTCGAGAGATTAATCGATATTCGCTTGAGATTCAAGATAAAAAAGAAGTCATTGTCAAGAGCACAACATGCTTACACCAAAGAAAAATCCGTGGAAACAGCTCTCTACTCCATAGTTTCCATCATTGATAAATCCCTCCATCAGAAGAAATATACAATAATAGCTTTCATTGATATAGATGACTACTTCAATAACTTCGAAGCAAGAGCTATCACAAATACGCTGACGGAGCTTGGGATGGATGCCGCACTGATAGCACTTATAACTCAAATGCTGGTTGGCAGGATTATAAGTGCAAATTTTGGTGAGAAATACGCTCTGAAATCTGTACCAAAGAGAACACCTCAGGGAAGTGTTCTCTCACCTTTACTCTGGAATCGAGCAGTTAATTAACTCATAGTCAAACTGAAACAAGAGGAGTACAGGGTAATAGCTTATGCCGATGATGTTGCGATTGCTACCTCAAGAACATACATCTACTCTTCGACGCATTATGCAAAGATGCGTAAATTCTCTAGCTAACTGGGCTACCAGCTGTGGGCTCAGCATAAGCCCAAACAAAACTGAGTTAGTGATTTTCACCAGAAATCACAATTACTTCTAACTCATTCTTATAAACTGGGAAGCACAAGACTTAGCTTCTCAGATCAAGCAAAATATCTGAGTCTCATAATGGATAGGAAACTAAACTAGAAGCCCAATCTGCTCGAGAGAGCAAAGAAAGCTAATATTGCTCATGCAAAAAGGCGGTGGGTAGCAACTGAGGCTTACAACCAAGTGCTGCTGACTGGTTAAATACCGCAGTTATAAGACCAATCTTGCTATATGGTGCTATAGTCTGGTGGCATGCATTAAAAAACTGTAGAAACTGTTTAAATTACATCTGAAACAGTTCTCAACTGCCGCAGATCTCTAAATGAGATGGCGAAGGAGCTCAGGATCTTTCTATGCTGGATTCCTGGGCATAGAAGTTTTCTAGGTAACTGCAAAGCATTATCTAACTGCATACTACCAAAGAATTATCTACAGAAAAGGCAAGCCTTGTTATTCCTCTCACCACATGTAAACTCCTTACACATGAGCTATCCTGCAATAAAACCAACAGCAGATGGTCAACAGGATACAAATGTAATATAATGCGGCAAATCTGGCCCACTCACCTTTAAGCATTGAAAAGATCTCATTGCTCTTTTAAGAGACCACATCAGGACCATGTCAAGAGTCTTTACAGAACCGCCTGATTGGCAGACACGCTCAGAGATTGAACATCCCCCACAACGACTTCTGCAGAAGCTGTAGAGGTGAAGAGGAGAAAGAATCTATAGTGCATTTTCTCTGTACTTGCCCAGCGCTGGCTCAAAAACTCTTTTTTAAATTATTTTGGCAACTTTCGAAATCTTCGGCATACCGTACACTAGGCTTCGTCAATAACTCAAATTGGTTTAAATAGAGAAAGGAAAATCAACCCTTGGTATCACAATGGGCCTCATTGCCCTAAGTCTGTCTCGATTTAGACAGCCACACTAACCTTACCTAGCCTATGTATTACAATATTGAAATTAATTCTCAAATATACATTTACATTTAGTTTTTTTACAATTTACCATGTTTCTGGTATCTATTCCAATAGTTTTTTTTTAATTTCAAAGAATGTTTTATGTATATTTCTTTGCTAATCTGTAATCAGCTAAATTTTAGCAGTTTGAACTTTTACCATTTTTACCAGAAGAAATTTCTCGGACTAAACTCTGCAACTTTTGACAGGGAGGAGAAATTTTTTACTCTCGATTGCACTCTCTTCCACCATTTTTTCGAGCACGGGAACGCTTTTCGGAATTGAACCTGTAAAACTGGTAAATTGAAGTAAAAGTTGAGAGTACAAGAACAGACCTACCTATTATTAGGTACATAATATACTCACTACAGACCTAATAATAGGTAGGTCTATTTCCGTACCCACACTGTGTGACTTGTGAGTCATTATTTTATGTTTCCGTACTTTCTGTGTAAGAAATGAGAGAAGAAGAACAAGCATAAAATCGCTCTCTCAAGCAGTGTTACCAACTCCCCTAATGCTTAAGTCAAAAACCCATAAAATCGCTAAAATTACTTGGGAATCCCCCCAAAACAAAACGGAGATCAATTAACATTTTGTTATAATTTTTAGTTATAAATGATTTAATACTTACAAAAAAAATTCGGTTTTTATTCAAAACCAAATAAAATTAGAATTTTAATAAATATTTAGACGTCACGTTCACCTTGTTTTTTTATACCATGGTAACGAGCAGGGAATGAAAAAAGCAAAATCGAAATAAATTCAAAAACTTCGTAGTAAAATGGATTATCCAATGCTTAAGAATATCAAAACGTCCCTAAAAAAACCCTAAAAAATATAAAACCCCTAAAAAATTTAGGGGAAAAATAACTAAATTTAGGGGAAAAACCCATAAGTTTAGAACACTGCTCTCAAGCACAGAATGTGCACAGAGCGTGCTAGAACTCAAGGCTTTAGGCGATTTTCTTTATCCAAACAGTGAAGGGCGCGTACTGTCAAAATAACTGCTCGTGTTTAATTTTTTGTTTTGAGCGCTCAGAGAACCATATTGGTGTTTCTTTTTTAATTTTGAGAGCGCTCAAGCCCTACTCTACATGCACTACTCATGTGATAGAGTAAATTGAGCGCAGAACAGAGCACAACAAAACCAACGAAATGACAGATGTAAATCGAATTAAATTTATTATTTAAGTGCAGTGTTGCGATGGCGAGAAATAATTTAAGCATTTGCTCAGATGGCTCGTAAAATATAATAATTTGTTATATTTAGACAATTTGTGCTCAAAGCGTTTCAAAATGAGTTCAGAACACACTACACCTTACCTTCTCTGCGGTCTCGTCACTTTGAATTAATAAAGAAAATAGTCTTTCGAGTAAATTAAGAACAAGCATCAAGAAGAACAAGAAAATGTCAAATATTTGTTTATGTTTTTCACAAATATTCACAAATTGTGCTGCTAAAATTAAATTTATGTTTTCACAAATATTCACAAATTGTGCTGCTAAATACGAAAATAAAAATAAACAATTTTACTTACTTCACAATCAAATTGATAATTTTAATTGGCGTTTTTAACGTTTGACACGATTTTATAACTTAAAACAAATTTACTTCACAAACAAAACGACAATTTCAATTGGCGCTATTTACGTTTGACTCGTCTGCTGTCAGAATCAGCTGTTTTGTGCTTGAAACTTGCTAGAAGCTGTTTCCGTACTTTTGCCAATATTCTCAAATTCCTTTTTTACTCTCTCGGCTCGAGCTTACCAGAAGTTACTCAAATCTTATACAGTTTAGAATACTGAAACAGACCCATTATTTTGTTTAAATCACAAATAAAACAAACTATTTTGTGACTCTTCTTAAAGTTAGTAAAATTAGGGCAGTTTTTATTTCAATACCCTGCTGGCTTTTCGTCTAGAATCAGGTATTAGCGTTTGCCAGCATGTTACTATTATAGTCAGGTCCTAAGGTTTTCGATGCTTTTACTCCTCGTTAAAAAATCAAAACACCTGTGAACAAACGTCTTGCCATAATACACATCAAGACTCAGTTTTTTCTCAAAAGCCTAATTTGCGCACACAGAAGAAAAAAATGACTATAAGACCAGTGGAACTTTCTACGAACGCCTTGAAAATGCTTACGAGCACTGTCCTCGTCACAATAGGTCTGTTCCCGTACTCGATTCTTGAAGTTGCTTGAAAGCATAGTAGAACTAGACAAGTTAGTGTTAGGGCTGAATGTGTTCTCTTTCTGAGTGACCATAACTGTCAAACTCAGCCTTTTATTATTTTTGCCAATTTAGGCTTTCATATTTCATTCTCCTTGCTTGCAGATTTTAACACTGCCTTGTCTAATTTTCCCATGCATGAAAGCGTTATTTTACAAAATTTTAGAAGCTCGAGAGAAGAATAACATGCAATATATCACTCTCTATTCAATTACAATTACTTTAAGTTAGTACGGAAACTGACCTAAAATGTCACTCTCTATTCTATTACAATTACTTTTTACAACGATAATATTTTTGTATTAGATATTTTCCTCTTCTTTCTCTCTTCTTCATAAGCATGCTTGCGGATAACCATTTTCTTTCTCTGTGTTTGCAAAAAGATAGAACAAAATGTAGAGTTTCTACTGCAAACCCACCACTTCAGTTTAAAAGTACCCTTAAGTATGTAGCTTAATACTGTAATATTGTAATCGAAGCCTTCAACGGAAAAGTGCCTTCTGAACAAAATCTAAAAACAAAACTAGATCTTTATGCAGATGACTTTGATGTGAGCGACCTCCACGCGCAACTTAAATTGCTGAAGCAATTGCCTGGCCAAACACCTTCAAGTTGTAGTGGCATTGTATCCCAATTTGCGAAAAATTCGGATACTGTAAAAAAACTATTAAAAGAAGTCGAAAAACTTATTGCTTTGCTTTTGACTGTGCCTGCATCAGTAGCTTAATCTGAGCGTTCTTTTAGTGCACTAAGACGACTTAAAACGTATCTTCGAGCCACTATGACACAGAAACGACTCACTCATGCGGCACTTATACACATTTACAAAGATAAAACCGAAGAATTGAATTCGATGGAGGTGGTGAAAGAGTTTGTTTCTCGCAAGGACAGAAAGAAACATTTTGGAATAATTTAAATTGATATAACTTTTTGTACCTTATTGCATTTAAACCATGTAAAGATATGCCTAGCCTTGCTTTATAAAAGCAACCATTATTTCTTATATTTTCATATTACCATATGAAAGATCCTTTAAAGAATGATCTCTGATATTGAAATTGGAAGAATTTTTAAAAATAATGAAATTTAAATATTTTTTATATATGTATTTTTATATTTTTTTATTTTAAACTAAAATAAAAAATTTGTGTATTCACATTCATGTTTCTTTGAAGAAATTTTGGTGAACTTTTTTTGCACCACTATTCGTACTGCCCCCCCATTTATACTGCCCCCAGATGAAATTCGCTTCCGACGCGCTTGTTACTTGAACTTTACTTCAGGTTAGTACAGAAACAGACCTATTGTTATTGAATCATGAATAATTTTTTTAGCCAATTCACAATTTATTATAAATCGGATTGATTAATGCGTAATAGTTTAATTCTTGTTTTGTTACAAGTCTGATTAGTTTGTTGTTTTTGTTTTAAATGCAAGCACAAGTTACGCAGGTCTGATTAATTTGTACATGCCCTTAGGCATGTTATTGCAGCTTGTAAACCTATAATAGGTTTGTTCCCGTACTCGATTCAAGTACCTTGAAAGCTTTATTTTGAAGCTTGAGAGAGAGAGAGAGGAATAACATGCAAAATGACACTCTCTAATCTATTACAACTAATTGAAGTTAGATCTAATAGGTCTATTCCCGTACTCGATTCAAGTACGGTCTGTCGAATAATAGGTCTGTTCCCGTACTAACTTCAAGTAAAGTTCGAGTAAATTTCAATCTGTGAGAGTAACTCAATTATCTGTCAAAATGTGAGAATATGCAAAAAAGTACGGAAACGACTTCAAGCAAGTTTCCAGCAGAACAATTGCTGTTGGCAACTGATTGACAGTAAATTGAAGCAATTGGAAGAAAATTCGTGCTCGAAGAAATTTTTCAAGTAAAGTTCAAGCTAGTTTCGGGTGATTGTAATTGATAGTAGTGACATTTAGCTTGTTCTTCTTCTCTCTCTCTTTTCACTCACTTTTCAATGAAAATTCATTAAAAAATAAATTCCACTATTTTGAGTTTTTTTTTATATCTATCTATAGGTTACATCAAGTCTTTTTAACACACAAAATTTTCTAAATTTTACTGAAAAAAATGGATTTACAGCAATTTTTGTGAAAAGCACCAAAAATTTTTACCGAAATCTGAATACTGTTGCACTAAAAAAATTCTCGAATCTAACAATCTTCCTATTCACAACTTTGGGGCCTCAGATACCTTTAATTTGCACCCTACTTTGGGGTAGTTTTTTCAGCTTGATAAAAACTTGCGGCGAAAAAACAGTTGATTTTTGGTTTTCCTATAATACACTCCACAATTTGAAATTATTTTTTTCTTTGCTCCCTGCTGTGAAGTTTGAAAAAGTCTTTGATTTGTAGCACCTTAATTTGGATAGGTATCCTATTTTGTAGAGTTAAAAAGACGTCTAAAGACAAAAACAATAAAAAAATTTTACCATTTTCGCTAATTTTTCAACGATGCCTTATATCGTTAGACTGCAATTTTTATCCAGAACTCTTTTTTTACATTCAGCATTTAAATAAAAAGCCGCGAAAAAATAGATACAAAAATCCAGAAAATCATATGCATGCTCTTTTCAAAGGCCAAGTTAAAGTAAGCAAAATGTGCACAATAAAAGTGAAATAAATTTGTTAATGCTTTTTTTTATTTTCTCCCTGCATATATTTTGAATATAATTTCATTGAAATTTAATGAGTTTCACCCACAATTTTTTGCTTTAAATTTTAATGTTACTTTATAATTAAATTGTTTCGTAAAAACTTACAAGCTAGACTATAAACAATCAGTACAAATGCGAGTTTGAAACATATCTTAAACATCAACTTGAACAAAGACAGCTTTAGCGTACTTAATTCTGTAGCCAATAGCTTCAACAGCCAGTGATGTTTGACTTCTTTAGTAGAGTAATTATACGTGATAAAGGCTTGCCTTATTTCTGCTTTTTTACTTTGCTATAACTATTCGTATAATTAATCATTGCATTGTATTTTAGATAAAGGCATAAAAATATGTTGTATTGTGATGCATTGTAATGCAGAAATGCAAGTATTTTTAACTCGTTTCACTTTTGTCCTAACTCGGCTTGGTATGTTATGGCCTGCGGCTACAGAATTGCCTGTGCTTTGTTTGAATTGACTAAATGTGAAAATTTTACATAGCTTTCGCTGTTAAAATTTTTAAATCATAGCTGTTAAATAATGATTACTAATCGTAATATTTAGTAATTCGATTATTTTTTTTAAAAAGGTGAAATAATTGATTAAGTATAATTATTCTCGGTTTGTTATCGTAATCTAATAATTACTATTACAAATAATCAAAAAATAGTAAAGATTACTTCAGATTACGAAAATAATCAAAAAGAATGAAAAGTAATCAAGCAAAAATAATCTTACTACTTTTAGAAATTATTTGTAATTTTTTTAATATTTAAATAGTTTCTTAGGGTGTCGTATTTTTTCTTGATTACTTTTGATTCTTTTTGATTATTTTCGTAATTGAAGTAATCGTAATTAATTTTTGATTATTTGTAATCGTAATAAATTGCTCACCATTAACTTCTCCCTCAAGGAATATATAATGATTACAATTCTTTTTAAAATATAATTGATGACTAATCTTAATCGCAATTTAACAGCTATGATTAAAATAAATTTAAAGTCCTATTATGTACATTTGTTTTTACATTGAGTTGTTGTCCACTCATCGCTGCCATCACAGCAATCGCAAATGCCATCATTGACCCGACTGCTTGGCACGTACAAGTCGCGTCCACGTCCTGTTATATGCCGTTTCTGATATTTACAATAAAACCGACCATTTCCACAAGCATTTGTGCTGGGCTCATCGCTACCATCTCCAACACAATCGCAGAAATCGTCATTGACGTGAGCAAAGGGTATCTCCTTTCTACCGTCCAAACACTTGAACTTGCCATCAAAGTTCGGCTTGTAGGCGTCAAAATCGAAGAGACGTGTACCACTTAAAAATTAATACTGTGTATTAAAAATATTTCTTTGATGATTTATAATGTCAATATACCGAATAATTTTTATTCCTCCATCTCCTTCTTGGCCGTGCTCAACATTACCTCCCCCACTGTCCACATCAGCTGCATCAGACCGTCGAGCACTAGGTGGAAAGACCTGCTGCTTGTGCTGACTCTTTACCGATTGCACTGTACTTTCGAGACTGAACGGGGTACTTGAGTTGGGCAGCTGATTAATGGAGAATGCCTGATATATAAAAAACACAATTCCAAGCAAAAAGATTCCTATAAGCAACACTTTGGATTTTTGCTTGTAGAAAGGTTTGTAGTAGATGTTTTCTCGCTTAACCCATGTCTTCTTCATGTTTTTTGGCGGGTTATGCGTAAGTGTAACTTTACTAAATTGTTGTCCAAAAAATGGATAAATGTCCTTGTTTATCGCTAATCTCGCAAAGTAGCTAGACAACAAATTAATCGAACAAGCAATCTGAACAAATGACAACGTTTACCTGTCAGAATTTTTGAGAACGAACGTCAAGTTATTCACTATTCGTCGACAGTTCAGACACTTATTTCCTGCTACTAGCACAGAGTGCTTCAAAATACTTAGTCTTGTCTTAGAAATGTTTTGGACTTGTCAGTACAGAGTAAGTGTACTCTTTCCCCTTCGTCACCAAAACTCACGTCAACTCACTACGATTTGTCCAACAAACTCAAATTCTTGCTTTCAAGTCCTGCACAATGTAAAAGGGGTCATAGTAGGTGTTCACTAAGGCTGCCGATCCCGGCATCCCGACCTGTTTACAGCCTCGAAAATCACGGAATCGCAGCAAATAAATTCCGGAATCCGAAAATTTTTTATGCATTTATTTCAGAGACTGATATCATTATGACTAATATGAAAAAACTCAAGAATTAATCATTATTTTATGATTTTTATTTTTTTGCTCATAACTAAAAAATCTTTCTTTGATTTATATTAATGGTATTCACTACATTTGCTAAACCCTGATAACTTGCTAAACTTAACAAATTTGTTAACTCCTGTCAAAATTTTGTTTGAGAAAAGACTTAGCAGCTTATTAGCAAGTTAACAAGCTCAGCACCGTGTTTTTGTTTAGCAGATACCATTTGTTAAGTCTGAAATGTCAAAGTTATTGAGTGTAGTGATGAATCGTTTTGTGAATGAGTTTACACAAGTACCAAAGTATTTATGATTTGCAGCTTCAAAGTCTTAAAACTTCCCTTTTTTTAATAAAAAAACAAAAATTTTGTAAAGATATTAGTAGAGATTTAAGACATTTCAAAGTTTCTGAGTGGCAAATGTATCAAAAGTGTTAACGCACTGTAATATAAAAATAAAAATACATTTTTGGTTAGTGAGTATTGGTTACACGAGTCATTAAAACCACAGATCTATTGCTACATTGATAGTTGTCAAATTAACATATGCAAACAATTTATGCAAAATATTTGCAATTTTATTTATTTAGAAATGGTTGCAGTAAGAAAGTTATATTTCTATTTAATTAAGCTTTATTATTTATTTATTAGCCAAGTGCAAATAAACGCCGTCGTTTGATTTTGTAATAATTCTGTTTTTTCAATTTTAAGCTGTAGAAGTCTTCCAGCTGATTTTGACATATTAGTTTAGCACTTGATTGCAAAATGTCTTAGCAGATACGTTCACATCAACAGCTGCGTACTTTAACAATTTAGCAGTTTAGCAGGACTTAACAAATTTTAATGAACACCATTATTATTTTCCTCACAAATAGAAATCGTTTTCTGACTATATTCCTTAAAAATAAAAATAATTTGATCTCTATTGATTTTTATTGTATAGCTCAGTTATTGAAAACAGTTTCTGATATTAATTTTTTGGTCAGATATGTAAATCGTTTTAGGATTATGAACTGCTAACACTAATAAAGTGAAATTTCGACAGGTTATAATAAAAAGCTAGTGACAGTTTTTCCATACGTAGACTGCTCTGTTTTTCTCTTGCAAAAACCATGGTAAAACTAGACAAGGTTGTGTAAGGGCTGAATGTGCTCTTTTTTAGTGACCATAACTGTCAAAATCAACCATTTTGCTGGCCTTGCCTATTTTTGCTTTCTTATCCCATTCTCATATGTTGCAGATTTTATATGAGCTGTCAACTTCCTTTTGACAGTTTCGATCACCGGATCTCCGCTCTAACAATACCTTGTCTAGTTGTACTATGGATAAAACCATGTTTCAATAATATGCAGTTAAACATATTTTTGACGTTTTCTCAAATTGGTATGCTTATTTTGTAATAAGAGCAGAGTTAGACCATGAGAGCAATGCCATTTGAGCGAAAAACGCATTACGAGCTTTAATATCTTAATACTATTACTATTATACTTAATACTATTTGGTATTAAGTTGAATACAATTATGTTTTTCTAATTCTTTTAATGCTCCTTTTTCTTTGTGTATTAATAATTTTTTAACTAATTTTTACTTACTTAACTTCATTGAAAACTCATGTAATAAATATATTAGCAATAAAAATACTTAAATAAAAATTAATAAGGATATACATTTGACAGGTTCTTGATAAAAATTGGTTGTTTGTTTTTACATGGAAATTTTTATATCTGAGCGAAAACATTAAAATCACAAAACTATACTGATTTCTAAACAAATAATTAGGAATCAAAAAGGATTTATATATTTAAGCAAATAAAAATAACATCAAAATATGATTTTAATTTCTGAGTTCAATAATAAAAATCCGATTTTTATTTCTGAGCAAAAAAAAAAAAATTAAAATCAAAAAATGATTTTTATTACTGAGCAAAAATATAAAAATCAGTAAACGATTTATAAATTTGAGGACAAGAAATAAATATTAAAAACGGTTTTTTTTTTGTTTTAGCAAAATAATAAAAATCGAAAAATGATTTTTATATCTGAGCAATATAATAGAATTCAAAAAAACAATTTTTATTTTTGACAAAAATAATATCAATCAATTTTTTTTATATCTGAGCAAAAAAAAAAAAATAAAATCAAAAAACGATTTTTATTTCTGAGCAAAAACATAAAAATCAGTAAACGATTTATATATTTGAGGACAAGAAATAAATATTAAAAACTGATTTTTTTGATATTTTATATTAAAAACTGATTATTTTTTCTGAGCAATATAATAAAATTCAAAAAACAATTTTTTATTTTTGAGCAAAATAATATAAATCAAAAACTGATTTTTATTTCTGAGCAAAAAAATAAAAATTTTTTTATAATAATTATTTTTAATTTTTATTTATGACGCTTACAAAATAAAAATGATTAATAATTGGCAAAGGCAATACAAGTTTCAACAATTTTGTGTGCTCAAAAGTGTTCTGTGACAAGTAGAACACGCTGAGATTTTTCATTAAAATTTGAGAAATAATCATTATTTTCGGTCCCTTCGTTATTTTATTATTACTACATTTTAAAATAATTTTTTTTCTATTGATCTCATCTTATTTTTTTTAAATATGATATGAAATAAAAAAGCCATATGTTACCAAAAAATAAAATAGACTTTTTGATTATTTATGATGCACCGTATAAAAATGCATAATCCTGCAAAATTTTACACTCCTACAACTAAAAACTACGTTTTTATTAACAAAGTTCTAAAAGCCTCTGTGCATTTTTTTTTTAAAATTTAGTAAGTTTTTTGCTTCTCCTATAAAGTTTTTAAAATGTAACTTACGACTTTTTGATTTCATATAACGATATGTTTTTATTTTTAATATGATTAAAAGTATGTGTAAATTAATTTCTTTTCTCAAAAGTTTTAAAAAATAAAAATATGTTATAATATATAATAATGATCTAAAATATGTCAAAAGATTGAATAAGTAAAATAAAAAATATTAAATAATTTGTTTTATCGAAAAAAAATCATTAAAAAGCATAAAAAAAATCAAAAGTTTCATCAATTCAGTTTGATTGAGTTTTTGACCTGCATCAATCAGTTAAGGCAGATAAGCAACAAATGCCTGCATAAGTCCGTTAATCAAGAAACCATGTGTGAGCAAAAATAAATTAAAATTTTTAAAGAGAGTAAAAATCACAATATACATCAATCATTTGACCACTTGTGAACACCAGTCTTATACTAGCCTAATCAAAGAGTATCACCACCCGAGGGAATTAATGCTATATCTGGGGCATCTTGTCTATAATTCATGCAGCTTCAAATATAAAAATAAAGATGTGCCTATTTCTTTGCACATCACTGTATTTTTATCCTAATAAAAAATATTATTTAAACTCGGTAAATAAAAGTTGACAACATTTTTATTTGGTTCAGAATTCAAGTTCGGCTTGTTATTATTAATGTCATTAACTGACATATAAAGAATTTTTTTTCTGTTTAGATACAATTTCGCTATCTCGTCGAGTTAAAAATTTATGCCGACATCTATAGTAATAAAACTCATTTTCTGTTTGTTTGTTTGTTTGGCCTTTGTACAAATCTAAACGGCTCAACGGATTTGTATATTGTATATTCACCATCGGAGATTTTTGTGTATTTAATTTTAAAAAGTTTCTGTTATTTTTACATCAAAAACATTCACATATCTTCAAAATTGAAGAAATTTTCAGTACAACGACTTTTTCATAAAACATCGTTGCCTAAGAATGAGAAAAAACGACATGTAAATCAAAGTTTGGTCTTTCGATGCAAATATCTCCGCTGTCCATTAATATATTTCATTGAAATTTTTTTTTGTTCAAAATTTCAATAAAATCACTTTACAAAAATAGGTTGAACTGTACCGTTAAGTCAGTGTATATATGTTTTATGATTATGTCAAAAAAGGTCCAAAATATTGACTTTTTACTAAAAAAATGACTCAAAAATTGTTGTTGTTGTAAAAACTCAATCAATTAAAAATTACACATCTGGCCACCTTTCATATGACATAGCATTTATTTGCAAAGATTCTTCCAGCTAAGCTCAAAAATTATTTTACTGTTTTTGTCATCAAAACAACAATCAAAACAATCAAACTCCCTTTGATTTTTTTCACGAAATTTATTTTTCCAAAATGTTGTTTTTATGTTTTTTACAAGAAATTCAAGTCTCAAAAATAATTTATGTGAAAAAATTACCCCAATATCTCTTTCCAATCAAAAGTTATGGCTAAAAATCTATTTTTTCATACCAGACTTTTAATAAAACTTTGTTTTGTGTTAAAATTATCTATATAGTTTGAACGTCCCCATTTATCTCTAAGAATGCAGTTGTGTGTCTAAAGTAATTACGAGCATTTTGGATTATATAAAATCTTCTTTATAGTAATCTACTTATTTTTTTGCCTCCCCACCCCCGACCCCTCCTGTTAAATTTGTTTTGTTGTGATGGCTCTATTTTTTCTCACTATTGTGTCACCGTTGTCACTTAGTTCTTTATCAATGGTACTTTAAATGTTGTATATATATCACAATTTTATCGAAAAGATGACTGTGAATAAGAATGCTGTAAAAGTTAATATTTTCATGTAATCAGTTTCAGCTATATGGCGATATAATAAAACATATGCGCATCTGGTTAGCACAATTATTTCATTAGTTTTTATCTGTGCGTTAAATTCGCAGACAGATGGCGCCACATTTGTAAGAACTGTGGGTACAAACTATACATACAACTTGCGGTGAATAGCTGAATAATGTGTTTTCAAAAATTTCTTCAAATTTAACCCCACACGTTTGGGATTACATACAGGTGGCGCTATTTTCTGCTTACAGAAGAATATATGATGCTCTTATGCAGCTAGCAGATAAGTTTTGCGAAATATTTTGCGAAAATGCTATTGCTACCAAACTTTTCAAAAGTAAAATAATGCAGTACTGCCAGTTTTTTTAGTCGCAGCGTCATCAACACTTAAAAACATAGAATTGGATCAATTTAAATGTCCAGCTCACTTGCTGGACTTTTTGTTGTTTTTGCTTTGCTTGCAAATGCAATGATATGATCCTGATCTCCCATGAAAAAAACGCAGCTAATATAGGTTTTAGTACAATCATTTTTAGTACAACGAATTTTCATAAACGATTGATAGCTAATAATGAGAAAAAAATTATATGAAAATCAAAGTTTTTACTTTTAATGCCAATATCTCCGCTGTTTTTAATATATTTCATTAAAAATTTTTTTGTTAAAAAGTTCAATATATTTCTTAATATAAATCTTTGTTTAGACTTTAAAATGTCCATGTCTCAAGGGCGCATTAAGTCCCACCATAATTTTAATTTTGCTGAAAAGGTAATTGTGCTTGCTTTAAGATTAAGTAAATGTAAAAATTCTTTTTAATTTTTAAAATATGTTTTCGTACCTCTTCTTTGAATTCAATTAGCTCACCGCAAGAGATGGAACCACCAAAAACAAACATTTTCCTAAACTTTTTTGGATTAATGTTCGTTCAATTACCTTTCTAACGGTAGCTTACAAATAAAATTCAACATGTTTTTCATTATGCCAGATTTTAAAAAACATCAAATCGAGAAGTGTATGTTAAAATGTTTCTTTAAATGACTCTCGAGTAACACCGGGTATATCAGCGAGTATTTATTAAAAATTTTAAATTTTATAAATTTGAATTAATATTTTTTAATTTTTTTTTTAATCCAGTAATCAACTAAAGGTATCAATTTTCCTATTAAAATAATACTAGTTCTAGCCTGATCATACAAAACATAAGTACAAAACTAGGGTAAAATGTAAGTTACTTTTTAAACTAACTTTTAAAAAGCCAATGGCCGAAGGAAATTTCCATGGAAATGTGCAACCGACTTTCGTAAGTGAAAAATATTCCATAATTAGTATGTGAAAATTTTTAACATTGTGTTAATTCATATAATTCATCAAATGGCGCCATCGTCGCTGTCATCTTAAGCTACGTAACGTTCATGTCAATTTAAATTATGCAGCTTTTATTACTTTAGCCTGAAATTAATTTGCGCATGCGTTGCATTCTTAAAATTATTAAAAAAAAAAAATGTGAGTGTCGCTGGCAAAAGTGCGAAAGTTTTCAAGTTCTCGCTCTTAACAGTTCTATAGAAATAAGAAGTAGAGATACCTAGGTTGAAAACAGAAAGGCGAAGAAACTCTGTTTAGGGAGTGGTGCGCACGCGCAGCACAGCATGAGTCGCACGCAACCAATTTGGAAAAAAACTATCTGCTTTCTTACATACTTTATATTGTACATATATATAGTGCATTATTAATATTGCATGAATTTGCTTTGCACATATGGCTTATTTGCTCGAATAACATCGTAACTAAAAAACAATAGTTTTTTGTTAATGATGCAGAATTATTTTTTATATCATGCTTCATATTGTGTAAAAATTTAATGTTATTATTTTGAATATTCTCCGCGTGAGAAGAGAAAATGCCTCTATCTCTTCATAAAAGGTGTGAGTCAATTGATAAAATATAATTAAGTATAGAAATTCATAAAATGATATAAAACTGTTTCCATTAAATAAACTTAATAAATTTGGAAAAGTTATAATTACATCTAGGAATCTCATGAACTAAAAAATCAAAAATATGCGCATATAACATGCACTTAAAACTCTTAAATATGCGCTAAAAATGGGTAAAAGATGCAAATAAATTCTAACATTTTGTTATCAGTTCAAAAATAAAAATTGCATGTTATTTAACAAAAAATAAAAAACAATTTTATAATATTAAACAATTATTTGTTTAAAAAAATTGATTTAAATACCCAAAACCTTTAAAACAATATGAACCAACTTATTAAACTAATCTACATATTTGGTATGGATGTATTGTCACTTCGTAGTTCTGATAAAAGAACGCATATTGTCATATTTTAAAGGTTCCAAGTATTTAAAAAGTTTGTTTATTTTCCGATAAATGTGCTACGGTGTTATCTTTTGCCAAAATATGTCACACTAAATTTAAATGGTTGCCAATTAGAAAAGGCAAAAAAAAAAATGCAAAACCCACATGTATTTAGTGTAAGATATACAAAAATATGCGCAATAAATATGCAAAAAAGGCATTTTTTGTGAAATATTGTATGAATAACCATTCATTTATTTCAAAATATTCTCTAACGATTGAATGCTGTTTTAAAGGAAATTTAATAATTCGTAAGGGTAATTTGACCATTTACATTTTAAGGTGCCCAGTAAATACACGCATTTGCATGATATTCATAGCCCTAGTATAATATTAAAGCATTTTTAAAAATGTTTGAATTTATTCTTTATCATACGCATTCTTACCATCCCTTCTCCCAATTTTTCGATAGCTTTCACATTTTTCTACATACTATATCTAGCTGAACACCGACTGTCATTATCCCTGCGTCAATTTTTTCTGAAATATAGCGTTATATTCATTTTTAAATACCCTATCTTCCCCACTGTACACTTTCCAAAAGCAGCCACTTAATTTTATTACTCCTTGATTAATTCTTACCCAGGTTTTGTATTTTTCACATTAAAAACGATACCTCATATACAAACATACATATTCGCAGAAGCACAACGCATCTGCATAAAACAACAAATTCAATAAAAGCACAAAAAACAAACAAAAACCCCAACGCAATAACAACAGAAAAAAAGTCACACAAACTGCGCATCATAAATGAATTGAACAACAAAACAAACGATCGTCAGTCAGTCGCTTCCGACGGCAGCGCAGTCGCATTGAGTTGAAAAGTAGAAAACTTGACTTTTTCCACCAACTCATATAGTGTAGAAACAAAATAGAATCATGTGAGACATATGATTCGTTTTTCAGAAGCCAGTCGCGAATTGTAAGGAAAAAAACAAATCATGTTCCTGCATATCAACTCAAAGCTTGATATTTTTTCAAGTAGCTGGATTTTCAATTAACTTATTGCAGATCTCTGGTATAGACTTAGAAATCCTTTTTATACAGCAATTGACAAAAATTCTGGTTTTTTTCATTTATATTTTTCAAAACTATTTCAAAACATTTCATCTTCTAAATTAAACAATTGAGTTGCAACAATTAAACTCATGTAAAAATTTGTTTTGTTTTCGTTTGATATTTTAAGTGATAAATTTGTTGTTCTTGTTAATCTATATATAAAAAATGGATGTGTGTATGTGGGTATGTGGCTATATCACGTATAGACTCCAAATCCGCTGAACCGATCTTTATGAAATTTTCAGGGAAACTGCAGCCACATTTTGAAAGTGTTCCTGTGAGGTTTGGTAACAATTGGACGAGGGGGAGTGGTAACTCCTATAAAAGCTAAATTTGCGCTATCAACCACAAACCATGAAAAGGATATATATCAGACGATCGTAAAAACTAAGATTTTGTAATTTTGTTCAGATGGTTACTGTCGGTAACTGTACAAAAAATGGGCGTAGTCACAATATAAATATGTCCACATGTTCGAAACCATGACAATTCCGAAGTTCTACACATTTTTGTAGTGAAACTTGCTATGCAAGTGCTCCAAGAGGCGGTCACTATACATAAATGTTTTCACGCCCACTTTTACCGCTCACAAATCAATATCTTTGTATATAAAATGCAAAACTATGTGTGTCTATCTGTGTGATGCTTATAGTTTACAAAACTACTAAACCGATTGACCTTTTAATTTTAATTTTCAATAATTTTATTATTAAAATATAATACATTCTTAATGCTAAAAATCTGCTAAGCCTTATGGCTTGTCTGCAGGTAAATGTTATTTAAAAATCTTTAAACTAATTAATATTTTCAAATTTTTAAATTTACTAAATTTCAATTAATTTCATTGTGAGTTTAATAAATAATTTTTATAAACTTTTTTAATTTTGACCGTATTTGTGGTATTAATCAAGTTGTTTGGCAGTTCATTGTATATTGTAGGTAAAGTGACTTTCAGTGTTCGATTTCCATAGGTGTTTTTGGTAGTTTCGACCTTAAATCTACCAGATGTGCGAAGTCTGGTATTGTATTGGTGATTGATTCTTTCTAAAAGTTCGGGTTCATTAAATTCAGTTAATATCGTTAGATGATATATGTTTTTGACGTTAAGTATTTTTAGTTCACGAGGTAAGTTTTTTGATTCGTTGTTGTTGCTTGTGTTATGATTGTTTGTTGAGCTGTTGTTGTTGGTTTCGATTGCAGTGTTGTTTTCTGGCAGATTGTTGGTAGGTATTTGCAGATTGTTGTTTGTTGAGCTGTTGTTGTTGGTTTCGATTGTTGTGTTGTTTTCTGGCGGATTGTTGGTAAGTAATTGTTGATTGTTGTTATTTCTGATGCTGTTTATTGACGTTATATTGTTGTCATTGTTGAAAAGGATATTGATGTTGTTGATGGTACCATTGCTGATATTTGAAGTTGTGTTGTTGTTGCTTGTGAGATTATTGTTTGTTTCGTTATTATTAATTTGAAGTAGTGTATTGTTGCTAATGTTGTTGTTCCTGATGTATAAATTGTTGTTGTTGATTGTGAGATTATTGTTTGTTTCGTTATTATTAATTTGAAGTGGTGTATTGTTGCTAATGTTGTTGTTCCTGATGTATAAATTGTTGTTGTTGATTGTGAGATTATTGTTTGTTATGTTGTTGTTAATTCGAAGTTGTGTATTGTTGCTGATGTTGTTGCTGTTGTTGTTGGATAAATTGTTGTTGTTGCTGGATACATTGTTGTTGTTGTTGTGATACATATGTTTCATCCATAGGATTCTAAGGACACGGCTTTGTGTCTGTTGCAATCTTTTACAATGGGAAGAGTTGCCCCACGCAGATATACCATGCCTTATATACGATTCCGCTAATGCAAAGTACGCTTGTCGTAGTACAAAATATGGTGCTGAGTAGCTTAGGTGGTATAAAGAAAATGCTGCTTTACGTAACTTCTTTTGTAGTTCATTAATGTGTACTTTCCATTTGAAAGTATCATCAATATGTACCCCTAGATATTCGTAATGGTTTACTAGTTGAATCGTAGTACTGCAGTTACCATTTATATCATTTGTTTTATTGTTTATGCATTCTACATCGTGGTATTTTAGTTTAACATTAGATTTTTTCATATTTGGCTGTCTGATATGCATGATTTTTGTTTTGGAGGCGTTTATGACTAAACCATTATCATGACACTATTTACACACTGTATCAAGTTGTTTTTGCATCGATTTGATTGCATTTTCAATATTTTTGTTGGTAACAATAATTGCTGTATCGTCAGCATAGGCATAAGTTTGGCAGTTGTTCAAAGTATTTAACATATCGTTTGCGTAAATTAAATATAGCAGCGAGCCGAGTTTTAATCCTTGTGGAACTCCCTGGTTTGTTTCTACTTCCTCACTAATTTTGTTGTTGATTTTGACTCTGTACGTTCTGAGATTAAGATAGTCACTAAACCATGACAGTACATGCTCTCTTATACCATTTCTTTCAAGGATTGTTAAAAGTTTTGAATGTGATAGCGTGTCGAAAGCTTTACTAAAGTCTATGAATAAGACTAGGCAGTGCTCTACGTTACCAATGGCAGTGTTAATGGTATTTGCAAATCGTCCTATAACACATATATATTTATTTATTGTTCATGTTTATAAATTGAAATATAATTTTATAATGAAAATTTTTGAACAAACATTTTTTTATCTGTGACTTTTTTATGATTATAAATAATAAATAGAATTAAACGTAAAGAATAAAAAATAGCACAAGTAAACATTGTAACAATTTGTGGACACTACAGCCAGCTTTACGCAAACGGTGATTTCTTGATTATTTCGTAAATTCAATTCGTTTTAGAACAATTTTATACATAAATTAATATTTTGTTAAATACATTAAATATTCAACGTTTAAAGTGAATACAATTGTAAATTAATTTTAAAGTTCATATTTTGTGAATTTTCGGGTGAATATTTGTAGAAAATTAATCTATACTATTATATAAAAATTAAACTTTTAAAAAGTTGGCATGTTTGTGGCTGCCGGTAAACTCAAGTAATATCGGATGCATATAAACCTGTGCGCACACGGCTTAAAGTTTGCACAAGTGCATGAAAAACAAATTCTCGTCTTTTGAGGTGTTTAAAATTATCAGGTCATTGAAAGGTTCCTTTTCTGCGACTGAAAATAGTTTTTCAAGCAACCTTATAAAAAATATTTCTTTTAATATTGCTGATATTTTGGCTTTTTTATTTAATAAAAGTATTTTTGATGGTAATTTTCCGGTTAATTTAAAAGCTGCTGAAGTTATTATGTTGTTTAAAAAGGGTGACAGAACGTTGCTTAATAACTACAGACCGATTTCGCTTCTACCTGTTTTTAGCAAAATTTTTGAAAAAGGTGTAAAATCTCGTATGCTTAGCTTCCTTGGGAAATTTAAATTTTTTAGCGAATGCCAGTATGGTTTTCGGAAAGGCCTGTCTACTGAAGAGGCGTTGTTAAATTTCTGTTCTAATATTTATAATGGTTTAAACCAGAAAAAGTTCACTGCAGCTCTTTTCGTCGATCTTGCAAAGGCGTTTGATACGGTCGACCATAAGATATTACTACCTAAACTATTTAAATGCGGTTTCAGGGGCTTTATGTTTGATTGGTTCAAGTCTTATTTGAATTCTCGAACACAAAAGGTCAAGATGAGTTCTTTTTTAAGCTCAACTAAAAATATTAACTTAGGTGTTCCACAAGGATCTGTTTTGGGCCCAATTCTTTTCTTAATCTATATCAACTCGTTGTTGAAAGCGCATGACAAAATGTCCCTTGTGGCGTTTGCTGATGATATGGCTTTTACTTTTATTAGTGATTCCCCGCTTAATCTTAGCGCTGAGATATATTCTAAACTAGAGTGGCTTAGAATATGGTTTCTGCATCACAAACTGGCTATCAGTGATAAAACAAAACTGATGTATTTTAGTCCTAGTGGTAAGGACTTAAATTTTAATCAAATGCATTACCATTGTGGCAAATGTAAAAAATATTTGTGTTATTGTAAAAATTGTGAAAGAAATGAAGATTCAATTACTTTTTGTCATGATATTGAATGTGATAGTAACTGTTTTGTAATTGAAAGTGTTAACTCCTTTAAATATCTAGGAATCATAATTGATAATAGGCTGAATTGGCTTGAACATACTTGTGCTATCAAAAAATATCTATTATCTGTTAATCGGAGTATGTTTTGTCTAAAATCCTTGTGCGCTCGTAAACTACTAAAAGCAATTTATTATGGCATTTGCCAATCAAAATTGGAATATGAGTTAACTTGTTGGGGTGGCACCCACACCAGCAAAATTAGGCCAATTCTTACAGCTCAAAAACAAATCATTAGAAGAATTTGTGGAAAAAATCGTACTCATAGTAGCTTACCTCTTTTTAAGGAACTTAATATTATGCCGATTAAGCATTTATATTGCTATAAAGTAATGAAGTTTTTTGTTAAACAGGACAAACACTTGGTGACTAGAAATTGCCCGCATTACAGACTTCGGATAAATAGCGATAACTTAGTAGACATCCCTAGACACTCAATTATGCTTTTTTGTCACTTTTATGACTCTGTTGCGCCGCGAATTTTTAATAACCTGCCACATAATATTAGAATTATTGAGGTTAACCATATCTTAATCAAATCAATCAAATCATGGATTACGAATTTGGATTTTCTTAGAATTGATGAATTGTTTATTGTTAACTCTTGAATACTGGGCAAATTATTATTTTATATCATTATTCTTCTTTATTAAATTGTTCCCCACTTAATTAATTAATTAGCTTATAAGATTTTACTCATGTTTCACTCATTTATACTTATATAATATTTGAAATATTTATATCTCATCTGCAGGGCATTCCCTTATGGAGTGTCGGGTGTGACGATCCCGCTGATCCCGAGTTGTTGCTATAGTTTTAAGATTTCATATCAATTTCTGTTCAGTTGTTTTTACTATTGGATAGCATGTCGACACTAGCCCTCATGGCTACAGACATGCAATCCTGATCATTTTAAGTTTAATTATTCTCTGTGGCCTGTATACATTGTAAGAACTTTGTCAATAAAATAATAAAAAAAAAATAATTTTTTAATGTTTTCATTTCCAATTCCATTTGGAATAAGGATACAGTTAAGATTTTTTTGTTTTTTCCAAAAATTTTTCAGATAAATAGGGTACTCATCTCAAATTACTTGAATAACTCAGGTGGACAAAATTTTCATTTTTGGATTTTTTTCCAGCAATGTATTATTTTCGACTAATCTTGGTGCGCTGATTTCAAAACTATTATTACTTTTTTTCTAGCATCACCAGTTTTTGAGATAAATACTTAAGTGAAATTTTATTATTTCAAAATTTGTTCAAACAATTCAAGGCTATTCTTTGAAAGATTCGTAATACCGATGGATTTTTTGAAAGAAGATACAGAAGAAGCCCCGAGAGCTACATGATTAGTATGGAAATTGTAGCAACGCTTAAAGTTGTTAATGATGTTAAGTTGTTAATGCTGAGAGAGGAGTTAAACTCATGACAGATTTTAATCAAGTTTTGTCAAAAAATGAACTTATTAAATATCCGAACACAAACAAATCCATTCTGATGGAACATTAAATAACTTTCGATTGATCTGCACAAGTATTTGGATTTAAATAAAGAGCAGGGTTATCTAAGGAGTATTTCCTTAAAAGATAGAGATTTTTTTATATCTTTTTATGTAGAGATATACATATTGAGTTGTTATTGTTGTAATATTTTTTTTTATTTTCTTCAACTTAAATAAACATAAAAAAAATAAAAACTTATAATTGCAACATTTAGATTTCAAAGAAGCTTATCTCAAAACCGGTAATGCTAGTAAAAAGTAAAGATAGTAAAATATTAGCAAAAAAAAAATTAATAAAAGTTTTGAAATCAGCGCATATTAACCGAAAATAATACAAACATTGCTGGAAAAATCCAAAAATAAAAATTTTGTCCCCCTGAGTTATTCAAGTAATTTGAGTTGAATAGCCTTATTTAACTAAAAATTTTTTGGAAAAACCAAAAAAATCTTAACTGTTTCCTTATTCAAAATAGAATTGCACATGAAAATATTTAAAAAAAAATTTTTTTTTTCTTTCATGCACTTGTGCAAACTTTAGACCGAGTTAATATGCATTCGATCTTGCTAAAATGTTTCACGAATTTTTTATCATCAATTACAACAGTTTGAGCCCTTGGGTGGTCTTTATAAAATAAGGTCCACTCTACCGCAATAACCAAAACTATAAAAAACATGACACGAGGAAATATCAAAAGAATAGCCCATCCTAGATTAAGCAATATATTTGTGTCAATAAGTAATAATCGCTTAAGTCAACTTAAGACCCCTCCAGGAAATGTGAGCATTCCCGGATGTTACCAGGAAACATTCCATAGAATGTAGGAAGCATTCCCCTTTGTTGCACACTCCATTGCTTTTTTTACATAGCATGTCATTAGAGGGAAACATTCCTCTCAGCTGTGTTAAAAATGAATGTGGAAACACATTCCTCTCCGCTGTCTTAAAAAGTGAATTACAAGCAGTCCTCTTCTTTGTTCTAAGAATTAATGTGGAAACAATCATCTCCCTTGTTACGAAAATGCCCGGCCAGGATTCGAACCCGGAAACCCTGAGCGACAGTCAAGCGCGCTACCACTAGGCTATCGAATTCTACAATAAGCGGCTAGAAGACAATGATATTAATATTTTCTAATGTCATTGCTTGACAATAAATAAAAGTTTCCAAATGCATTCTTAAAGAAATGGTTTGGAAACAATATTAATACAAAACTACCCTTAAGCTTCCAAAAGATACGGTTTGGAAACAATATAAATACAAAACTACCCTTAAGCTTTCAAAATATACGGTGGGGAATGTTTCTTTATCACTTTTACATGGAAGCCTTTTTTCTTGCAGGGACTGAACTGAGTTAATAATGTAGCTGTGTTCGACACATAAAGAACTATAAACAAGCACAATCTGGAGCTTCTAGCATGACCTTAGCCAAAGTTATGACACAAAAACAAAACCACCTTTCTTAGAACTTAAATATATGGCATTAAAATACATTTTTAACCAAAAACTTAAAACTTTGGCGCTCCTGATTGCCTTGTAAAGGTTTACATTCTATACTTTTTCGGTATTTGTCTCGGTTCTGGGATTCTGACTATTTATTCTTAAAATAACCCACAAATAATAATATTGTCAGAATTTGTGAAGAAGATTTTAATAAACTTGAATTGGTTAAGGCAGGACCATAGCACTGTCCTATTATTAATAACTAGTATTCCCTAACAGACATTGTTCTGCCACCGACTGCCTTGCTGCCATATCGAAAATGTCAAGAAATGCCAAATATATTTACCATTTTCAGTATAGCTGCCGAAAGTAGCCATATAAACTGAATTACCGTGAATTAAAACCGTGCAAAATATAGTATTTGTGATGTTTTGTAAGTGGTAAAAAGGGTGCGGCAAAATTATTTCCCTTAAACCATCTCGTACTCCAAACAAATCGACTGCCAAAATTTCAGCTCAATTTAGCTTAAGCCTGCCGCACTTTGCTTCACTCCACGCTGACCCCCCGAAAAGCGAGTTTAACTAAAGTGGGAGAGGCCTATTTTTAGTGCACTTACCGAGAGTAATCATATGAACTACATTACAAAATTTTTGTCTAAAACGACCCAAACCGTTGAAATAAAACATTTTCTTTGGTTTGTGGGCGGTAAAAGGGGGGCGTGGAAACCAATTTTTAGTACAGTTGCTGACAGTAACCATACAAACTAAGCTAAAATTTTAGCTCAATCGACCCAGTAGTCAATTTTAATGATTTCTTAAAAAGTGGGTGTGGCTATATAATGATAACGCCCATTTTTAGTACAGTTGCCGATAGAAACCATACAAACTTAAGTATAAAATGTTAGTTTTATACTGCCAAAACTGCTTGAAATATAGCATTTTCACTGATTTGTGGGCGGAAAAAGGGGGGCGTGTATAACTATTTTTCGTACAGTTACTAACAGTAAACACACAAACCAAATTACCAAATTTAAGTCTTACACGACCAAAAACGTATTAAATAAAGCATCCCACCAGGAAATGTGAGCATTCCCGGATGTTACCAGGAAACATTTCATGGAATGTAAGAAGCATTCCCCTTTGTTGCACACTCCATTGCTTTTTTAACATAGCATGTCATTAGAGGGAAACATTCCTCCCCGCTGTGTTAAAAAGTCATGTGGAAACATTTCTCTCCGCTGTCCATAAAGTGAATTGGAAGCAGTCCTCTCCCCAGTTTTAAGAATTAATGTGGAAACATTCCTCTCCCTTGTTATGAAAATGGATTCGGCCAGGATTCGAACCCGGGACCCCTGAGCGAGAGTCGAGCGCGCTACCACTAGACTATCGAATTCTACAATAAGTGGCTAGAAAACAATGATATTAATATTTGCTATTGTCATTGCTTGACAATAAATAAAAGTGTCCACATGCATACTTAAAGAAGCGGTTTGGAAACAATATAAATACAAAACTACCCTTAAGCTTCCAAAAGAAGCGGTGGGGAAACAATATAAATACAAAACTACCCTTAAGCTTTCAAAAGATACGGTGGGGAATGTTTATTTATCACTTTATGATGAAAGCCTTCCGATTTTTCCTGGAGGGATTTTCATGGGCTTGTGGGCGGTAAAAGGGGGCCATACAATTTAAATTACCAAATTTAAGCCTTATACGATAAAAAAAATAGCTTTTTTATTGATTTATGGGCAGTTAAAGAGGGCGTGAAAACCATTTTTAGTACAGTTTCCGACAATAACCATACAAACTAAATTACCAAATTTAAGTCTTATATTTACAACCAAAGCTGTCTGAAATAAACCATTTTCATTGATTTTTGGGCGGTAAAAAGGGGCGTGTAAATCAATTTTAGTACAGTTGTCGATAGTAACCGAAGAAACTAAATCACTAAGTAATTTTAGCCTTATACGACCCAAACCGCCTGATTTATAGCATTTTTATTGATTTGGGGGCGGTAAAAGGGGGTGTGGCAACTTTTTCCTCAATCATCTCGTACCTGAAACAAATCGACTGCTCAATCGGTTTAGTAGTTTTGGAGTCTATAGGCATCACACACACAGACACACATCGTTTTGCTTTTTATATAAGTAGATTTTGATTTGTGGGCGGTAAAAGTGGGCTCGAAAACATTTTTATGCAGTGACCGACTCTTGGAGCACCTACACAGCAAGTTTCACTATAAAAATGTGTAGAGCTCCGGAAATGCCATGATTTCGAAAAAGTGGGCATATATATATTGCGACCAAGCCCATTTTTTGTACAGTTACCGACAGTAACTATCTAAACAAAATTACTAAATTTTAGTTTTTTACTATCAAAACCGTCTGATATACAGGGTCTGCCATCTAACTTTTTTTTCAACTAGTGCTTATTTCGTGAATGGTAATACTTAGCTCATGTCTGATTTGACAGATAATTAGTTTTATCCTTCCGCAAAACGAATATGGTTATGTATACGCTTGAACAACGCTGCGAAATATTGCGTCATTACTTTGAAAATCATGGTAATGTTGCAGAATGTGTGCGAAAATTGCGTACGGATTTTGGAAGAAGAGAAGCACCGTCAGCTCCGTATGTTCGTTATCTTGTGAAAAAAGTGAAAGAAACTGGCATCCTCATCGATTAACCAAAGCGTGAAAAGCCAAAAGCAGTGCGTACACCCGAGAATATTGCTGCTGTGGCAGAAAGTGTGCGTGAAGCGCCATCAACATCAATTCACCGTCGTTCTCAACAATTGAACATTTTGGAGACATCATTGAGACGAATTTTGCATAAAGACCTTGGTATGACGCCATACAAAGTCCAATTGGTTCAGGAGTTGAAGCCAACTGACCATCCAATGCGTTTTCGCTTCGCTAAGTGGGCTTGCGATCGACTTACAGAAGATGCCGATTTTGCCAAAAAAATCATCTTTTCAGATGAAGCTCATTTTGATCTTGGTGGGTATGTAAACAAGCAAAATTGTCGCATTTGGGGCACAGAAAACCCACACGCATACATTGAAAAGCCTCTGCACCCAAAACGAGTCACTGTTTGGTGCGGATTTTGGTCCAGAGGCATAATTGGGCCATTTTTCTTCGAAAATGAGAAAGGAGTGGCCGTTACAGACAATGGCGATCGTTATCGGGCCATGTTGAACGAATTTTTGTTCACAAAAATTGAAGAGGAGGATATTGGCAACATTCGGTTTCAACAGGACGGCGCTACGTGCCACACAGCCGAAGCTACACTCGATGTTTTGCGCCCTGTTTTTGAAGATTGCATTATCAGCCGCAGAGCTGATGTCGTTTGGCCACCTCGGAGCTGCGATTTGGCATTATTGGACTATTATTTGTGGGGTGCCTTCAAAGATAAGTGTTTCGCCGACAAGCCAGAGGCAATTGACGCTTTAAAGGACAATATTCGTGAAGCCATTGGTGAAATACAGCTGCACACAATCGATAATGTGCTAAAAAATTGGACTGATCGTGTAGGCTACTGCATGGCCAGCCGAGGCAGCCATTTGAATGAAATTATTTTCCATTATTAACCGGAAGGATTGTACTTTCAAATAAAAAAAGAAAAGAAACACTTTAATCAAATGGTAGAGCTCGACCAAACGGAAACAGCTGAAAAACAAAATCAGCAAAAATTCTAAAAACAACTTCAGTAAACATGCTTTGTTAGTGCAGACTTCCAGCAGGCTGTTGGACTACATATAATAACATAAGCATAGAAACTAAAGTAAAACAGAAATACAACAACAAATGTGACATTATGAAATTGAGGAAAAAATGAGAAATTGACGCTTCAAAATCTTATCGCCCCGATGGTGCATTGCGTTAGCGCGCGCTTGCACGGGCAATCACAAAGATTTCTGATGACGCGTTTAGCAGCGCAGAAATTGTACAATAAAATCAAATGCTAGTGATTTTTTCCCCTTCATATTGAAAAACTTTGTTGTTGTTGTTGTTGTTGTTGTTGTTGTTGTTGTTGTTTCTTTGGAAAAATTCGTTAGAACAATTAATTGTTCTAACTTTGACCTTAAGCTCAATAAACGATTTTAAACTATCAAACAACTAGAATTTGTATTTAAAATCAAGTATGATTTAAACTATCAAACATTTAGAATTTGTATTTAAATCATATAAAGTCAACATAAAAAAAGAAATTTGAGAAAATATCCAGTAGTTTGTTTTTATAGAATTTTCAAAAAACAAAAGTTATTTGGCGGACGCTTTATATTCTTTTTTTGGTTTGTGGGCGATAGCGCATATATGGCTTGTATGAGAGGTACCACGCCTCCTTGCCCAAACGTTACCAAACCTCACAGGAACACTCTCAAGATGTGGCTTCAGTTTCCCTAAAAATTTCATAAAGATCAGTTCAGCGGTTTTGGAGTCTAAACGTGATAAAGCCACATACCCACATACATACAACCATTTTTATATTATTTTATATATGTAGATTGAAACAAAAAAGCCACAATTAAATTGTGGAAAATGTGGAATTAAAGATCAGAAATAACTAAGTGCTGGAAGTGCTTGCCGAGGGTAAGGCATAACACTAGCCTCGGTTATAAGCAATTCAAATTGTCTCTCACGTTTGTACCGCCTAATCGATAATTCACGTATGGTTCCAATCAATTCTTCCTCTAATATCTATCCCTTACCTTTCAGGTCAAAGACCAAACGTTGTTTGTATAAGGCGCATACCTTTTAAATTATGATGGTGATGGTGAAATTTCTTCCATAAAATAAATTTGAAAAAATTCCCGTTATTTTGGGATTAAATTTATTTTGTGATACTGTGACTTTTCTCAGTATAACGTATTTTCGTATGAAAAGTCGTTGGTTGCGAAAAATAACGGTATACGAAAGGTTTTTTAGTAATATTTTCCACGAATAGTATGCAAAAAAATACCCGTTATTATGACATTAAGACTATTGCCGTACCTCAAAAACTGTAGATTTTCTGAGTACAACACATTTCCTTGAAGCAAGGCCATCGCCTCAAAATGAGAAAAAAAACGATCGAAATTTCAGGTTTTGATATTGCAAGCAAATTTCTCAGCCATTTTCCAATCGATTTCCTCAAATTTTTTTGTCTGAAAGTTCAATTAAATAACTTTGAAAAAACCAGAAAAGATTATCCGTTACCTCACCCACCAATTCAATGTTTTATATTGTTTTCAAAAAACCTCTAAAATATTAAATTTTGCAAAAAATATTTTTTTGTTGTAAAAATTTTTTTTTTGTTTAAATCTTCTTTTTCCACACTTTTTCATATGACATATCATTTATTTGCACGACACATAATTCAATCAACAGTTCTTATCACCGAAAATCGTGAGCTACCCTACTCCTACCTACTCCTATAATTTTTTTGATGAATATTCATTTGTCAAAATGCTGTTTTTATATTTTTTACAAAGTTCTACAGCTTAAAAAATAATTTATGTGAACAAAAATTTAAAATATTTCAAACCACTCTATGGCCAGTAGTGTTAAAATATCATGGCCAGGAGGGAATTAAAACTTTGCGACATTGCGTGACAGTTGGGTGGGGTATATGTAAAATGTGTGACATATATAAGGACGACCCCTAATAAACATAATTTCAACTATAATTTTTTTATCACAAATTGGGAATATGTAAGAAAAACCCAAAAATTTTAGAAAATAAGAATGCAGAGTTATCTCGTGGAGAGGGGCAGAGGGTTAAGATTTTGTAGCAATGTGTGATACAAAGAAAAAGGCTATTAAATAGACCAAAATCGTGTGAAAAAATATTTGGAATACTTGGACCTTTTACGAAAAAACTCAGCTATGTTTCGATGTGTTCAAAACGAAAACTATTATTTTACTGTCTTAACTGAAGAGTACAGAAGGACTTAAAAGTTCACAAGTGTTTTTTTACCCGATAAAAATGCTTTTAACAATGCAGGTTAGGATAGTTTAATTGAAAGCAATATTCCATTTTGTCAAATGTTCGTTACAAATTTGTTTAAATGTATTCTGTTTTTATTTGAAAAAAGATGGAAAATATTTTGAGAATAAGCTTTGAGCTATAAATTTGTCATTTGGGTGGCAGATACGATTTTAAATGAAATGTTGGCGGCAAAACAATAATAGTATCAGTGCTTACATTTGATCTATCGAGCTGTTATTTGAAAAATATGAACTATTTATATTAGTTGTTTTTTTTTTGCTAACTGGGACTCCCACAAGGGGAACACATTATTATTTTTAATATTTTTGTTGGGGGACATGTAGAAGCGTGGCATATATTAATGGGTATTTTTAAAAGAATTGTATAAAAAATTAATAGAACCTCTACACCCAGAGAAAAAACGTTGTAAATCTTAATATTCTCACTTCGATTTAACTATTTTTGCCTATGATTTAGCTTCAAAGAGTGAAATATTTATTCTTAAGTGTATCCACTTTGATTTTTATGTAACAATGAAAAAATTTGATTAAAATGGTTTTCATACTTTAACTAAAGTGTATAAATATTTGAACAGAAGTGTTAAAATATTTAATTTAACTATTCTCTTACTATTGATGGAACTTTTACTATTGATTTCAGTCATTCCATTTAAAATTCTATTTTAAGTACTTATTATAAAGTGCCTTATTCTTTAAGTTAAAGTGCAATCGTAATCAAATATTTGTTTAAATATGGTTTTAGTTAAAATAAAGTGTTTCATATTAACTTTAACTATTTCAAGAATCAAGAATTTTCATATTTATTTTTACCATGTGATTTTTCTCTGGGTGTAAAGACGTGTCTAAAAGACACCGGCGTGCCATGCGAAATTAGAGCTCTTTGTGGCTTTTATCAGCGAGTGAAAAAATTGTATTGGCATGAGGGAATGAGTTTATAACATTGCAAAAACTTCGTAAAGAGAAAAATTATATGAGTGAAAAACAGAAATGCGAAAAGTATTGTTTAACTTAGTTTATTTGAGGAGCTCAATCTTAAAGTGAAAACTATATTCGAGAGGGATGAAAAACATTTGATCGCTATGAACATTTAACAAATGAGAGCTCATGATTTTTATTTTTACGAGTAGGGAAATTAATTAAAAGCAAATGAATAATATTGATCCGAAGTAGTTTTAGAAAACCCTGTTTTAAGTCATGTAGTTGTTCCTTATAACTTATTCGGGCAGTTACAGTTCTCTAGCACGGCTGTACAATGGGTTAAAGTGTTATCACTGTCAAATTGCAATATGAGGCTCGTTTTATATTAACCCATGCAAAGTTACTAAAATTATTGTTGTTTTAGATTGTTGAACAGAAACCACGCTCTAGGCTCTTAAAATGAGTATATCGAAAGGTTTTATTCAAACCAGTCATAATACTAATAATAAGATCTCTAAAGCTTATGTCCAGCCAGTGCCAGCCTTACCCATTTAGGCGGCCCGGGCTAGTCATGCATTAGGCGTCCTATAATATATATTTATAATTAAAAAAATTTCTTTTTATTTGTGTACCATATCAAACATAATTTTTGTTCAATCTTTGTATAGTAAAGACGTACGCGATGGACACGGTCCATAGCGAAATTCTTAAAGAAAATGAAGAAAAGAGCAAAATGAATATTAGAAAAAAAGAGACGCACAAAAATGTTTGATAGTTTAAATCATACTTGATTTCAAATACAAATTCTAGTTGTTTGATAGTTTAAAATCGTTTATTGAGCGTAAGGTCAAAGTTAGAACAATTAATTGTTCTAACGAATCTTTCCAAAGAAACAACAACAACAAAGTTTTTCAATATGAAAAGGAAAAAATCACTAGGTGATCTTATTGCAATTTCGGCCTGGCTAAGGGCTTCATCAGAAATCTTTGTGATACCCGTGCAAGCGCGAGTTAACATTGTCTCCAATGTAATACAATGTTGAACGATCGGCTACAGCAAGTGTTTGTTATTCTTAGCAATCCCACAGACGGCTGATCTGCAAACTCAGCATCTTTTGGTACGTGACTTCCTCACGATATGAATACCCATAGCTATAAACATACGAATACACATACTTATAATCACATGAAACATATATTCTTTTTAGCATATTTTAGCAAAGCATAGCTTTGAGATAGATTGCTTAATTCATTCTAATTCTTACTCTGGAGACATACAGTTCAATTAATAAATAATTTATAATAAGTAAAAAAATCTTGAAAAGTGTTTTTATTCACTGCACCACTGGGGCGATGAGATTTAAAGTGTCAATTTCTCAGTTTTTCTCAATTTCATAATTTCACATTTGTTGTTGTATTTTTGCTTTACTTTAGTCTCTATGCTTATGTTATTCTAGCAACTACAATTTGTATTTAAAATCAAGTATGATTTAAACTATCAAACATTTAGAATTTGTATTTAAATCATATAAAGTCAACATAATTAATTAGTAATTCTATAAAATTTATAAATTGTTCATTCGAAGTCATTTTTCTTGCGAACGATGTCATCATTTCGACGAACAAATAACAGTGACGAAATTTGACAAACACTATCACTAACTATCAAATTTAACGTACGATGAGACAAAAGAATTAACTTAATCTCCGTCAAGTCGTGTGTCAAACAACTTTGTACTTTTACAACAAGCCCTATCTTGTAACTTATACGACTGTACGATCTGCAGTACAACGAGCGCAGATTGTACAATAAATTTGATAGTTAGAGGCCTGCATTAGACTAGATTTGAGTTTTCTAAAAAAGTTTTTTTACTTACGAACTTACACAGAGAAAACAACATTTTCAAAAGTGGCAGAAACGAGCTACTTTTGGTTTAACCCAGATTTGCACTACTAACGTTTATTTTCATTTTAAAAACGAACATTTTAAAATGAAATAGTAAAACGTTTATTTTCATTTTAAAAACTTACATTTTCAAATGAGATTCTAAAATGTTCGTTTGATTTTTAACGATGGATATTTTAAAATGCTGTAGTAAAACGTTGATTTTCATTTTAAAAACGAAAATTTTAAATCGAGATTCTAAAATGTTCGTTTAATTTTTAATAATAAATATTCTCAAATGTAAAATGTATATTTTCATTTTAAAAACGAAAATTTTAAAATTAGATTCTAAAATGTTCGTTCGATTTGTAACAATAAACATTTTTAATTCAATAGTGCAACAATTATTTATATTGTAAGAACAAAAATGTTCATTATTTTCCATTAATTCATAAATTTATAGAAATCCGCATTTCCTCTATTAAATAAAAAAAAGCTTTATTGGTTTTCAAAATTACAGTTTCACAGTTTTTAGGCAAACTGCAGAGTGATGAAATCGAGAATGAAAAATATTAAATTTTCTGAACAAATATCAAATACATAAGTCAAGGAAACATATATAACAAACAATTCGTTATTAACAAATGTTTTGAAACAAAGTATGTGAATTTTACTATGTCATGGTAAAACGTTCGTAGTTGTTTTAAAAACGTTTCGTTTCACTTTTCTATTTAAATATGCGCGTTTTCATTTTTGTATGGCGTAAAATGTTTCTAAAAATATTAATTTTAACCTACTATATTATAGTAAAACATTCGTAGTTGTATAAAAAACGTTTTGTTTTACTTTTCTATTTAAAAATGTGCATTTTCATTTTTGTATAGCGTAAAATATTTTTAAAAATATTAATTTTACTAAACGTTTTTAAAATGTGCGTTTTTGATTTTTTGTTTTCTCAGTGTACGAGTAAAATAGAGCAAAGACAGGAAAGTATACAGTGAGTCTAGTACAAGCCTATCGCTGAGTGCGTCTCTCTTTCGCCTTTCATAAGTCAGTGAGAGATACGCAAGACAAGCAACAAAATTTTAGGTCGTGGTAGATAAACGCTAAAAACTTATTCTCACTCCTACAAAACAAGTTCATTAAAGTCAATACGCTGAATTTAGTTTAATTTATATCTATGGATAACTATTAGTCTAACTATGTGACTAACTATAGACTAACTATTAGTCAAATTATGAGGTTAAATTAAGGGTGCGCACAAAGCGCCGTGTATTCCCCGGTGCTCCCCCCTAAAGCGGCCACTGTATCCAGCCCACCCGATAATCCGGGGACAATCACTAATAACTTATTATTACGCCAACGCTTTTCTTTGGACCAAATTTGTATTGATGCATTTCATCATGTCTTATTTGTAAATGATGCATCGTTATTTCTAATTCGCAAATGCTGCTTGTAGCGGCTCCATTCTGCCAACTTTACGTTTTTCCACTTTTTGTTGTCTTGACTTGAAATTCTTATGCTGCTTTATCATTTTCATATTCTCTATAAGTTTTCATTTCTTTTTTTTTCTCATTTTTTGGCGAGTCTCAAAAATCAACCCAACTCTTGAAGTTATACGTATATCCTGGCAACGCAGTTCTTTGTCTGTTTATTTTTCCGCGTGGCATTGCTTTAAAGTGTGGTCTGGTCTTGCAATATTAAAACCTAGATGTATGACAATAAAGCGTTTTCTTAAGAAAAGAATTTTTTTATTATTATTATTTAATGTTTGCTTATGTTGGCCATTGAAGTCGTTGTTGTTATGTCAAAAGGTGCAGTAAAAGGGAATTTTTATGGCAGTATACTTAAAGTTGGCATAGCTTGAGATCTTAATTTACATAAACGGCATAAGTTACTCCTAGCAGATATTTTAAATACAGTGTTGGGCAATGTTATGGCACAATATATCTAAACGAAAAGCAGTGTTCTATTAAGTGAAATGATAACAATTAAGTAATCTGTTACGATAAGAAGAAATAGTTTTAACGATATAAAATTAAATGATTCCAAGTGATATACTTCATGTCAATTTCATGCAATGCCGTTTGCCTCTTATTAACTACAACGAAAACTTAATCGGCCTGCTAAAAATAACTGTATTTATACAGATGGGCATTTCCGCCAAAAGGTCTACAGCGACAGAAAAATTAAATGTTATTTAAAATTCTTATAAATATCAGCACACATGAATGGCAACAAAAATTGAAAAATGGTGACAAAATTTGAAAAATTTTAACGAAAGTTGAAATTTGATAAGTATAATAAATACTCTTATAATGCAAAGTTTAATTCAATGTTGTCGGTTTTCGATGTTTACGGTCCTCAATTACACTTTATATGTTTTTCTAGTTTAATTAAATAAAAAAAACTATAAAATATTTCCTCTTCTTTGAAGGGAAAAATCTGTCACATAACGTATATCACGAAAAGTATCATATTATGGTCTGTATAAAAATGATTGATGATTGACAAATTTGTATGAATACGTGCAACATTATTCCAGATTATACAGTTGTGGTCAAAAAAAAAATAGCAGTGCTCTTATATTCAGACATGTTTGGATAAATAATACTAGTCTACAAATTTTCGATCCGGTAAACCGATTATCATTCCTAGATGTACTTTCAATACTCGTTCCAAATTTTTACACAGTTTTCTCCGATATTGTAACATTTTCAAGATACGTTTTACGTTTTTGGAAAGTGTTTAGTATTATTTATATAGAATCTAAACTACTAACTATTAAGAGAGAATTTTCTATTTTAGAAGAAATATCAACTTTTCCATCAATCTATCAAACATTTTCGTATTATGTGCTGTAGCGGAGCTAAAATTTTCAGATTACCCAACGAAATATCAACAAATTTTGTATCTTTTATTTTAGCAGAGCTGTTATCATCCAAAGTTAGAATTTAGAAAAAACCTGTTGATTAAGAGTATTTTTACATAAAAAACAGACATTTTAAATTTCGACGATTACAGCTCCGCTAAAACAAAAGATACTAAATTTGTTGATATTTCGTTTGATAATCTTAAAATTTTAGTTCTGCTACAGCACATGACGCGATAGTGGTTGATGTATTGATGGAAAATTTGATAATTTTTCGGTGAGTAGTTTAGATTCTAAATCAATAATACTAAACACTTGCCAAAAACGTAAAACACCCTGTATCTGGAAAATTTTACTATATAGAAGGAAACTGATGACAGGTTTTGAACCAGCGATGAAAGTACATATACAATAGGAACTAGAAGCTACGGTCAACCCGGTCGACCGAAAGACCGGATAGACCGGTTCTTACGGTCTTTACGGTCTACCCGGTCGACCGGTTAACCGGTCTTCAAAAAGGGTTTTTAAACGGTTTTTTTAAAAGGGTATTTTTAAAAACTCGTACTTTGGTACTTTTTTGCAAATACGCAAAAAAAAAATAAAAATAAATACAAAAACTCCAAGTTTTTGAAAAAAGTAATAAATTAATAGAGACGGAAAACAGTTTTTGTATACTGAAACCAATTATTAATGAAAAACACTTTTTTATTATATATTTTATTGTATATATTATTTTTTATTAGTACCTAATAAGACATATTAATATTGGCAACCCTATCTGCCATATTGAAATTTAAAATTCTGACTTTAGATTCGAAATCAGCGACCCCTTAACACTAATAAATGACGTTTAAAACTCTTAAAAAGACATATTATTAGGTGGCAACCCTATTATTTCAAAATTTTGAAATTCTGACGACGGATTCAGATTCAGCGACCCATTTTTGGCGTACCATTTTTTTTTGCCAGCCCCGAATTCATAAAACTACAAAAAATAAAGGTGGCAACCCTATCCACCATATTGAAATTTAAAATTCTGACTTTAGATTCGAAATCAGCGACCCCTTAACTCTAATAAATGACGTTTAAAACTTTTAAAAGTACATATTATTAGGTGGCAATACTGTGGTAAAAATTTAGGTGGCAACCCTAACCTCCATCTTAAATTTTAAAACTGTGACAATATATTCGAAATCAAATCCGTTGTCAGAATATCAAAATTACAAGAATTCGCAAAAATGAAAAAAATCTAGGTGGCAACTCTATCCGCTTCTTGCTAGGTGGCAACTCTAATAGACTTCAAGCAGGCTTGTGCAGTTCTCTGGTCTGTACATCTTCACTGGTCAACAGATGTAAAGACATTGTCGCGCGCACAGCTGTGTCGAGCTAGAGTAAAAATTGAAAAATTACCTTTTTTTGGAAAATTTCACTTTTTTAGATTTTTTATAAAGTTATAAAATTTTTAAAAATTTCTTCGATTTTTATAAATTTTTTTGATTTTTTGAACTTTTTTTCATTTTTTTTTTTAAATTTTAGTACTTTTCCAAAAACATGGATTTTGTTTATATTTATTTCTAGTCTTTAGCATATTTTGCCAAAAAATACCAAAAAACATACTCTTTTGTATAAAGTACTAAAAACCGGTCTGACCGGGTAGACCGGTCTATCCGGTCTAGACCGTAAAGACCGGTCGACTGGTTTAGAATCGGTCTAGACCGGGTAGACCGGTCGATCGTAAAACCGGGTAATGGGGGGCTCTAATAGGAACGATAATGGGTTTACCGGATCCGAAATTTGTAGACAAGTATTGTTTATACAGACATGAGTGAATAAAAGAGTACTGCTATTATTTTGACTACAGCTGTATGTATTGAAAAAACTTTCATGAAAAAACTCGTGCACACTTCGCAGATTATTTCGTTTATATTGATGCAGGTAAAAACCAATCCTATTTTGTGTCACGTAACGTATCATTTCTGGTGGCTTCTATCCCAGAGCTGAACTTTTGGCAACTCTTAGCTTTTACACCTTGTATAGTGCGCTTAGTAAAAGATTGAAAAATCAAAAAAAGAAAACAGTAACTTTTATTTCTCTTTCTTTTTCCATTCATGAAGTGGTACGGTTGTCACGTGCGTAGCTACGGAAAGGCCCATATACTACATAAATAGGAAGTACTATCGAACTTCCCTGCAGTGATTTCGGGAGTGATTAGAAAATCATCTCGTTATATACCTATAGAAAATTCGTTACACCGAAATTCAAAATAATTAAAATTTGAAATTTGCTTCGAAATGTCCAATTTGATAATTCAACAGATGCAACTGGTTTTGTCAAAGTTGTCAATGATGAAATTTTATTCTTTTTTTGTTAGCAACTGCCATTTGAAACCTTTGCGAAATCCCTTAGATGTGTTTTACTTTTTTCTCAGTGAAGTCCTGTTATCAACTCTCAAGTAAAGTATGGTATTCATATAAAGAAAACTAATCAAAAGACATTTTCTTTTTTCAAAGTTATTTTAGCGTGAAACCAGTTCGTAGGTGACATTTTTTTATTTGTGCTAATTTTGTTCAATGAAAATCGAGAATGAAGACACTGTAAATGAAAATAAATATATGGTCGAGTCATTGTTTCTTCAAGTAAATTTGTAAGAACTATCTTGCAGATATATTTTTTGCATATTCTAACTTCAGTTTGGTGATGGTTTACGCCAATGGCGTAGAGTAAATGCTATTAGGGTAGAGGTACCGGTAAAGGAAGAGGTTTAATACAATACAAGATACAGTAAATAATACCCTTACCCCATGGATATACCCACAGTTATACAACAACAAAGATACTTGCTTAGAATACAAGCTCAAACTTGCTTGAGTCCCAAGTAAAGAAAAACTTTATGCCTTTGGCAAAAAGCATGAAAATCTTGAAATATTGAAGGCAAGTTTGTGGTTCTGCGTGCGTATTTAAATGTATTTTTTTTATATATGGGGAGTTCCATGCCAAATCGGCCTCGACTAGCGGGACATGTCTCCGATTTGGTTCTAACTTTGAGGGACGATAGACTAACATGAAAAATGAACGAACGCGAAATTTTAATTTTTTTGAGCCACAGCTTTAGATTTTACAGTACGTCCAAGAATTTTGTAACACTTTGAATGTTTAAAAATTACACGAAACTGGTTGAACTTAAAAATTTAAGGAAAATATATATGTATTGCAAATTTTATGTTGTTTTCAAATATTAAAAAATAAATTTAATATATTTGATTTTTACACTGAAAAAATATATAACTTTTTTTTATAAAAGTTTAATTTCTGAAAAAGGCCCATCTTTCAAAAAATTTGAAAAAAATATATGTTAAAGCTGTGTGTCTTAAGCAAATTTTAAGTTATCATTTTGGAAAATACCATTACTTATGTAGGAGTTATGGACGTTTTACTAATGTCGTAAATTTATTTTAAGTTTGATTTTCTTTTTTTTTACTAAATAAATTTTTTGTTTTTTGAGTGGTAGATTTACAAGAGTTAGTGGATTTTTATTTAAATTTAAAAATTTTATGTGGCAAGCTTTTGGACGTAGTTTTTATTTGGATGCTGCTTTCATCTAGTGGGACAACATGGTGAATTTCTAACGTGCCTTTTACAGTTTTGCAGCTTTCATGTCTTGCTTTTAGGTATTCTTCTGCTCCAATATAATCTTCTTTAGAACAAAAACACAGATTATAATTAATTAAGTTTCTTTGAGCCCATTCGTAAAGTTGTTCAGCTGACAAAATTTCTTTGCGTGTGCCTTTCTGCAGACAATACCGCCTTGCCAATCGTTTTAATGTACCACCAACACCGTCACAGGCTCCTTTTCCATGAGCAGTAGCAAAAAAGCTCCACTCAGCTCTTACCCCAAAGTCCTGATAGTGATGAGCCAAATTTATAAAATTTTTTCTATTTTTATATTGTTGTGGTGCACCATCGGAGAAATATTTAATTTTGTTCACACAGTGAAATTTTTTTTGTAGAAATTTTAAAAGTTTTTTTTGAAACATGAAAACGGCAATCGTGTCATGTTCGAGACAGCTTGATATTCCGACGAAGGACGTGTGGTCAATTTTTTTGGATTCTTTGTTTAAGAAATATATGACGAATGGATGCACCGTTGCTTGGTTATTATTCCAATGAAAGCCTTGAACAGCTTCCTGTACAACAAAAGCATAGTTTTCCGAAAAATCAAGTACTACAACAAATTCAACATCTTTTATGTTATCCTTCACACTTTTGAAATAGTTTGCTTGTTGTGTAGCAATAAAATCATGTTTTATAAGTTTTATAAGTTTTTCTGAAAATGTTGAAATAAATTCATCTTTGGTTTCAGTTATAGTTTTTAACGAACATCTGTTTTAAAAAAAAGGTTAAAAATGGCAAACACACTTTAAAAAAATACCTGTCTGTCGCTATCCATTGCTTGTAGGTGATGGATTCTAAAGACTCTTTGTCAAAGGTATCATATAGAAGGTTTTCAAAATGCGTTGTACGTGGACATGAGTTACAGCGACCTTCATAACAAGTATCAGTTGGAGTTTTACAAAGAATATGTTGTAATAATATTTTGTATGCACTTTTTCCATTGATCGGCATTTCCCAAGACTTACTTATTTCTTTCAAGTTTGAACCTGTGTACAAAAAACGTTATCATAACCTTTATAAAATGAAAGAAATAACGAACCCTCAGCAATAAGTTTTACATTTTGATGGAGAATGCAAACGCAAACAGTATGAGTGCCGCTAGATCCTGCTAAAATGCACTCTTTTGGACGAAGTTCAGCAAATTTTGAAAATCCAATTGGAAAGTCAGGATGATCTTCTTTATATAACTGATGCAGTTCATTAAAATTACAATAGAGAAGCCTTTTCTGAATTTTTTCTTTCGAGATGTTACTCTTGACTATGACAAAATCCTTCATTCCCGGTAGTTGCCTGGATTTTCTTTCATCCAAATAAAATTCCTTTACTAAGGTAACAATTTCGGGAGCGAGCTGCCGTCCAACTTCTTTATTTGGAATTGAAAAAATTCCCTTCTCAGTTCTGAGTTTAATTGCATGTGTTGCCATGTGTTTGGAACAATTAAAATTGCTAACAACTTCGAAGGCTCTCATGCAAGTTGGTAAACTTGTAAGGATTCTAAACTTATCGTCCCTATATTATTATAATTATACAACAAATCTATGAGCAAATTTAAAATTAAGCAAAAAAACAAAAGACAACTACCGAGAAGTATATTCCGCTTTAAACTTATTTACATATGTGGACATAAGTTCATTGTAAGCTTCTACTTTTTGTATTTCATCCGTTATAACTTTAGTTCCAGCGATGTCTTCAAACATGTTTTTGATATTTTGAATTGTGATTTCCAATTTTGTGGTCACATAACCTTTAAATTTGAGTCTGCAATTTTTATGAAGTTGATGAGTGTAGTTAATTATTATTAATAAATAATTGTTTGTATTACTTTTTTAAATTAATTGGTTTATCTCCTAAAATGCTGAGGATAATATTTAAATTTTTAATTGTTTCACTTTTTTCTTTGAAGCTTGTATCAGTTTCGTCTTCATCGGATGAACTATTTGAATCAGAAGCACAATTTGTAAGCTTTATTCTACACTTCGTGCAAACGAGTGCACCTTTAGGAGCTGACGGCAGTTTCCTTTTTTGCACCCATGATAGCTCGCGTAAATTTTTTGCATTACCATCTTAATAGTTGCAACTAATTTAATAAATTTAAATAAAAATATAAATTCAAAAGAACTCACTGTAAGAGCATGTACCAAATGGATTAAAGCAACGTTTTTTCGGTGGTGTAGCCATATCAATTTTTAAGAGATATTATTATCAGTACTTTTTATTTTGAAATTAAAAATCACTTTACTTGTATTCACTTTTGATTTAATTTTCTAAGATATCTAAGTTCCAAAATAATATAATACGACATTATATAATGAAAATTATTTTTTAAGTAAATATAAGTGACGCGATGATGTTCTCTGCTCCCGTAACACCAAAAATATAAATTTTAATTGTTTCTTTCGGTCGGTCGGCACTTCAATGTGGTTGAAAGCTCCAATTAAATTTTTTTAATATGTTGAAATTTACGACATGCACTAATAAAACATCCATAACTCCTAAATAAGTAATGGTATTTTCCAAAATGATAGCTTAAAATTTGCGTAAGACACACAGCTTTAACATATATTTTTTTCAAATTTTTTGAAAGATGGGCCTTTTTCAGAAATTAAACTTTTATAAAAAAAAAATTTTTTTTCAGTGTAAAAATCAAATATATTAAATTTATTTTTTAATATTTGAAAACTACATAAAATTTGCAATACATATATATTTTTCTTAAATTTTTAAGTTCAATCAGTTTCGTGTAATTTTTAAACATACAAAGTGTTACAAAATTCTTAGACGTACTGTAAAATCTAAAGCTGTGGCTCAAAAAAATTAAAATTTCGCGTTCGTTCATTTCTCATGTTAGTCTATCGTCCCTCAAAGTTTGAACCAAATCGGAGACATGCCCCGGCAGTCGAGGCCGATCTGGCATGGAACTCCCCATATATAATTATAGTTAATATTTGTTTGAAAGAACTTTTTGAATAACAATTCAGATTCAGGAAATATGTTTGAATAATAATTTTTTTAACGAAATATGTTTGATTGATAAAATTTGACAATCATAAAAATTATATTTTTTAAACTCATTTTTTTTGTTAAGTTATTTTGTTGTGTAAGTGGTGTATTATTTAAAAGCATTTAGGGCCGGAGCGTTTTTTTTATAAAAATGTGATTATAATTTATTCATGGAGAAATTAGTATATATGTATATGATAATAATACATAATAGAAAAAAAATATAATAATAAGATTTCTAATTTAATACTTTATATAAATAAATTATCAAATTTGGCCAAGAATTAATGTGAAAAGTAATTTAAAATTATTTTTTACTTTTAAAGTTTTAATGTTTTCCTTTTTAGAGATTATAATAACAATTTTTCCCATTCTTACAACGAATTTTCGTACCCTAGTGTCAAAATTAACTGAGAAACAGTATTTTTCTTATATTTCCACGCCCAATTTTGTCCACTTTTGTCCAATAACGCCGACTTTCTTGACCGTACATTTTCATAATTATGCCTACCCCTGTACCTAATTTCAGTAACCATGTGTCAATATTATTCGAATTATAGCGTTTTTCTAGTATTTCCACGCCCTTTATCGAATAATGCCCACTTTTTTGAACATAACTTTTAATAATTGTTCCAACCCCTGTACAATTTCTAATACCCTAGTGTCAATATTAACTGAGATACAGTCTTTTTCTTATATTGCCACGCCCTTTTGTCGAACAACGCCCAATTTCTTCACAGTAAATTTTTATAATTATGCCTACCCCTGTATCTAATTATAGTACTCTAGTGTCGATATTATTCGAGTTACAGCGTTTTTCTTATATTGCCACGCCCTTTATCGAATAACGTCCACATTTTTGAACATTACTTTTAATAATTGTGCCCACCTCTGTACTAAATTTCAGTACTCTAGTGTTAATATTATTCGATATACAAAGTTTTGCTTATATTGCCACGCCTCTGTGTCGAATACTGCCCACTTTTTTAGACGGGCACCTCCGTCTGTTCTCTATCTGTTGACAAAAAATTGTGGTAATCGGGCAAGTACTTTCGGACTTATGGATTACTAGGTTGCAATACTGTGGTAAAAATTTCCATCTTGAATTTCAAATTCTCACATCAGATCCGAAATCATCTGCCGATCGTTTCAAGTTTTTCAACTTTCTGCCCGAAAAAGAAGGGTCTCAACAAGCCAAGCCCACGAGAAAGCTGGGCTTATTTTTGCAAGATGGCTAAAGCTTGCTTTTTCTAGTTTGGATACATACTTGCATTCAAGTACTTGAAAAGGCTTAAACTTCAAGTAGGCTCGTGCAGTTCTCTGATTCATACACGAAACATGCATGTTGTATGCAAGCAGAAGTATAGATAAGGCATGCATTGCCATAAAAAACCAAAAATTATCCAAAATTGCTGAAATGCTTTGCTTGTTTTGCCTTTATTTTATGATAGCAGTATGCGTGTTGTTTATACACAGTAGCGTGCATACTCAAATATGCATGCTGAATTAGTGCTAAGGCATGAACTTTGCATGCATGATAGTCTTCTTTAAAAAATATGAACTCCCATTGCTCGTTAAATTTTAAGGAGTGCATTTGTACATACTTTATTAACAAAATATAAATTGATTAGTTTTTATGATCTATTGAATAATTACATGAATTAAGATTGTGAGCTTTAGATCAAGTAAGTTTTCTGCACATTCATATGCTAGTTTAAACAGTGAGTTGATCACAGCTTAATCACTCAAAGACTACTGAAGAGGAAAATGTAGCGATTTCCGAAACAGACTGTCTAGTCAGCTAAGTGATTGACTCTATACAGAGTTGTTGTTGTAATTGTTGTTGCCTTCTTGAAAACTTACTTGATCTAAAGCTCACAATCTTAATTCAAAATATAAATTAATATAACAACAAAATACAATTACAAACAAAAATAAAAAAGATTATTAATTAATGACAACAGTATTTTTATTTATTACAATACTAGCAACCCTCCGCAGCTTAGTATTTTTTTGTCCCCTTTACCTGAATCCGCCGTCGAAGCCTCGTTATTTTGGATAAAAAATATTTTGCTGTTCAGAGTTATTAAAAATGTATAACTTGCAAAGATTTCATAAAACTATTTTACTGTGAAATAAAAACTAACAGTTGTGCTACTGAAAGTCCACTTAATTTAATACTATTTAATAAAAACAATACCTGGTAATATTAAATATTAATAGTTTATTAAATATAGTACTAAAAACATATTCACATACATTTGTGACTGTCATGTTTTTGTGTGACCCAAACACGAAAATAAGCGAGTTAAAACACACTTACGACATTTCTTGATAAAATCTATTTTATTTATTAATATTTTAGTCAGTCGAAAAAAATAACACATTTATTATAACTTAGAGTTTGAATTGTATAAAAAATTAACCTACAATATCAGCAAAACAACTTAAGTCTATTGTCATTCACGTAAATGCTACACAAAAGGAGTAAAAAACTTATTTAATGACCTTATCTTTAAGCGGGTTTTGATCGTACCCACAAAATCTACAAATCATTTAATGATTCAAAATAGTCCGTAAACAGTTTATAAAAGTACAAAAAATTCGCTTGTATTCAAAATATATCTACTTCATAGTATATAAATAGTATGTATACTCTTATTCATACGTACATTCGATTAATCTTTAAATTGGTTTTCATGATGCAAAAATTGTAACCATCGCTTACGTTATTTTATCAGTTTACTTTTACGTATTCGTTATTTTAAAAATATACGCCCATGTTTTTACGATGAGCTTTGGTATTGCAGTCGGTGTCGTCGGAATTGCTGTCGATCTCTCTTGGCTAATTTATTCGACGATATTTTTGTAATAAAGTGGCTTTTTTTGATTCTCCTTGATGACATAAAATCCCTTTGGCTTTCCATTGCCTGGAAAATATTTATTGAAGCTATTTTTATTGACCGCATGTGTTGGTGCATAGTATGAAGGCGATTTGCGCTTTAATGACTTCTTCAAACCCATCATGCCTGATTTACCGAAGGACTTTTCGATGGTCTCGTTCTCCCATGGCTTGGTCCATGTTGGTATATCTTTGATGTCAATTAATTGATCTTTTGTTGCGGTGGCCACATTTGGAAAACGTTCTTTATCGTCAAGTATCTTTTTTATAGCTGGCAAATTCCAATGGTAGATGCGTCCTGGCTTGCCATTCGAGCTGAATGGAAAGGAGACCTTGAAAAAATAAGAAAAGAATAAAAGAGTGTTTTTACTAGTGTTTGCTTGTGTATTAAGGTGATGTCATAACTGAGGAATTCTATGGAAGCAGCTATTTCGATCGTATGAAATGAGGTAAAAAACAAAGTGTTTTTTATGATGCGTTAATCCATTAAGCAAACCCTTCGTTAATTTTAAGGAACATGCTCTAAAGTTTTATTGTTAAATTCTTATTCGTTCTCTGCTTCGTTCAATTTTTATTGTTACAATTTTTTATGAGTGATATTAATGTATTAAACATCTTTAAAGAATTGTTATAGCACAGCATTCGTTCTTGTTTTTGTCTTCTTTAAAGCAAAATAAAAATAATATCCTTTGGGATAAAAACCATCATTGCTAATCGTCGTAAATAACTCGTATATCAAGAATCATGAATGCTGAGGAAGATGGCATAATCAGATATTTGCTAGTTTGACTGATTATTAAGTAAACTAAAGTGGGTCGGTCACAGTGGCGGCCGTAGCCTTGTGGGTAGAGTGTGTGGCCCCTAAGCTAAAGAACCACGGTAGCCCGGGTTCAATTCCAGCTGAGACAGAAAGTTTTTTCAATTGAATTAATTTTTCTGTTCGGTCGTCACCTCTGTGCAGACAATAAAAATTATAAAATTATTAAATAAGAGAGGGTAAAAATTGCCATGTAAAGCTTCTTGAGAACATAAGCCGTTCGGAGTCGGCATAAAACACGTAGGCCCACTTCTCGATAATTTGTGATCAAACATTTAATAACATGCAAAGCTAAGTCAAAGTCCTTCCAAGGGCTGAAAAATGGCCAGTTTTTTAAAGTGGGTCGGTCTTAACACAAAAAAAAAATTTCCATGTTAACTTTTTATTTGAAAACTTTTTAAGCAAATTGTATCGAAATAGTTCAATTGCACTAAAAATATCATGAATCATTCACATCATGTTTTTGTCTCACTTCCTCGCTCTCATAATTAATATCCCGCTTGTCGGTAATGACATTGTAATGCAGAACTGTAAGCGTGATGTTACAAAATCCGATTAGGATCGATTAAGATAGGTAGTTTATGTTTATTTTTACGACAAACGAAATGCCAACAGGCTATTGCCAAAATCAAAAATGCCCATAATTGCCATATACTAGGCATGGCTGTAAAATCGGCATTCATATTCAAAATTTTAAGTACAACTGAATAGCGATATAAGAAGGCATTCAATGAATGCAAAATTGATTTATAAATAAAATTTTTAACATGAATTAAATTGTGAGCTTTAGATCAAGTAAGTTTTTAAGAAGGCAACAACAACAACAACAACTCTGTATAGAGTCAATCTCTTAGCTGACTAGACAGTCTGTTTCGGATATCGCTACATTTTCCTCTTCAGTGGTCTTTGAGTGATTAAGCTGTGATCAACTCACTGTTGATCACAGTGCATATGATTTCACACATTAGGAATTCATTCATTTGAATTATATAGAACAAATTAAACCCTCAATTGGCTACTAATCATATGACATTTTAAAGCAGTAGGCTATTTATAGATCACCGCCATCAACTTCTACCAAGGTTGCCATCTGTTCTAGTTGTTTCTTTATTTATTTCAATATTCATTGGTATTCGTCGAAATGCACCATAGAAATGAAACGAGTTTTTTTGCTTCGCTAGACTGAAAGGTGGCTAAATTGGCTTTAACTGAAAGGTGGCTAAATTCAATAAAATTTTTTTAATTCACATTCATTTTTGAATAAATGATTAATTATTCATTTTCGTTATTCAGAATATTGAATCATATTTTTAGTTCATTTGAATGATATTCACAAAAAATGCAATTCAGAAAGAATTTCAGAAATTTCAATTATACAGAGGTGTTATGAAAACCGACAATTATCAGAATCGGTTTTGAAATTGACACAGATTTAATTTTGGTGTCATAGAAACCGATTATCGATTTAGAAACTAGTTTCATTTTTAAAATTGGTTTTGTGTGTTCTTCATCGATAATTGGTTTCTAAATCTGTGTTATAAATTAAATCTGTGTCTACTTCAAAACCGATTCTGACAATTGTCAGTTTCCATAACACTGCCTAATGAAATAACGCTCAATACAAAAAATGAAACTAGCGATTATCTTCATTATTAAGGGAGATATGAAATGAATGGACTTACGCCACTTGTCCTCTGAAAATATTTTTAAATTTCCTCCTTTCCGCTGTAAAAATGTAATGGACAATATTTTTAACAATTTTTTGATGATGAATGACAGCATTTTTTCATAGAAGATGGACAAAACTACCCATTAGCGATTATCTTTATTATTAAGGGAGATATAAAATGAATGGCCTTACGCCACTTGTGCTCTGAAAAAATAATGGTATTTGTCAGAGCAATAACAAAGTATTGCATTTTGTTCAGAGATTACGTAAGCTAGGAGTTTCTAGCCCGTACTCATAAATAGGTTGCATTTTCCTCTTCACTTCTACGTACTTAACTCAATTTCCCTAAAAAATGGACTTACGCCACTTGTGCACTGAACAGGTCATATATCAGACGGTTTCAATCGTAAAAAACTAAGATTTGATAATTTTGTTCAGATGGTTACTGTCGGTAACTGTACGAAAAATGGGCGTGGTCGTAATATAAATACGCCCACTTTTTCGAAATCATGGCAATTCCGGAGTTTTACACATTTTTCCAGTGAAACTTGCTGTGTAGGTGATCTAAGAGGCGGTCACTATATGTAAATGTTTTCACGCCCACTTTTACCGCCCACAAATCAATATCTATATATATAAAAAGCAAAACGATGTGTGTCTGGCTGTGTGATGTCTGTAGACTCCAAAACTACTGAATCGATTGACCTGAAATTTTGGCAGTCGATTTGTTTCAGGTACGAGATGGTTTAGGAAAAAAATTTGCCACACCCCCTTTTCACCGCCCTCAAATCAATAAAAATTTTATATTTCAGTCGGTTTGGTTCGTATAAGGCTAAAATTTTGTAATTTAGTATGTACGGTTACTGTCGACAGCTGTACTAAAAATGGGATTCCACACCCCCTTTTAGCGCCCACAAATAAATGAAAATGGTTTATTTCAGACGGTTTTGGTCGTATAAGACTTAAATTTGGTACTTTTGTTTGTGTAGTTACTAACAGTAACTGTACGAAAAGTTGGTTTCCACACCCCCTTTTTGCGCCCACAAATCAGTGAAAATGCTATATTTCAAGCAGTTTTGACCGTATGAGACTAACATGTGATACCTAAGTTTGTATGGTTACTTTCGGCAAATGTACTAAAAAAAGGCGTCATCGCTATATAGCCACACCCACTTTTTGAGAAATCATTAAAATTGACTACTGGGTCGATTGAGCTAAAATGTTGACTTTGTTTGTACGGTTACTGTCAGCAACTGATCTAAAAATTGGTTTCCACGCCCCCTTTTACTGCCCACAAACCAACGAAAACGTTTTATTTCAACGGTTTGGGTCGTTTTAGACAAATTGGTAATTCAGTTCATATGGTTTCTCTCGGCAAGTGCACTAAAAATAGGCCTGTCCCACTTTAGTTAAACTCACTTTTCGGGGAGTTAGCGTCGAGTGAAGTAAAGTGCGCCAGGCTTAACCTAAATTGAGCTGAAATTTGGGCATTCGATTTGTTTCGATTACGAGATGGCTCTGGGAAAATATTTTGCAGCACCCCTTTTTACCGCTTGCAAAACAACAAAAATGTTATATTTCGCACGGTTTTGATCGTATTCGACTAAAATTTGGTTATTTAGTTCATATGGTTACTTTCGGCAGCTATTCGACATTTTCTTATATGGCAGTAAGGTGGTCTATGGCAGAACAACGTCTGCCGAGGAGAGTGAGTGTTCCTGTGAAGTTTAGTAACGTTTGGACGAAGGGGCGTGGTACCTCCCATACAAGCCAAATTTGCGCTATCGACCACAAACCAAATAAAGGATATATATCAGACGGTTTCGATCGTAAAAAAACTAAGATTTAGTAATTTTTTTCAGATGGTTACTGTCAGTAACTGTACAAAAAATGTGCATGGTCGCAATATATACACGCCCACTTTTTCGAAATCATGGCAATTCCGGAGTTCTACACATTTTTATAGTGAAACTTGCTGTGTAGGTGCTCCAAGAGGCAGTCACGATACATAAATGTTTTCAAGCCCACTTTTACCGCCCACAAATCAATATCTGTATATATAAAAATGAATCGTGATTTGTTCGGATACTTAAAACTTGAAAACGACTGAACCAAATTGGATACTTCCTTCTACTGGTTTAGGAAAAATATAATGCCACACCCCCTTTTGTCGCCCACAAATCAATAAAAATGCTGTATTTAAGACGGTTTTGGTCATATTAAATTAAAATTTGTTAATAAGTTTGTATGATAACTATCATTAACTTTGATAAAAATGGGCGTGCTCACATTTCATCTACGCTTACTTTTAAGAAAATATCAAAATACTTCGAAACTATTGGTCCGATTGAGCTCAAATTTACGCTTTGCTTTGAGTACGAGATGGTTTAAGAGGAAATTCCACACCCCTTTTACCTCCCACATATATATAAAAAATTGTTGTTATCGAATAGCTTTAGAGTTATGGGTCGCACAGCTTAGAAATTCGGTATTCTACCACAATTTAGACGTACCGTTTCAGTGATGAAATTTTATGGGAGTGGACAAGGGGGAGGAGCACCTCCCATGCAACCCAAATTTGTGATATCGAATAGCTTTGAAGTTATAGGAATTCAGCTTTGGTATTCAGTTTTTGACCTCAATTTACACATGCAGTTTCAATGGTTTTATTTTATTGGCGTTGGACAGGGAGGCGTGACATCTCCCTTACAACCCGAATTTGCGATATCGAATTGCTTTGAAGTTATATGTTGACAGCGTAAGAATTCGTTATTTGACCTACATTTATGCATGCACTTTCATTCCTCTACATTTTATGAGCGTAGGGAAAAGGGGAGTGGCACTTCCCATACAACCCAACTTTGTGCTATCAAATAGCTTTGGAGTTATAGGTCGCACAGCGCCGGAATTCAGTATTCGACCTCAATGTACACATGCAGTTTCATTGATTCAATTTTATTTTAATTGTTAAGAGGAGCGTAGCACCTACCATGTAACGTAAATTTGCGATATCGAATATCAGCGTCAGAATTCAGCATTTGGCCCCAATTTATACATGCAGTTTCATTAATTTCATTTTATGGGCGTACTACAAGGGAGAGTGGCAGCAACGCGCCGGGTTTCAGCTAGTCCATTGCTAATGATAATGGACCACCACTACTCAAGTCAGGGAGAGTTAAAAGCGGGCTTCCTCCTTAACTGCATTGTTCTGTATCACGAAGAAGCACACCAACGATGACAAAGACACGAGAAGCAATACTTTCTTCCATACAAAATGTATTGCTCTCGTGTCTTTCTTATCGTTGGTTTGCTTCTTCTTGATACAGAATAAAGCAGTAAATTAAGGCTTTTTCAAACGTAGGCACTGCGCATGCTGCGTCTGTATCAATTCCTTATGAAAAGAAAACAATGACAATAAGTCATACACAGGTATATTAAAATTCAGTGGAAAATTTTTGCTTACCTGTGCTTAATTTTACTTGAAACCTTTACCTAGCCATTACTTGTGATTGTCAGTACACGTTTATTACAAAAAATCTATGCGAAATGAACGATGCCTATACTTCAATGCATGCCAATCGCCGTAAACTTTTCAACATAGCTTGACATAATTTCACAAAAATATTAGGATCCTTCAATATTATCTGCAATTTTTCCGAAATCATTAGTAGTTGTCATGAGAATCATAAAGTCTTACTTTTTTACTAGTGGGAGCGACTGATTACAACAACCTACGTTAACACTTACCCAACATTGCCCACATATGAATACCACCTATTCCCCCTAAACATGTTCAAACTTGTTAAGATGCTAACTATTTCAGACGGTTTCCAACATCTAACGGTTCATCTAAAGAAACAAACCTTAAAAAGGAACGGGAAACAGGTTCCTTTTAACAACTTCTCGAACTAATCCTATTTTTATCTTAGAGTCAGTCTGTCTTACAACATGATAGAATCCAACACAAATATAATGCAAGTACAAAAATTAATTGGTGCCTCATAATTTTCTCATTAACAGCTGATATTCTTCAACCGTCCGATCATTTATCTTACAGTATTTCTTTGCTATACATCTCATTCCACAAATATTCACACGAAGCAACATAATCAGGTATTTGCTTAAAACCTTTTAAGAATTACTTCTATAATAGCGTGCAATAAGATGAGCATCACAAGAATATTAATTTCACAAATAAATCTACGAAGAGGTGCAAAAAATACCGTCTCACAGTTGCGACAACGTTTTTCATAAAATCTTTCGACACGACCGCGACACTCATTGCATTAATTCCAGGCAAACAAAACGAGATGAAAGGAGATGAATAAAAGAAAAAAGAGCCAATATTGTGTGCGCAAACTCACTCTACTGAGTAACGAAGCGGTATCGCATCTCTGTCGCTTTTGGTTATTTGGGTGAATATAACTGAATTCTGAGCTGTGAATAGATTCCTTGGATATGGATGTGGTTCGTCGGTATGCTAGTTTGGGTACTCAGTTTGGAGACGGAGGTGAGACGAGTGTAGTGGCGGTTTCTGGTTTGCAATTTGTTTGCGCATGCGATGCTTATCTGAAATCTTGATGCGCCGACACTGTCTCAGCCTTGTTTCAGCCTCATCCGATTGCCAGTCAGTCAGTCACCAAAGTGTTGTCTGGTTGTTTTTGTTGGGTCTTATATTCTTATAGTTTTATTATTTTTTCTTTTATTTCAAGGAAAAATATTTGTAATGAAATCTTGTCTACCTTCTTCCCGTTAGAGTTATTTTCCAGTAAGTTCTTTGGACTTGATGCGCCATCGTGCGGTACAGCTTTTGGGCTTGTGTAGTAATAAAGATTTGGTGGCAATTTTATGATAAACATGTGTGAGTCATCGGGTGAAGCATGTCTTCGTGACTCAACGGCCAGGCGTTTCCGGTTATGGCTGTTTGGTGCTCTAACCTTGGTCAAGCCTAATTTACTGAAAGAAAAATAATGAACACATTATTATTAATATATGCAAAAGTGTACTAAAATTACGTCAAGTTCTGATGGTGTAAAACGTTTAACAAGAATCATGAATATTCTATTCAGCGAAATAGAATACAAAGTAAAAACAAGGATTACTTGAAATGAAGACAAGGGCCTTATGTAAAAATACAAACACTCTTAAACTTGCAACGTTTTAATTACAACAAGGAACAACAGAGTAACGCAGTTTTCAACGCGCATTTTTTTTTATTGAAGGCGCAATACATGCTTTTCGATCAACTGAGCTGCGCAACACCACAGCGCACAATAACAAAATATTTATAAAAACAACAACAACGTCGCACAGTGGAACGTCCCATACAAGTTGGATGGAAGAAATTATTTTATGACTTTAAACGATAGTGAATGCAAAACCAAGCAAAAATTTTTCCAAGAAGTGGGGTCTATTCTGACCCCCTGTGGAGTTATGGACTAATTTTGTGTGTTCCGGAAGTTTTTTCACTAAAAATAATCTTGCAACGAAAATTTTTTAATTGAAGCTTTATGCAAAAACGTTTTAGAAAGACAATTTCATGACCTTTCCAACGATATGCAACACTAATAGAGATTTGAGTCACAAATAGAAGTATTTGGTGGTAAAACTAGAAAATTTGTTAAAAAAAAATACACTATTTTTAAGTTTAAAGTGAATTTTGAGGGAAGGACGTGACAGAGGATGGAAGCATTCAAACATATTTGCATTACAAATAAATAATGAAGAATTGTGTGGTAGCTGTATTCAGTGCACAGCAAAATACAAAAAACTAGAAAAACTAAGGGGTTAGAGACGAAAATCCCTTGAAAGCAGGGTGACCGTTTTCAGTAGATTCACTACTAGATTGGTAGATTTAGTAGATTTTCTCAAGTTGCTGGTAGATTTTCATATCTGGTAGATTTTTAGTAGATTTTCCATTTTCAAATATATTTCTTACAAAAAACGTAATATTCGTAGACAAAACTTTCCTGTCTGTTATGTAGCAAATATAAGTGCACGCTCAGAAATCTTGGAATTAATTTAAAGCCAAGCTTTGGAATCATGCATTTTTTAATATATTTTTGATTAAAACTTACTTATACTTTCAAGTATAGTAAAAAATTGATTTAACGTTATCTGTATTAAAGTATAATAAAAATTGTGTTATATACAAGTTATAATACAAATTGTCTTAAAATATAATACAAATATCTATCAAGCATCTGTCAAATTGTCATTCTGATTCTGAAATCTGACATTGTCAAAATAAAACCTAAAGAAATAGTTTTTGTTAACGAAAAACCGTATGTTATAAAAGAAACTTTAAATGAATAAATATTTTGTTATTGGTTGACCAAATATTTTTTTTTTATTTCACTTGGATTTTCAAAAGTAAGTAAATATATAAAAGTTTTATAGCTTTATTCTATAAATGTTCCATAAATTTATTCCATAAATGTTGATTTTTCCTTTCACCTTTTCAGGACAATATGTATTAAATGTTATACATCTTGTATTACTGTTTAATACAATCTGTATTACTATTTAATACAATTTGATACAATTTGTGTTACTATTTAATACAATTTGTATTAATATTTAAAAAATTTTTTTTTATTTGTATTACTTTTTATTAACTGAAGTATTACACTTGATTACAAATGTATTAAAATATAAACCAGAATAGTATTGTTCTAAACTTAGTTTCTATTCCAATTCTGTATTAGAATTTAGTATTATGGAATTAGAATTCAATTTTAATATTTGACATATATTAGATTATAATGCAATTCAGGTGTGGTCATATATACAATACAGTTTTTATTAGAATTTAATCCAAGATTTCTGAGTGTGTAGTAAAAAAAAACCTTTAGGTGCAAAACACTGCTGCAAAAAGTTTAGAATACTGCAAGAGTCAAAGCTGCTTCCTTTCTTTGCACGTACAATATGAAAAAATATATGATGTATAATATCAAGTCATTTCATAAAGTTCAACAATCTTTTGCGATGAAAAGAACATTTGAGCATTTTTATCACGATGATTGGAAAACAATAGGGATATTCACACTGACTTGGGTAGTTGGGTATGGGTAGATTGAGTACTCTTGGTTATTGCGGGTTTCCACAAAGTCATTTTTTGTCATTTTATGCGTGAAAAATTTAGGCTATTAATTGGGAGTAAAAAAGTTATTCTATAAACGAGTAATTTTAAACGTAAACTGCGCAGCATTTTTTCATTTACTAGTAATCCAGGGGAAAACGTTGTCCTGTCACAGACCGGCTTACTGCCGCATATGAATTTTCATGCCAATCGGAAAAAAAATTCAATTTTTTGTTTATCTGAACTGGCATAACTGTAGTGCGACTACGCCCCTTTTTAGTTCAGTTTCCGAAAGTAACTATAGGCACTAATTTACCAAATTTAAGTTTCATAAGACCAAAACCGTCTAAAATACAGCATTTTTATTGATTTGTAGGCGGTAAAAGGGGGTTTGGCTAAATTTTCCTAAACTATCTCGTAGGCGAAAAAAATCGCCTGCCAAAATTTTAGCGCAATCGACCGCGTAGTCAATTTTAATGATTTATGAAAAAGTGAGCGTTGCTATAGAGCAACCACGCCCATTTTTAGTACTGTTCCCGAATGTAGCCATACAAACTAATTTACCAAATTTAAGTCTTATACGACCAAAATTGTCTTAAATAAAGTATTTGTATTGATATGTGGGCTGTAAAAGAGGGCGTCGACACCCATTTTTGATACAGTTTCAGACAGTAACCATACAAATTAAATTACCAAATTTTAGTCTAATACGATCAAAACCTTCCGAAATATAGCATTTTTATTGATTTGTGGGCGGTAAAAGGAGGTGTGGATTTTTTTATTAACCGAGATATTAACAGATATTGTAAATTTAGTTGCCTTAGGTGTTACCGCTCCTGAGATCTTAAGAGACACCGCACGAACTATATATATAGAAGGGCTGTAAAAGGAGGCGTGGCAACATTTATATATCTAGTGACCACCACGTGGTCTCATAGCAAATATAAACCAAGTTTCATTGTAAAACATGCACAACTCAGAAGTTATAATTTCTGAAAAGTAGGCGTAATTATAGTTCGACCACGCCCATTTTTTGTTGAATTGTCGAACTAGAAGCCATACGAACTAGACTACAAAATTTTAGTCCAATACAACCGAATTCGTCTGAAATATAGCGTTTTTCTTAACTTTTGGGCGGAAATAGGGGGTGTGGCAATATTTTTTGTATATTATTAGAGATATTATGCTTGACTTGTTAAATCATTACATATTGCAAATTTGATGCTCTTAGGTCAATTATTGCCTATTTTTGCAAAAGGTGGTAACACATGGAAAAAGTACTCAATTTGGCAAGAAAACAATTTGCCCAAACAAGTCAGAGGGGGTCAGCTAGAGTAGATTGGTAGATGGGTACTTGGGTAGAATGGCACTTTACAAAAAACAAAACGTACGGCATTTGCCAATCTACCCAACCACCCAAGTCAGTGTGAATACCCCTAATGAGAACTTCAAAAGCTGGCTCAGTCAGAACAAAGATGAAATTGCAAGGCGTGCAGTGGAAATATGTTGAGTCGTCTTTAGTTTCAGAAGACGTAACAAACCCGATCTACTGATCATTGACAAGTTTATTATTATTTTTCAAATTGAATTGTGTGTTATTCATCGTCTTTGCGGTGATATGTTTAAATCGTTATTAAGCTTCTACTTAAAACCGGGTAACATTGATTGACTAACAAGGGGTCAGGGATTTTTTAATAAATTATGTTTACAAGTAAATAATAGCTTGCCAGTCGATGAACCAATTTTAAGAGGACCAAAATTTTTAGATCCGCAGGTAGCTTTTACGCAGAGTTTTGTAGCCTCACTAAATTATTGGAACGGTTCCCTAATTTAGCAATTAATGGAAACATTCAACAATCGATTGATGAAAAATATCGACAATTAAAGCAAGATATATATGTAAAAAATCTGTTAAGTCCCTCAAATGAACTATAATTTCCATTGAAAAGTTTTAGTTTGAAGTAGAAGGTTTGAAGGATTTTAGCAATTCCTTAAAGTACAAATATCTTTACAAATTTTCTAAAGCCATGATGGCAATGCCAGAGTCAAATAGTGCTTGCGAACGCGATTTTTCGTAATTAAACCTTGTTAAATCATTACATCGAAACAGATTTCTTAATACTCACATGGCATCAATTTTGCATGTCAAGCAAGGATGGTTGCTGTACATATTTTGAGCCCGCAAAATCGATGATTACATTAGTTCGCAATTAAAAAAATTTCAAAGAAATAAATACTGGTTAATTCTAACCAGTTTTTTGAAGTATTTTCATTAAAAACTTAAATTTTTCTTGATTTCTTTGTTAATACTATTAAAGCCCTATAAAATAGACTCTAAAATAGACTTTATGTTTAAAGCCATAAAGTCATAAAATCAACATTTTATGTTTTGAGAGTGTAATCATGTACAGCTCATTTTTATAAATAAATATATATGTATAGTTACACATTATTTATGTTATGTTATTTATGCTTAAAAATGTTAGTATATTTTTAGTGGTTTTTTAGAATTTGTTAGTAGATTTTGTTAGATTTTTACCCTGCTTGCGGTAGGAAAGCAATCTGGAAAAACGGTCACCCTGCTTGAAAGTTAAGGTTGCCAAAAGTAGCAAAACCTAAAAACGTTCAAAATATTAATGAAATAAAATAAACTTTAAGAAATACAAGGAGGGATTAAATTCCACCTGGAATATGGCAAAAATTACCGTTTTTGGTAATTCGAGCGTATCCTCAAACAAAAACACATTGATAAAAGATGAAATAATTTTTATTGTACAAAGAATATCATAAGCATACATCGGCGTTTACAAAAAGTGGTCTACCGTTTCTGTGAAGTTCTTCGGATTTTGTGATGTAGTGAAGCGAAAAGGTACAAAGGTACCATACAAATTTTTGTAACTTTGGTAACATAAGGTTTATCTGTATGAATTTTACATGTAAGGAAGATGTGCAACTCATTAGTTCCTAAATCTCAAATATCAAATCATTCCGTTCACTCAAACTCGTGTTACAGTAAGTGTGCAACTTTTTTATCATTTTGAAACCAGCGGTTGTGGGCCGTTCATAAATCTCGTAACGCTAGAAGGGGGGCTTAAGAGTGTTCGAAGCACCATCACGATTTGTCACAGGGGCGGGCATTCAAAACGTTACGTGACCTAAGTAAATCGTATGTATTTGCTTATCAGTTTCGTTTTAAGTAAGTTTATTTCATTGAGTAATTAATTACACTCGAACTTCGCTTAAGCAAATCCGAAAGGGACCAAAAAATTAGTTACTTTTGTACAGATCTGGGTTGAAAAGTACTCATTACTAGTGTCCAATCGAAACCGAAACCGAAACTGTAACTGGTTATTAATATGGAAATGTAAGTTTTTTAGAAATAATTTTTTTTTTTATTTAAATGAAACAAAAATACCATTTCATACATAGAAGAAAAAAGTTGAATATAAAAAAGGAGTCTTTAAATATCGAAGTTTATAATAATTAATTGAAGTTTATTATAATAATAAAAGAGATCATGTTGTATTTTATTCCGTTCACACTCAAAACAGTAGGTACCTACAATGTATATTTTTATAGAACTACGAAAAAAGTATAATTTTTTAAAGGTTTAGTATTATAAGAATAGATATATTTCGTTTTCTTTTCCTTAATTTCACTCACACAGAATTCGTTCCGAAGTTTAATTATCATTTTTTGACTTCTTATTAAAAAAAATAAATATTAATTGCAATAGATATGATAAAATCGAAAATGAAAGTTTCAAACGCATAAAATAAATCAAAATGTTTTGCGTTTACACAACAAATAAAATTATAGAAAAATTAATATATATCATAACATAGTATTACTTTTGTTAATATTTTGATTAAACCAAACTTATTTATTTGAAATTACTGTGCAAGAAATTTTTACCAAAATTTTCGGCTTCGGGGTTCGGCCATATTGAGGCCAAATAGCCGAAACTAGCCAAAACTGACAAAAAGGGCCGAAACTGGTCGAAACCGAATATTCGGTCGGACACTACTCATTACAATTAAAATTCAATTGCTTGAAATTGGGAATTTAAAGTTGGACATTTAAATTCTTAAGGAATGCAATCGGAAAAAATCGTCCATTTCAATAACAGGAATTGTAATTTGTAATTGAATACAACCATTCCTCAAGAATGAAATTTACAATTTTCAAAATTCAGAGTATTTATTTCATGCTTGGTTCTTGGACAGTTTCAAAGATATGACTGTTTTTATGTAAAATTAATTATTAAACTGTGCGCTTGTACCCTCCCCCCCCTGTATTTGATAATTTCAGTGTTCTTGAGCAAAGTTCTTCCTATTTTTCTGACTAGTTTAAAGTCAGCATAGAGTGTAACGAAAAAATAAGGCCCACATGGCGTATGAGTAATGTGATCAACATTTTCAAAACAAACAAGTGCACGCATACACTTTAAAAAGAAGTACAAAAGAAGTACAAAAGAAGTAAATAAAATAAATATAGAAGTGCAAAAAAGAAGTACACCCACAAAAAAATATGAAAACATGAGAAGATGCATGAATAAATCCATTGAACAAGAAGTTTTAGATCCAGCTTACAATTCATTGCTTATTAAGGTAGTTATCCAGTGGGACGGATTCCAAAAATCAATTTTTTTTTTTACATTTTTCGCAATAATATAAAAAAATTATATCTTAAAAATATACCCCAAAAGTTTCAGGCCGAAATTTAGAATATTTTTAAAGTTACAGCAAAAAGAAGAAAGTGCGCCCGTAGTGTGTATTAAAGTGCTATAAAAACTTTAGACATTTTTTCCTCGAAACTACGGGGCAGCACTGACTAAAAACTATTCAACCAATTTGCTAGATAGCGAATACCTTGCTAGATCCGGAACCTTTGCACAATCAATTTTTCAATAATAACTTATTTTTTAACAAATAAAAAAGTTAGATTTTACAAATTTTTTGTTCACAAGTTCGGCATTTTTTATTTTTTATTTTAAAATATACATATTACAGGTAAGTGCACTACAATTAAAACTGCAGAACGATATTCTTTTAGATTTTTTATTTCAGATGAACACGTAAGGCTGGGTGCTTTCTCCAAAGAACACACATTTTGTCTAGGACTCTACTTTAATATAAATAATTATAAACAAATGAATGTAAAATTTAATCAAAGAAAATTTTTTTGTCACGTTTAGATACCAATTAAAACTTATTAAAATTTTAAAACGATCGCATTTTATTTTCTTATTTAAAAGAATTTATGCAAAAAAAGTCTAAATTTCGGTCGTCACAATGGACCTTAAAATAAATTAGTTTTATGAAATACTTTTTTAATTTAAAATCAAAAATAAGATAAGAAAACATTAAATAAAAGGTGTTTTCTTAGCTGCCTGAAAACTTAGAATAAAAATACAAGACAAAAATATTATTGGAATGAATATTTTATTATTATAATCTCGTAGATAATTGTATGGCATTTATTTTTCAAATACAATTTCTAGCATATATTAGCCGCGGCTACAAGTTACATAGTCCATTTGATCAGTTCAATTTTTCACTACGTTTTCCAATAAGTCTGGCCATATGGCTTCAATGGTGGCTTGAATATTGGCTTTCAATACGGCATCAAGAGTTGCTAGTTTGTCGGAGTAAACCAATTACGTAACATAGCCACATAAAAAGTAATAGAGGGGCGTTAAGTCGCACGATCGAGGGGGCCAGTTAACAGGACCATTTCTGGAAATAAAGTTGTCACCAAATTGATATTGCAATAAATTGATGGTTAAGCGCGCTGTATGGCAAGTTGCGCCGTCTTGTTGGAACGAAATGTCGAAACAAAAAATCAGTCAGCATGGCTCGATAGCCGCTCGCCATTCACCGTAACGGCATCTCCTTCCTCATTTCGAAAGAAATAAGAACCATTGTGTAAACCGCACCAAACAGTAAATTTTAATGGGTGTAATAGTGATTCGTTAATGGCTTGAGGATTGTCTTCACTCCATATACGGCAATTTTGCTTATTGACAAAGCCATTTAACCTAAAATGAGCTTCATCACTACACACAATTCTTCGGTAAAAATGCTTACGTGTAATGCTTCGCGAACAGATTTATTTTTTCAAAGTAAATTTCCACAATTTTCACATGTTCTGGCGTTAAGCGATTCATGTTGAATTGTCAATCCTTATGCCCATATTACACAAATAATTTTGTTGTTGCTGAACAGAAGTGTCAACACAGTTTGACATTCTCAACTGTCAAACCATAGACAACAACCATCGAAACTTCTCATGCAGCTAAAAAAACACCCTTTATATCTAAGCACATATCGCGCCCGCATTAGATAACCGTCACAACTAAAAAATCACAAATTTACCGAAGAGCCAAGAAACTGTTGAGCCGTTACAGAAGCCACGAAACTAACATAAGAACAGACAAACTGAATTTTTCCAGTTAATGAAGATAGTGATAGAAAATAAATTTTTGCAGTAGTCAGAGATGTGTATTGTGAATTGATTTATGAAAAAATTGTCAAAAAGATGTCAAAAAGATGTCAAAAAGTAGTACAACAAGTAAAAAGAAGTACTTTTAGCTTACTTTGATACAAGAAGTACAGCGAAACAAAAAAAAAAAGTAAAAACTCCCAAAAGGAGTACGGTTGGTCACATTACGTATAAGGAATGAGCAATTATTTTGAAGCGTTGAAAGCGGGCCAGAAAAATGTGGCTTGTAAAAGCTTTCAGACAATTTCAATCGATTTTTTCATATTTACTTGTTGATATGTACAAAAAAACGACATTGCTGGTAGCTCTGTCATAGCCTTTAGCTATTTTGTGCAAAAAAATTACAAAATCCAAAATTTAAATAAAAAAAGACACAGTTTCGATAGTATCGTAAGTATAGACGTAGAATTCCATTTTATACAGTAATAGAGAAAAATTCTGTTTTTTTATTTATTTATTTTTCTCAAAAATATTTTAAAGCATTTCATCTTCTAAATAAAAATTATTCAAAAACAAACTTGTTGTTGTTGTCCTTCTTCAAACTTACCTGATCTAAAAAGCTCACAATTAAATTCATGTAAAAATTTTTTTTGTTAAGAGCAAGATGTTGAAGAGCAAGATCACTGCGGTTGGGCAGCGTTAGAAGGGATGAACCGAATCGTCCACAGAAAATAAACAGAACTTTGCTTACTATGGCGCATGTCACACTTGCGCGGACACGGACAAATTTGTTGTTGTTTTCGCGGGTAAAATAAAAATTTGGAAATTGAGAGAGCTTCTTTTGCCCGTGAAAACAACAACAAATTTGTCCGTGGCCGCTAAGTGTGACATGCCCTTATGTCCCGCTTTTCACTCGTCACACACGAAAATTCTCGAGCTTGCGGCGAAAGCAATTATTGTTCCGAGAGCATTAATTCTCTTGCTCTGGCAGCAAGATCTCTTTGTCCCGCTTTTCACTCGGCAATAATTGCCTTTGCCGTAAGCAGTTTGTCGATTATTCGCCCGTATGAAGTGGTTTACGAAAGTCCCCTTTCTCGAGTTGTCAACAAACTACTTGTGGCGAAAGCAATTATTGCTCATAGAGTTGCCGAATGAAGAACGGCCCTTTGCAGCACAAGGAGAACCAAAACCAATCAGCAGCTGGTAGCAACGTTGGCAGTAATGTTGAAAAAATCCCATTCATGGTAATTTTTAATTGCCCTTAGGAATTTTTGTTTTTGGGAATTCCTATTAAATTTTTTAATTCAGCGTGGTAATTTTTTATTGGCATGGATATTCAGTGGGGTATTTTTTTAATTTCCGTGGGAGTTTGGTAATATTCTTCTTAAATTTTTTTTCTTTTTTAGTAAGCAAAATTTCTAAATGCTTTTTAAATTATTTGTGCTTATGGGACTTATAGTGGAATATTTTATTGCGAATGAGATTTTTGTGGCAAATTTTAAATGCATATGGAATTTGTGGTGGTATTTTAAAAACGCGTTGTATTTTTGTGGTACTTTTTAATGATCATGGGATTTTTTTGATACTGTTTTATTGCGGAAGAAACTTTTTTGTTTATCTTTACCATGGTAGTTTTTGTTGTATTTAATTTTTGTTACTGTCAAAAAGGTAACTTTTTGTCGGAATTGTTTTAAATTTTAACTGGCAACCTTGGCTAGTAGTAGTACATTTTGTTTGTAGCCACATACTGGCTCTCTAGCTACAAGCATCTGTATTCTCTATTGCATTACAACCCAATAAGCCATGAATGTTACTGTGCCAGCTAAATGGTACTTAAAACGGCAGCGTCTGATTTGCTGGTATAAAAACGACATGTTTTTGTACCTTTAAACCGTTCTCTATATAAATGTAAAGTCCTTTTTTATATTTATCAAGAATCGAATTGAAATTTATGTCATATTCACTTGATGAGTCGTTTGTTCTTGTCTTTTTTCCCTCTCTTTTTCACCCGTTTGCCAAAACACGCTGAAATATGCATTGAATCTTGTATTGAAATCAAGGTAGTGCAGTTGAGTTGCCGTTTATTGTTTAGTTTATTGTTGCAACTTAATAAAAACCATTTCAAGAAAAGGTAACAATTGTTTAACAACAAATAAAATTAATGTATTTTCTACATGACCTTGTTATTTATTGTGTTGATTTTCTATGATTTAAATACAAATTCTAATTGTTTGATAGTTTAAATCATTCTTGATTTGAAACACAAATTCTAGTTGTTTGATAGTTTAAAATCGTTTATTGAGTTTTAGGTCAAGTTAAAATAATTAATTTCTCTAACTAGTTAATCAATCAGCTAACTAATAAATCAGCTAGTAATGTTTTTTCTTTTCATATTGAAAATGTTTTTGCTGTTGTTTTTTTGATAAAAATTCGTTAGAGCAATTAATTGTTCTAACCTGACCTAAAGCTCAATAAATGATTTTAAACTATCAAACAACTAGAGTTTGTATTTAAAATCAAGAATGATTTAAACTATCAAACATTTAGAATTTGTATTTAAATCATAAAAAATCAACATTAATATACAACTTAGTAAATGGTACGCTTATATGAAACACACAATGCATAGTTTGCTGACAACGAAACGGTCCGCTTCAGTGCTTTGAAAAGTGCACACCGTTTTCAACCGAGCCGATTGGCTATCTGGGATCGAAAAAAATGAAACCAACTCATGTGTGTTTATATATGTATGTTTTACATACATATTAATAAAAAACAACAACAACAACTACAACAAAAGCAGCACAACAACGAACGACGTGATTACGAACCAAACAAGCAAACACAACAACAACAACAACCTTAAAAACAGCATAAGCAGCTACTGCAGCTAAGCAGCTGAGCAGCTTGTGCATTTCTATTTTATTAGATATTCGTTTTATTCCCACTAAAACTGATATTTTGGCATTTTTTTTTCTTTGTACGATGAATATTAAAGGCTGTAGGTATACCCCAAAGTGTCAAATATCACTTTGAAAAATTTGTATAAATGACCCCCACACAAACCGCGCTGTAAGACGTAATTCTACGTCAAAAGTTAAAGCTGTTATGAAACTTGACTTTTTTTCCAAAAATCTTCAAAGTGCCTGTTTCTGGCATTTCGAATACAAAAAAAAAATTATAAAAAATCGAAAAATCTAAATTTCTCGTTTAAAATGATTTCAGTTATTTTAGTTAAATATTTCTGATTTAAGTTAGAACAAATTTTGAAATTCCAGGTCTGCCAACATATCAGACCCTGATTATAAATTAAAAAAATTAAAAAAAAAAACACAAAAACCAACAAATTTAATTTTTCATCACTGCAACTTGCAAATTCTCTATTTCAAATCCGTTAAAATACCAAAACTCGAAAATTTTGTATATGTTTTAAGTGTTTTTTTTTAGAAAATATTTAGGTTAACATCATTTCAATGCAATTTTATCAAATTTTAATTTTTTTATTACAACAAGATAAAAAATTAAATTTTTTCCAAACTCTAGTATTTTTTATTTGATTTTTATGTGTGATAGCTCATTTTAAAAAACAATTACTTAAAAAAAACTAATACACAAAAGTTTTTAAAAAACATATAACTTTAGTGTTATTTTTATTACTTCTTTCATTAAATATTAACAAAAACACTTGTCAAACGCTTCTCCAACTATCGAGCTCTTGAACGAGTTCTAAAAAATCGTCAATAGGCACAAAATTGTATAGGTTTTAGTTTTAGTTTTATACCAAATCGGTAACATTTTTTCCATAAATATACGACCCATTTTTTTGAAATATATGAACCGTTACAAACAAAATATGTACAGACATAAGTGAAGATCAATTCTGGGCAAAAATTGGATATCTGCATATTTCCAAAAATTGGCAGTAAAGTAAATTCCATATCGCTTTTTTACGATATTTTGAGTATAGTCATTATTCCTTGTGACCACAGATTTGTCGATAATTATTTCTGTGGTCACAAGGAATAACGACTTAACTCAAAGTATCGTAAAAAACGATATTTTAACTGTACGAACTACGACCCATTTTTTTGAAATATATGAACCGTTACAAACAAAATACATGCATACATAAGTGATGATCAATTCTGGGCAAAAAATGGATATCTGGATACTTCAAAAAATTGGCAATAAAGTAAATTCCATATCGCTCTTTTACGATATTTTGAGTTTAGTCATTATTCTATATGACCACAGATTTAACAAATCTGTTTTGTTTTCGTTCATCGAAAACAGAAAGTTTTCAAACAATGCACGAATTTGGAACTTTTATATGAGATTTTCGTCAATTAAATGTTTAACCGTATCAGCGTGTTTCGTCAACGATGAAGAAAAATCGTGCATAATTCATTAAAGATTTCTTTGAGACTTAGACTACTGTGTGCTTTTAACAAAGTTCTTCCGGAGGCAAACATTGGTGCACTCAAGAAGCTTCGGGTGGATGAGTCAATCTGTGTGCTGATAAAAAAACCTGCTTACGAGCAGAGTCGTCAGCGCATCTCTACATGACTCAAAAGCCAGTAGATTTGTGAGTAGGGTTACTCCTCAGGGGGTGTTCTATCACCTTTATTATGGAACCTGGTAGTCAATGAACTACTGAGGAAAATAGAAAAGGTGGGCAGCAAGGTGATTGCCTATGCGGATGGCGTAGCTATTTCTGTAGGAAAGCTATAGGTAAATTATGGGGACTTACCCCTAATATTGCTCGTTAGATTTATGCAGCTATAGTGAGACCAATCTTGCTATACAATTAAAATGCAAATTTATAGAAAAAATACAAAGAACTGCGGCCGTATTTATTAGCGGAGCACTTAGATCCACTTCATCTGAGACGCTAAATGCAGTTCTTCACTTAATACACCTTGATATTATGGGGAAAAAGGATGGCACAGGAAACAGCCATCCGCCCAAGAGCAACCTTGCAGTGGGCTAACACTCGTACAGGTCACTCTTCTATAATCGGTCTTGCAGGAGTAGTTCCTGGCAACATCGATTACACTATTGCCACTCCCTCATTCGAGAACGGCTTTCACACAGTTATCCCAACCAGAACAGAATGGGACGGGTTACTTCCGCTAAACCAGTTTGGCAGCAAAGATGGGGGAGGCGTCTTTTCAATGGACCTGGACATCAGAACCTCATTTAGACTGTCAGATCATTACAGCGTCTATCAAGCAGAAATAATGCCATTTATAAAGCGGTGGAATGGCTGAGGTATAGTGAGATATTAACATTTTTACGGACAGCCAAGCAGCGATTAAATCCCTTGCAGGTGTGTTCCTAGCATCACCAACAGCCCTTAAATGTCGCTCGTCTCTTAATGAGATGGCCGATAAGTTCGAAATTTATCTGGTCTGGGTACCAGGGCATAAGGACATTCCTGGAAATCGTAGAGCGGATGAGCTCGCTAGAGAAGGTAGTACGGGAACGCTGTTGCCTGACATGGAAGCATTAGGCATTCCACTTCCGTCGTGCAAGCAGGCTCTAAGACAACATGCCACAGAAATGGCTAATTTAAGGTGGAAACATAGCACCACCTCTAACACTGCTAGACAGATGTGGCCTAATTTTACTGAAAAACGAACGATGTAGCTCACTCAAATGGCGAGGTAAGATCTTTCCATTCTAATAGGCGTTATAACAGGGCACTGTCTTATAGGTAGGCATGCCTTAAGAATGGGGGCTAATGCGAATGACTTCTGCAGGAGTTGCAGGGATGAGGAAAAGACGGTATCGCACCTCCTCTGTTCATACCCCGCTCTATCCCGCAAAAGACATACGCATCTAGGTAGCAGAGAACTGCACAAGCCTGCTTGAAGTCTATTTCAAGCGCTTGCTTAAAATACAAGTTCAAGCTAGCTTGAGCTTGATAATTTTGAATCAAGCATAGCTTGTAATTGAATATAAATAAGCCCAAGCACAGCTTGCACCTATTCTAGCTTACAAGCGAACGGCACGAAGTTTCAAGTAATGGACAGCTTGATGCCTTCGGCAAAAGCTTGTAAGCTCGCAAGTATCCAAATTATTGAATTATAGCAAGTATCCAAAAAATTCAATGAGCTTCTTTAGAGAGAGCTTAAGCGTAATAGGACTTTGAAGGATTCTGTGGACTCCGTGGTGTGAAGTTTTAGGATAAATGATTTCGAAGATGCTGTCAAACTTTAAAATTTAAGATGGCGGATAGAGTTGCCATCTAGATTTTTTTTATTTTTGCGAATTCTTGTCATTTTGAAATTCTGACAACGGATTTGATTTCGAATATATTGTCACAGTCTTAAAATTTAAGATGGAGGTTAGGGTTGCCATCTAAATTTTTAACACAGTATTGTCACCTAATAATATGTATTTTTAAAAGTTTTACACATCATTTATCAGTGTTAAGGGGTCGCTGATTTCGAATCTAAAGTCAGAATTTTAAAATTCAAGATGGTGGATAGGGTTGCCACCTTTATTTTTTGTAGTTTTATGAATTCGGGGCTGGCAAAAAAAATGTTACACCAAAAATGGGTCGCTGAATCCGAATCCGTCGTCAGAATTTCAAAATTATAAAATGTTGAAATAATAGGGTTGCCACCTAATAATATGTCTTTTTAAGAGATTTAAACGTCATTTATTAGTGTTAAGGGGTCGCTGATTTCGAATCTGAAGTCAGAATTTTAAAATTCAATATTTTTAATAGATTCGGATTCAGCGACCCATTTTTGGTGTACCATTTTTTTTTTGCCAGCCCTGAATTCATAAAACTACAAAAAATAAAGGTGGCAACCCTATCCACCATCTTGAATTTTAAAATTCTGACTTTAGATTCGAAATCAGCGACCCCTTAACACTAATAAATGACGTTTAAAGCTCTTAAAAAGACATATTATTAGGTGGCAACCCTATTATTTCAACATTTTATAATTTTGAAATTCTGGCGACAGATTCGGATTCAGCGACCCATTTTTGGTGTACAATTTTTTTTTGCCAGCCCCAAATTCATAAAACTACAAAAAATAAAGGTGGCAACCCTATCCACCATCTTGAATTTTAAAATTCTGACTTTAGATTCGAAATCAGCGACCCCTTAACACTGACAAATGTGTAAAACTTTTAAAAATACATATTATTAGGTGGCAATACTGTGGTAAAAATTTAGGTGGCAACCTTAACCTCCATCTTAAATTTTAAGACTGTAACAATATATTCGAAATCAAATCCGTTGTCAGAATTTCAAAATTACAAGAATTCGCAACAATAAAAAAAAATCTAGGTGGCAGCACTATCCGCCATCTTAAATTTTAAAGTTTGACAGCATCTTCAAAATCATTTATCCTAAAACTTCACACCACGGAGTCCACAGAATCCTTAAAAGTCCTATTACGCTTAAGCTCTCTCTAAAGAAGCTCATTGAATTTTTTGGATACTTGCTTTAATTCAATAATTTGGATACTTGCGAGCTTACAAGCTTTTGCCGATCGTTTTAAGCTTTTCAACTTTCCGCCCGACAAAGTAAGCCGAAACAAGCCAAGCCAACGAGCAAGCATGAATATGGCTTGTATCTGTTTGGTATTTTTGCAAGCTGGCTAAAGCTTGTTTTTTCAAGATTGGATACGTGCTTGAATTTAAGTACTTGAAAAAGCTTGAACTTCAAGTAGGCTTGTGCAGTTCTCTGCTAGGTAGCCTCTTTTTTGATGATCTCAGGGATCTTGAGGTAGTAGATGTTAGGTGTTTTATTATTTACTACTGCTTTTTTTTATTAGTACAGGTTGGTTCTGCGGCAGTACTAAGGAGAGCAGGAGGGGGGGAATAGATCCCTGTGGTATCAAAACGAACAAAATATCTGGTCTATGTGGTTCGTTTTGAACGCCAACTTCACCTAACCTAAACTGTGTCGTGAATGTCCTTTTTTTCGACGTGTTAGGGTAACAGGCTGACTTCAGCATTGTGATGCAATGCTGGAAAAGTACTCGATTTTGAGAAAACATCGATGTTTCTCAACAATATATCGGACAATATCGATGCACTGTCCCGATACATTACATAAAAAACATCGATGTATTTTTCAAGTGGACACTTATATCTTTCTGTCTTCACTTAGACGATAAAACTTGCAGTGCAGCTTTATAGAATTCTTATAAAATAGTTTTCCAAATAAATAAATTTCGGTTGAAAAGCATTGAAAGCAAGAAGGAAAGATGTGAATTTTGAAATTAAATTAGTTTTTTATTCAATATAATTTCTCAACTTCAATACACTTATTCCAATGATCATTGAATTATTTTATACAATTTCTGTGATGATTTTCCAGAAGCTCTGCAAAATGCTTTTTCACGGCTACAATAGCTTCTTCGTTCGACGAAAAATGCTTTTCACGAAGAAAGTGTTCAAGTTTCTGAAGAGTTATTAGTAGCTTGGAGCCAAATCTGGTGAATACGGTGGGTGTTGAAGAAATTCGTACTTTAATTCATTTAATTCAGTCATCGTCAAAAAAATTGTGTGGACATGTGCATTGTCTTGATGAGAAGGTTGAAATAATATTCAGAGTTAATTGTTTCACCATCATAAAAACTCATACGCCATAACATTTTAACTGCCGATCGTTCTGACTTCACCTGTTTTAGAGGTGAACAGCCAGCTTAAGTCCACTGTAAACGTTCTTGTGTCAGTTTAAGATCACGGTGGTAAATCCAAATCTCATCCATAATTGTAAAACGACGCGCAAACTCTGTTGTATTCCGCTTAAAACTCTTTAAATTACGCTGACAAAATTTCTTTTCAATTTAGTTTTAATGAATTTTTTGACGAATGTGGCATTAACTTTCCGAACAGATTTTTCATATGTAATTCTTCTAATGCTAAATGAACGCTTCGATCTTCACAAACAATATCATACACTTACTCAATAATTTCTGGTGCTGTTGCACTTTTTAGACTTGTACGACCACGTTTAAACTCTAAAACTTATCGATGCTCAGTTGGAAATTAAGGAGCAGATTTATTTAACACTTTTAACATTTTTGTTTGAATTTCAGTTGCTGATAAGCCTTCCAGAGCAAAGAATACAATCACTGCATCATATTCGGTTTCTTCCATTATAAAAAAACTAGCTGAACCCGGTGTGCTTCGCTACCCCCATCGTATAAAATAAAATTAAAAGTATTTATATATTTACAAAAATTTATTTATTTAATTTAATTATTGCAATGCTTCGCCTCTTTTTTTGCTGTAAACCAATTAGAATTCAGCACTGAATCGCATGTAATTTGCTTCATGCTCCCCCTTTTTATTTTTAGACCAATCAAAAAGCAGCAATTACACAATCAGCTGTTTCGCAGTCAGTTGTGGGAGAATGAGAATGGGGTTACCTCACTCTCTATTTTAATTAACACGTATTAGTAAATCAGCTGTTTTGAAGACAGTGGTGGAAGAAAGAGAATGGGGCTACCCCACTACTTTAATTAATATGTATTTTAAATTTGTGGTAAAGCCGTTAATAAACGTAGTAAAAAAGTAGGTGCAGAAGTGTGCATGGTCGAAAAATATTATCATGTAATAAGTATTCCTGAGTCAAAGCTGAACGCTGTAAAAATTTAAGATCGGTTATCAGGTCCAGCCAATATATCGCAAACAAAGGGGCGTGCTCCGCCCACTTTTCTTTTGGTACGTATTTCTATTCATGCCAATACCATACATAGCAAATACTGCCGCCGTTGGTCAAAAAATCCCCAAGATATGACGATTTTAAATTTTGGGTTATATGGGCGAGGCCACGCCCCTTCGTCCACTCACAACTTTATATAGTCAAGATTTTATTATTTCGTAAGAATATTCTATTGTGAAAATTTAATGACGATCGGTCCAGTAGTTAAGACTATATTACGATTTTTAATTTTCCTAAAAATGGGCGTGGTCCCACCCACTTTTCTCCTGTTGCGTATTCCTAATTATGCCAATACCATATGTACCAAATAGCATCAACGTAGGTTAAAAAATGCCCAAAACATGGCGATTTAAATTTTTTGGTTATATGGTCAGTGCCACGCCCCTTTGTCCAATAAAAACTTCATATAGCCTTTTATTCTTTCCAGAGTCATAGTAAAATGCTGTGTAAGTTTCAGGAAGATCGGTCCAAGGGTTTGGCCTCCTATAAAGCACAAACAAACAAACAAACAGACAGACATTCATTTTTATATATATAGATTGAAAGCAGTTTAATTATAATTAAAATAAAGTGGGGCGAAGAAGGGGGATTTGGTAATAAAAAAATCTTTGGCTACCTTAGCTGTAGATAAAAAGTATATAAAACTTTACGTAAATACATATTACAAAAAAAGTATTTTGTATAGCAAACATTGTTAGTGGTATAAGTAAGTATCTGAATTAAAAAAGGGGGCGGTGAAGTGGGTGTGGTTCATAGTAATATGGCGACGTTAACAGTATTAAGAGCAATATACTACCAAATAAAAAATAATCCGTTGGAGGGGGCGTGGCGTAAGAAATGTTTATTTCTACCTCGCCTGGAGTATAATCTGTTAAAAACTATATGGGAGCAATTACATAATTTTAAAAAAGTGGGCGTTAAAGTGGGCGTGTTCGAAAAAAGTACCCTATTAATCATGCCAGAGTCCCAGTTAAATGCTGTGAAAATTTCAGGAAGATCGGTCCAGAGGTTTGGTCTCCTATAAGGTACAAACAAACAAATAAACAAACACACATTCCATTTTATATATATAGATACACTGACACCTTTACCTAAAATGGCTTGTAAACAAAGAAAAGTGGAGTTTACGATCTAGCGGAAATGGTCTTTCACACTAACAAAATACACAGATATGTACTTGCTACGTTCTTGCAAAAATGCATCACTGAAAACCTGAAGCTTCTAAATGCTACGCATACGCGACAATAGATTGCAAGCTTAATCAGCTGATCAACTGCTTTCAGTTGATCAAAAGTGTCAATAATTTGCGAGGAAAATTAAAATTAATTAATTAAATACAAATGATTTCTTCAGCAGCTTTTTCTATTAAGGAGTCTGTTACTGTTGCTGTTTCACTTTTTTTTTCGGCATACAGAAAAATGTATACGCCACAAACTGATAAAGGCAATTCACGATATTGTTGTATTTATAAAAAGAAAAAGCATTGATATGCATTTGCAACATTCATGCATTTGCAATAACAAAAGGCTGTTGCATAAGCAACCCCATAAATATTGCATGGCGCTTTTATAAATGAATGTGTTAATTTTGCATTGAACACCACCACCGATACTTTTTGAGCAATGTTGATTGGGAATCTGTTTTCATTGTTTACATTATTAGCGACAAAAATAATTAAATTTTTAATAAAAGAAAGAAGTGGTAAGGAAATGAAGGTTAAAACTCCCTCCTTAAAAGAATGGAAAATGCCAACAAAAAATGGCCGGAGAAAGAAATTCGAAACGACAGAAAATCAGCTGTACAAAAATCTACCCTTAAAAAGTCGCATTTGCAACAATGCAACAAGATCGTAAATTCCTCTATTGTTTTTTTTTTCTTTCTTTTACATATTAGCTGCGGCTAGTTTTGCAACAAGTTTTGCAGAGAAACCCTAAAAAAAACTGTTCACAATTGATGGAAATGTTTGCAATTGCATAATTTTGCAATCTATAGCATATTCGATCCAGAACTGTTAACCTAAAAAACTGCCGATCGAAATAACATTTTTGTTTGTTCAAATGAAAGATGAAATATTAAATATATCCTCTACTAGTTAATAGGTGTCGCTTTCAATTCTTTTCTACCAATCTGTACAAATACGATATCTTTATAATAAAGGTATTCAGTACAATTTCAATACAATCAAGTGCTAAACTGATATGTCAAAATCAGCTGATAGATTTCTACAGCTAAAAATCTGTGGTTTTAATAACTCATGTAACTAAAAATGTATTTTAATTTTAATATAACAGTCGTTAACACTTTTAATGCATTTTCATACATACTCGGAAATTCGGAAATGTTTTAAATCTCTACCAGCCCCATTGCAAAATTTTTATTTTTTTATTAATAAAGTGCAGCTTTTAGACTTTAAAGCTGTAAATCAAAAATAATTTGGTACTTGATAAAACGCATTCCCAAAACGATTCATCACTACACTCAATAATTTTGACGATTCCTACTTAACAAATGGTATCTGCTTAACAAATACACGGCTATATAAAATAAAATTTTGCGATATTGTTGTATTTATAAAAAGAAAAAGCATTGATATGCATTTGCAATAACAAAAGGCTGTTGCATAAGCAACCCCATAAATATTGCATGACGCTTTTATAAATGAATGTGTTAATTTTGCATTGAACACCACCACAGATACTTTTTGAGCACAGTTGATTAGGAAGCTGTTTTCATTGTTTACATTATTAGCGACAAAAATAATTAAATTTTTAATAAAAGAAAGAAGTGTTAAGGAAATGAAGGTTAAAAGAATGGAAAATGCCAACAAAAAATGGCCGAAGGAAGAAATTCGAAACGACAGAAAATCAGCTGTACAAAAATCTACCCTTAAAAAAATCGCATTTGCAACAATACAACAATTTCGTGAATTACGCTTTTGGTTTTTTTCTTTCTTTTACATATTAGCTGCGGCTAGTTTTGCAACAAGTTTTGCAGAGAATCCCTAAAAAACGGTTCACAATTGATGGAAATGTTTGCAATTGCATAATTTTGCAATCTAGAGCATATTCGATCTAGAACTGTTAACCTAATGAACTGCCGATCGAAATAACAGTTCAAATGAAAGATGAAATATTAAATATATCCTTTACTAGTTAATAGGTGTCGCTTTCAATTCTTTTCTACCAATCTGTACAAATACGATATCTTTATAATAAAGGTATTCAGTACAATTTCAATACAATCAAGTGCTAAACTGATATGTCAAAATCAGCTGATAGATTTCTACAGCTAAAAATCTGTGGTTTTAATAACTCATGTAACTAAAAATGTATTTTAATTTTAATATAACAGTCGTTAACACTTTTAATGCATTTTCATACATACTCGGAAATTCGGAAATGTTTTAAATCTCTACCAGCCCCATTGCAAAATTTTTATTTTTTTATTAATAAAGTGCAGCTTTTAGACTTTAAAGCTGTAAATCAAAAATAATTTGGTACTTGATAAAACGCATTCCCAAAACGATTCATCACTACACTCAATAATTTTGACGATTCCTACTTAACAAATGGTATCTGCTTAACAAATACACGGTGCTGAGCTTGTTAGCTTGCTAACAAGATGCTAAGTCTTTTCCCATACACAATTTTTTGTCCCAAGGACTTAACAAATTTGTAAATTTTAGCAAGTTAGCAGGGCTTAACAAATACAGTGAGTACCATTAATATAAACTGTGTGAGCTGTTCTACGTAAGTTTTACATCTTTTTACTTAAGTACATATTACATTCGCCAAGTAAACGAGTTGAATTTATGAGTACCTCATAGTATATTCTGATAATACCTACTTCAATAGCTTTTTATTAAGTCCATGGGTATTTTTAGCCAAGATTTTAATTTTTTGTTCCCGTGACAATTTTGTCGGTTGTTTTTCCATTGCTTGTTGTTGTACATAATGTTTTGCTTCTGTATTCTTTACGAAAGATTTCTTTTTCGCTGGTTCAAACCTTTTGATTTGATATATCGTTGATGTCGTGGACGAATCTTGTTTTTGCGATGTCAGTTTATTTTGCTCCGTGCCTTGAACCAAGTAATCGAATGATAAAAAGCAGGAAAAACTGAAAGAAAAAAAAAAATTTTTACATTTTTTGGGTTATTATTTTTAGTGAAAAAATAAGCTACTTATGGTGCATTAACCCCTTTGGATACAACCCCAGAGAATGATTTGGAACTTGAATAAACTTCAATGCTCACGCTAATCCTGTTAACAACTTTATTTCATGCTTGAATAAGTTTGACTGATTTCTTTAGTAATTGTTAGAATTGAAACGTTCGATCGCTATGTTTTATTTTCTGCATTTGTTTAAAGAAAATACCTTATAGCTAATGCTGAATACAAACAAAATGTATTCAAGTGTGTGTGTGTGAACAACATTTCTATGAATGTTTCTTTGACTTTCCCCCAGTTTTAACCCAAAATAAGCAGTGGTTTGTCCTTTTAGCGTGCACATTTTCACAAACATTTTGCATATTTATATGTCACCTGAAATTCAAAAGACTTAACCATGGTAGAATAATTCTAAGGTAGACTAGAAACACACTCTGGCTAAATTCGTAAACGCATTTATGCAATTATTTTGTATTTAATTTTGATTTGGTCTAAAGCTGATTAACCAAAACTGAGCAACTATATTCAGCAGAGTTACAGTGCACCCTAAACAAGTGCGCGTTGCGCTGCGTACCCAAGCGCCACGCAACTTTATTTTACGCTTAACCTTTATTGCATAAATGCGTTTACGAAGGCAGCCTCTCTCCGACTATAACTAAACAACAAAATTGCCAAAAAAGTGTCGATGCGACAATAGGGCTGTGCACATTTCAAACCGCTCATCAAATCATTTGTCAAATCGTTTGACCACAGAAGTGTTCAGACTCATCAAATTTTTCGTCAAATTTTATTTTATTTTGAACACCGAAGTAAGCACATCGCGATGATGGAAAAATTTTAATACCACTTGTTATTAAAATCGTATTGGAAGAAGAAGAAATTATTTTATAAATTATTATAAATTGTTTGCAACAGTTATTTATTATTATTTTCTTCCGCTCCCTCTTTTGCCGCGATGTGCTCAGGTTGCAAACTTTTTTGAACTGAGAAAATTGTACTACACAATTTGACGAGTGATGAGTGTTCACACTGGTCAAATCGTTCGTCAAATCAGCAGAAGAATCAAAAAAGTTTGATTTTCATCAAACGATTTGGCCAACAATTTGATGAGTGTTCACACTCGTCAAATCGCCATCAAACCCATACAAATTCTGTTGGTCAAATCAATTGTCAAATCATTTGATGATCGATTTGATGAGCGGTTTGAAATATGAACAGCCCTAATAGCCCCGTTTACACTTCAAATCGCTCATCAAATCGTTTGTCAAATCGTTTGACCACAAAAGTGTTCAAACTCATCAAATTTTTCGTCAAATTTCATTTTGTCTTGAACACCGAAGTAAACACACCGCGATGATGGAAAAATTTTAATACCACTTGTTATTAAAATTGTATTGGAAGAAGAAATTATTTTATAAATTATTATAGAATATTTGCCACAGTTATTTATTATTATATTCTTCCGTTCTTTCTTTTGCTGTGATATGCTCAGGTCGAAAACTTTTTTGAACTGACGAAATCGTTCTACAGAATTTGACAAGTGTTCACATTGGTCAAATCGTTGGTCAAATCAGCAGAAAAATCTAAATATTTTCATTTTCTTCAAATGATTTGACCAACGATTTGATGAGTGCTTAGACTCGTCAAATCGCCATCAAATCCATGGATATTTCTGTTGGTCAAATCGTTTGTCAAATCAGTTTATGAGCGATTTGATCAATATGAACAGGCCTAATAGCAACAAAGGCTGCAGTCAGCTGTAAAGCGGGATTCACTTTCACTTTCAGCAAGTTTTCTGCACAAATTGCAGTTATTTTAATCAAGTCAAAGGCGCCAGCTACATGTTCAATATTTATTGTGATACTTGTAACGCGATCCAAAGTCATGGAATGATGGATCGCGATTGAATGCTACACGTTCAATATTTACCGCGTCAGTATTCATACAATTTTTGCTTAGTGTGTTCATGAAAACCTAACTGCACAACTCTACAAGTCCTCAACTGTACAGGCAAGTGCACTGAATCGCGAACACCCCTAATTTTTATTTCACCGCCAACTGCCGTATCACGTATTGACAGTTATTGACAGTTTTGCAATCCGCGATCTAGATTTTAAAATATTTAAATATTTTGTATATGGATCACGAACCATTAATGCTACACGTTCAATTAATATCACGACATTGTATATTGATCAAGTTTTTGTTACTCTCGTATTGAGTGTGGAGAGAGATAAGGATCAAAAACTTCATATAAAAAATTGCAATACTTGCTGAAGGTGGTCAGTGCATCCGCCTTAACGCAAGGTGCACGAGAAAATTTCCGCTTAAAAAGGGAAAGAAGAGAGACGCCATATTAGAGACTCAGAAAAAATTTTACAGTTGGGAAGAGGAAAACTCACATGTAATTTTTTTATTTATTTTTTATTTCATGTAACGTGCACAAAATCGCAATTGCATCGGCAAAATAGTTGACATTTTTAACCTATACCAATGCCGATTTTTTTTTCAACCGATTTCGATTATATAATTTTGAACCGATGTCGATGGAGATGCATGAACTTTCTTCCGATACCAACCGTTACCGATGCCGATTAATTGATCGAGCACTAGAGCTGGGCGATAAGAAAATTAATCTTCATCAAAACAATCAAAGGGGGGAGGGGTGGTCCATGGTTATGAATGGTTAAAATGAAGAAATTTTTGCAGATAAATGATATGTCATATGAAAGAGTAGGGAAAATACAAATTTTAAAAAATGTGCAACAAAAACAATTTTTGGCCTATTTTTTGCACAAATTCGATACTTTAGAGGTTTTTTTAAAACAAAATAAAACATTGCATTGGTAAGGTAACGGTAAACCTTTTCTCATTTTCCCAATTCACTTGACTGAACTTTTAGACAAAGAAAATTTTCAATTGAAATTTCAATGCGTTTATCTCATTCTGAGCCTTAAGAAAATGCGTTGTACTGAGAAAATATATAGTTTTTGAGATATCGCAATAATTTTGATGTCATAAGGACGGGAATTTTTTCAACATACTATTTAACGTACTAGCTAAAATACTTTTGTTAACCATTATTTTTATCAATCAACGACTTTTCTTACAAAAATGCGTTATACTGAGAAAATCTTTAGTTCTCAAGATATCGCCAAAAGTTTGATGTCATAATAACTATTTTTTTTTTTTGATTTAAGAAGAGTATATTTCTAACAAAATACAAAATTATAACATAAATTGTTTAGAATCTATGTTAAGAAAATTATAATAAAAATAAACTGTCCATTTCAGCCCTAGAAAGGACTTTGACCTAGCTTCTATTGATCAATTGTGTTGTGCGTGTTATTAAATATTTGTTTACAAATGACCGAGAACTGGACCTACGTGTTAAATGCCGACTCCGAACGGCTTATGTTCTCAAGAAGCTGTACATGGCAATTTTTACTCTCTGAGGTTTGCCATTGTCTGCAGAGAGGTGGCGACCGAACAGAGAAATTAATTCGATTGAAAAAACTTTCTGTCTGAGCTGGAATTGAACCCGGGCTACCACAGTTCTTTAGCTTAGGGGCCACACACTCTACCCACTAGGACACGGTCGCCACTAGGCCAAGAAAATTACATTTTTAAATTACAAACTTTAAAAATGTTTACCCAAATTTTTTTATAACTCTGTTATACAGGACTTTCTTAAAAGTCAAACTAAAAAAAAAAGCCAAGCCATAATAACAATTGCCGTTTAAAAAAGGTATTCAAATTATATTATGTGATTTTTAATATTTATGCCATTTTTTCATAATTAAACAAAACAAACACAAAAATGTTTATATTTTGCATTTGATTTTTAAATACTTTAATTTGAAGATTTCAAATTTTTTTATGGTATTTAATAATTTTATCGCAGGCGAAGCAGCGGGTATTTGCTAGTGTTTTGATATTCTGTTTCACAATATAACATAAGTACCGTTGTTACTGTAGCGAAAATCATTTCAAATTATGAAATGTTTGCTTCGTTGCTAAGCTTCTCTATAGAATTTGTGTATTCGATGTCAACGCTACACTGAAATGCAGTGCACTGAAGCATTACACAGTAGTGAAGTGCCACAAATAGAATGTTTTGTGCAGCTCTTTAGTGGATATCAGTTTGAAAAATATGATTTTTCAGAAAACGCATTTTAAGATTTGTTTAACGATCTTTTATTTATTTATTTATTTAATTTAAATTTAGTCTACTGATCAAGATCTTACAGACTATTTCATAATTACAAAAATATTTCCACCAGCAATAAGAATAATAGATACAATACTATGATATAATACTAGTGATAATTATATAACATTTCAAAGACATTCCTTTTAAAAAGATTAAAATCATTACTAAAATCAATGTTATTCGCAATGAAGTTACAATACATCAAGCATCTAGATATTGGCTCATTCATGCCATAATTAGTTCTATGAAATGGAACGTAAAATAAAGCACTCTCCCTTAATGGTCTTAAACGGAATTAAAGTTAGTAGTTCCGGACAATTAATATTGCTATCTAAGATGCGCTTAATAAATAAAACGCTCTGTGCATGTCTTCTTTGCGACAAGTGTTGCAAGCCTAATAAATTGCAACGCTCATTGTAAGATGGCATATTCTCGAGAGAAAACCTCCGTCGTAGAGCGAATCTTGTGAATTTTTTTTGAATTCGTTCAATACGACTGCTCTCACATTCATAAGAAGGGTCCCACACAATACTTGAGTATTCAAGATGAGATCTTACTAAACTTGCGTAAAATGTTTTTGCTGTCAAAGGATCTAAAAATTCTTTCGAATTTAGTTTTAGAAATCCAAGTAGAGAACAGGCTTTAGATACTATGAAGTCACGATGGTGGCTAAAAGAAAGCTTGGTATCAAAATATAAACCTAAATCTTTAACAATTTTGTCTCTCAAGAAGACGTTATTGTTTCCATAAGAATAATTATTATTTCGAGTGCGTTTGTGAAAATATGGGTTCCTTTCGTATGCGATAACTTTTATATGAAATCGTTATCGGACAAACCGCTTGCGGAACATGTGCTACACATCATTAGCTATCGAAAATGTTTTTGGTCTAGTTTCATGAGACGGGTACCTGGGTACCCGAACCGACTTTGAAGTCAAATATTTTTGAAGCCAACAAAGTTAAAAATTTGAGGTTCCATGACATCTTACAAATTGCCGTTTTCTACCGTTTTTTGCATTTCTAGCTTTCTAGCATTGTTTGGGTAGTTTTAGAGCCGACCCAAATAGTCAAATAGCCCTTACCCTTCTGATAAGGGTACCCAGGTACCCGTAAATTTCTACACACACACATTTGGACTATATACTCCAAAACTACTGGCCGATCTAGCTGAAATTTTGGCAGTTTATTTGTTTTGAGTACGAGATGGTTAAAAGATTTGCCACACCCCTTTTTACCGCCCACTAATCAATAAAAATTCTATATTTCAGACGGTTTGGGTCGTATTAGACTAAAATTTAGAAATTTAGTTAATTTGATTATTGTCGGCAATTACTAAAAATGGGAGTGCCGTTTACATTATTATGCCCAATTTTTAGGAGATAAACGTGGAGGGAAGCAAAGCTCGTCGGGTATAAACTATAATGGTATAAAAAAACAAAAGTGAAAAATCAGCAGCTAATGCAGCATTGTGCTATGCTTTAGTGAGCTTGTTGAACATTGGCCACATGCAGTCATCGCATTTCTTGCGTGTCTTTCTGTTGGATTTGCCATTTATAGCCATGGAAATGTATCAATGACCCTTTTATGGCCACCTGCCAGTTATATCTCTCTCAGTGAAACCGGATGGGACTGCAACGTCCGGGAAAACTGGCTCAGAAAGGATTTTATTAATCACTAGCTGATATACCCGGTGTTGCTCGAGAGTCATTTATATAAATATTTTAATATACACATTTCGATTAAATGTTTTTGAAAATTTTGGAATTTTGTAAAAACGTGTTGAATTTAAGTTTGAGATCACTATAAAAATATTAGTTAAAAAATTTACCAAGCTCAAAAATTTATCCTCTTTGGTGCCATTATGTTATTTGCTGCAAGTTCACGCTGTGTGCGAAAAGAACTAAATTGAGTAGCAGTTACCGACTTTTCTAAAATATTGGAATCGTGTCGGTAATGCAGTACTTATTTCTAATTTATAATATTTACCAGCATACTTTTAAGCATACTTTCGGTCAGTATGCAATTGAACCGAAAAATTTGTTCAATGCAGCCAAGCTTACAACCATGGCTGGAGAGTTATAATGTCAAAATTTCGCTGTCTTTTATATGTCGGTACATTTAATTGGCGTGGAAATTTGACTTTCAACAATATTGTTCAAATAAAACATTAAACATGAAAAAATTAACTTTTATAGCATTCTTATTCACAGTCATCTTTTCGATGATATAGTGATATATATAGAATATTTAAAGTACCATTGATAAAGAACTGAGTGACAACGGTGAAACAATAGTGAGAAAAATGACAAATCACAACAAAACAAATTTAACAGGAGGGTGGCGGGGGTGGGTAGGCAAGTAAGTAGATTACTATTTGGAAGATTTTATAATTACTCTAAACACATAACTTCATTCTTAGAGATAAATGAGGACGCTCAAATTACAATATATAGAGAATTTGAAAACAAAACTCAGTTTTATTGAAAGTCTGGTATGAAAAAATAGATTTTAAGCCATAACTTTTGATTGGAAAGAGGAGATATTGGGGTAATTTTTTCACATAAACTATTTTTGAGACTTTATTTTTTTGTAAAAAACATAAAAACAATATTTTGGAAAAATAAATTTCTTGAAAAAAATCAAAGGGACTATAAAGAAGATTTTATATAATCCAAAATGTTTGTAATTACTTTAGACACACAACTGCATTCTTAGAGATAAATGGGGACGTTCAAACTATGTAGAGAATTTTAACACAAAACAAAGTTTTATCAAAAGTCTGGTATGAAAAAATAGATTTTTAGCCATAACTTTTGATTGGCAAGAGATATTGGTGTAATTTTTTCACATAAATTATTTTTGAGACTTGACTTTTTTGTAAAAAATATAAAAACAACATTTTGGAAAAAATAAATTTCGCGAAAAAAATCAAAGGGGGTACCCTTGTTGTTTTGATGACAAAAACAGTAAAATAATTTTTGCGCTTAGCTGGAAGAATTTTTGCAAATAAGTGCTATGTCATATGAAAGGTAACCAGATGTGCAATTTTTAATTGATTTCGTTTTTACAACAACAACAATTTTTGAGTCATTTTTTGAGTAAAAAGTCAATATTTTGGACCTTTTTTGACATAATCATAAAACATATATACACTGACTTAACGGTACAGTTCTACCTATTTTTGTGAAATAATTTTATTGAACTTTTGAACAAAAAAAAAATTTGAATGAAATATATTAATGGACAGCGGAGATATTTGCATCCAAAGACCAAACTTTGATTTTCATGTCGTTTTTTTCTCATTCTAAGGCAACGATGTTTTATGAAAAAGTCGTTGTACTGAAAATTTCTCTAAACTAAAAAGGTTTTATAATAACAAAATTGCCGTTTGTTGAAAAATTTCAGAGGAGGCGTGGCAAAAACTAAGTATGTAACATTTTAAGTTAGGATGCACTTAATATTTATACCTAGTTTGAGCAAAATTCGTTGAGCCGTTTAGATTTGTATAAAGGTCAAACAAACAAACAAACAAACAGAAAATGAGTTTTATTACTATAGATAAGCTCAGAAGCAGTGTTCTCTTTGGTGTATCGTGTTGTTCGGTTATGAGTGGCCTTTTCTTTCATGTCTTTACCCGGCAAACCAAACTTGACGACTTTGTCGAAATTCCGACCAATTCGTAATTATTTCGAGCTGTCGTAAAGAATTCGTTACTATTTCGTTACATCAAACTTCGGAACAGTTTAAATCTTGAAACGAATTTATGCCGAGTTTTGATATGTGCTGGCGCTAAATAATAAAAAGGAAACACTGTATCAAAACACTAATATTTTAAATGTATACAAAACAAGTTGCTTAAATATTTCTACCACCGAAACACTTTTCCTACTTCATAAAATTCAGTCAAAATGTCTTCATTTCCATTTAGAATTTTCCTCAGTGTTGCATATTTTTACACCTTTACTGTAAACCTACTATGTATAAAAACGTTAGTTTTGGAATCGAAGCAGGATCTGGTAAAATATATATTTATATTAGTTTCTTGTTAATAATGTTTTGATTTCTTAATATCGATTTAAAATTAGATCTGCCTACTCATGACTTGAACATTATGGAACTTAGCACCCAAACAAACGATTATTCTAAAAATATTACCAATCCGACAAAAAAGAAATCAAAAGATACGCTGTATGGTAAGGTTTTAAAGTTTGTACGCATGTAAAAAACAAAATATATATAAATATAATTTTCTTTCTTACATATGTGCAGAAATTCGTGACAGACTTGAAACTGTTATACAACAAAATGAAAAAGTTCTGGAAGAAAATCGAAAAATTATCAATCATTTTTCAGAAGAGTTTGTGGCATTAAGACGACAAGTCGAAGAATTAATAAAAACATCAAAAGGTCTACAACTTAAAAATTGTTTGCTGCCAGAACTTCCTATTACATCAAAAGATGACATATTAAAATTTGAAGCTGATTTCAAATTTAATAAAGATATGTAGAAAGAATTGGTATGAGACTCTAAAATTTTAATGAATTTAAGTTAGTTATTCTTACTTTTCAGATAGATAAATTTTGCCGCCAAAACAATGATGACGTCATAAAATTCATCACATGTAATTTAAAATTGATTTTCGGCGATGATAAATTAGCATCACACTTCTCATGGACAAATGCCAGTTCGAATATATCTATTAAGGAGTTCCATATAATTCAAGCTCTAAAAGGTACTTTTACAGTAAAAAAAATACCTTAATCCCTTTATTTTGAAAAATTTTCTCATAATTTAAAATAAGACTTGGAAAAAATGTTGCTCTTTGTCAATAAAAATAGGAGACGTTTACACGCTAAAGTGCTTAGAATTTTAAAAATCAGAAAACATTGTTTTTTATATTTTTTGTTATTTAACTGTTTGTTATTTTATGCCCTATGGCCGCTCTTTAATGTCTGTTTACGCCAAACATTTTTGGGCAAAATTTTGTACTTAACTTTATTTCATTAATTTTATATTAACTTGAATTAAAATTATTTTTTCAGATGCTTGCGTGCTTTCTATTGAGCACGCAAAAATATCAAAAATCGATGCAACAATTAAGAAATATTTCAATAATGCAAAGGACCGTTTTAAAAAAACCGAAAAAAGGCAGCATCTAAAGGAACTGACAAACTCTGACGCAACTCTACTAATATTCAACATTAATTTCATTATTAATTTGTTTTATCTTTTTATTGTATTGAATTGACTTAACTATGTATTGAATTTAATTTATTTTAAAAATAGATATTAAAAAAATATGCGGTGTTATTTATTTACTATTTTCGAATTATTTGCAGAAAGACAGTTAGCTTCTAATTTGGAATAAAATTAATTGGCTGTTTATTCATAAGTATTTACCTGGGGCTTTACTCTGTAATGCGATTCGAAAACCAAATGCGATTCGTAAACAAAATCACACGATGTAAATACATTAATTAAGCTTACTACATGGCAGTAACTTTCTACCTCTGCTTTATAATACTGTTTTTATCTGCATTAAATTCGAACTAATCAAAAATTAGTCAAAAAACCATGTTAATACTTGGTGCGATTTTGTTTTCGAATCGAATTTGCTTTTCGAATCGCATTACAGAGTAAGCCACTAGGTAAATACTTATGAATAAACAGCCAATTAATTTTATTCCGAATTAGAAGCTAACTGTCGAAAGTAGTTCCTAATTCGTAACTACATTTCGTTCCGAATTCGTAACTACATTTCGTTCCGAATTCGTAACTACTTATCGTTCCGAATTTGTAACTACATTTCGTTTCGAATTCGTAACTACACATCGTAACGAAGTCGTGTCAACCAGTTCATACGATTTTCTTTACTATTTCTCAACGAAATCGGATTCCGAAATCTGAAAGTTCCCGAAATATTCGTACAGAATTCGTTACGATTTCGGAAAGTTTGGTTTGCTGGGTAATCATCAACTCTACGCAAAGTGATGTCAAAAAGACTTGACAAAAGCTACTTCTTTTTTGGCATTTGGTTGAATGATAAAAAGGTACAAAATGCACCCAACGCAGCTACGTCGATCATGTTGTAAGAAATGTCTAATGACTATCTATTTGTTTTTCGTTTGGTGTTATATTCAGATAACATCTGGTCCATTACGTCTACTCCGCCTTTGGTTTTGTTTTGGAAGACAATAATCTCCTCTTTTCCATTTACTGCTGGCTCTCTTCGTATGTAATGCATAGCTGACAAAAGAAAACGCTTTTCTTCTTCCTGGTTCCAATGTATAAAACACTTCCAATTTTGTTGAATGAATATCGGAGTAAATCTATGTCGTCTCTGGGGTTTGGTCTTAGGTATCTTGGATATAAGCTTTGTTTTGTGGTAGGGTACCGACGAGGACAATTCTTCTTACTCATAGTTAATTGGCTAACATTACTTTACGCGAAGATATTTAGATAACCCTTTCGCAATGATAAATTCTCTAAAAATTTATGATGGGGGTTGGCGTGGGGTCTGATGGACAGTAGCACTTGGTGTAGCACTAGATGATGGCATTGTGGTAGAAGATTCGCCTACAGGTACTTTCTACATAACTTTCACGACATCGAAAAAATTTTATAAAATCAAACCAAAGTTAATCAATTTTTCGAGCCGAAACCTAAACACAAACTGACAATGCGAAGAAACGACGAGCTCACACACAATTAAACATGCACAAACACACATACACAGCTAGCGATACGCAAAAGAATGCATGCTAGTAGTGCTCTTATTGGCATCAATATACCTTCCATGATCGCTGCATTGATGAGTGCTTCTGTAAGGCCTACCTTTTGAAGGTTTGGAGTCTTTTCCTGTTATTTTATATAAAAAAATTTTTAAAAAAATTTTTAAAAATTACAAATGATCAGATCAATTAAAAAAAAATCAAATCTTAAAGAAAAAACAAGTCTTTTCTATTATTTTTGTATGAAGAAATTTACAAAAAAATTCCAAAAAATTTTTTAAATGGACAGAAAAATTTGTAAAAAAATGTAGATTTAAAAAAAAATACAAAAAAATAATTTTTTTTGGGCCGAGCTGGGTTGCGAACCCGCACTCCCGAAAACTTCCTTTAATTTGTGATGATGCAAAATAAGCTGAAGTTTCTAAACTACTGAGGTGGACGAGTGGGTAAGATGCCAGACCGCCAGCTGAGAGGACGGTTGTTCAAATCTGGAATTTGTCAAAAGTTTTTTTATTTCAAGTTGATATTTATTTTGCTTTTCTTTCTAATGTACATTCTAAAGAAGGGCTTCTAGCAGGCTTCTTTAGAGTCGCGAGAGCGGAAGGCCTAGAAAATTTTCTCGTTTCATATAAAAAAGCTTATGGGCTTGGAAACGAGCACGGAAGGGCTAAGAAATCCATATGGTGGCCTGCTAGAAGCGCTTCAAAGACCTACTTTTGCCCACTGGGATTGTCTTCAAATCACACTATTCCTAAACAGTCGCACTCACGGACATATCTTTTCTATGACTCTCAGTGTTCCCATTAAAATTACACACGGGTATCCGGATACCCTTATCAGGAGTCAACGTGTGAAAATGTATCAGGAGGGTTAGGGTTAATGTAACAAACTAGTATTTAATGTTAAGTAACAAAATCGTACCTACTACAAAAGAGTATGTGTCTACCAGGCCAAATACCCGTCTTAGGGGTTATAATATACAATTTAAACGTTTAACCATTGCTAATAATCAACTAAATTTTTAAATTAAAAACTTTTGACATGCAAATAATGCTAAATTCACACAAAAATACATGCATATTTATCGAACGTTTCAAATTCACACAAAAGAGCAGACTTTTTAATTATCAACCTTTTAGTTGCAAAGATTTCCGTGCCAAAAATAAACATAATAAAAGGAAATAGAGAAAATTGCTTAGCATTAAAACTTGATACCATATCAAAAGCAGGAACCAATCGCATAGTTAATCCCTTAATTAATAAGAATTATGCAGTTCATCATATTCACCAACACAGCGAAGAAGAGGACAGAAGAATAGCTGAAGAGCAAATCGTAAAATTTACAAGAAGCACGTTTTCCAATAGACACAGTGCAAAAAAGAAAAACATATACAAATAAACAAAATAAGGCAAAGTAAAAATGTAATAGAAGCCAAACTGTTGACCGCCTAAGAAGCTGTTCCGGGAACTGTGTTATGCCTTCCTCGCAGTAAATTATAATAAAAATTTGTCTATATTTGTGCAACCTTCTCTGCACCAAAACGTGCTCAGCATTCTCTAAAGTCAAGGTATAGATAGACATTATTTATGGAATCTCAGTGTTTAAATTCCATAACAATTTGACTAGAATAAAAACTGCAGCAAAGTAAGGACGAGCACGGGGCTAGACTTCAACTAGCCCCAAGGGAATATTGAAGAAAAAAAATTGAAATAAATGTTAAGTCGATAAATATTGTAACATGTTGATGTGGATAGCAAAAACGGAAGAGTTGCAGACCAACGGGTAAGGGAATATTTTAGTTTTTAGACAGGACAAGGACTTCTTCACCATTGTGTATCGCACAATGGACAACCAGAGCACAACGTATGGCTTGCACCAAAGTGTGTGCTGTGTCTGTACAGGAAACACTGCTGGCTGTGTCCTGCAATAAGTTGGAAATCAACGAAGTTTTATTGAAACATTTCTTATAAAAACCTCTGGAATCCTTCAACAACTTTTGCTGAATCCAAGATATCACATTTGTGTGGCAGATTTACTGACAAAGCATTAAAAAAACATGTTGTTTTATTGCACACAAAAATCTTATAAGCTTCATTTGAGAATACAATCGTCAGAGCATAAGCGAAACAGAGTTGAACAAATTTTAATCTTTAACAAAACCTCCCTTGGCTATTTGGTGAGCGAATGGCCAACAATGATGCTTTATTTACCCTTTTTCTGTATCGCAACAGCCGCCACATATGTCCCGCATATGCATTTTTTATCAACTGCAAATATTTTTTTCTATTGAAGCAGACTTGTGCAAACTTGAGTTTGTGGTCGCAGTCTGTGGATTGATGGTGCGGCTAATGACCAAATCATTGAGAATCAAGCTTATCCATTGTTCGTGGCTGAGGTTGGAGGCATGTCTGCTTGCAATGCCTTTGTAAATTTGGCGATTTTTAAAGACCGAGTGTAACGACGTGGTGGAGAATCGCCTTCAGATGTAAAAAGCGAATGTTTAGAAACATAACAATATACATCATTATTTAGTATTTGACGTGTATACCGCCTTTGAAATCAATATTGGGTGCATGCTTGCCAAAGTTAAGGTACAAACTTGGGTTATCTTAAAAAGTTATTTCCACACAATGTTTTGTAAATATAATTTACCGTTATGTGTACATTAGACCATACCACCTCACAGGGGAAATAAAAAAAGTGCACCACACTCCATCTAACTAGAAGCATTTTTGGAAGGTAACTTCGAAACACAAATGGAAAATTTCAGTGCATTTGAAGTTGAGCTGCTTGTGGGAAAATTTGACCATGCACTGTAATGCAAATGAATCGATGCGGTTACATTGGCGAAAAGGAATTCTCCCAAAGGGGAAAGACTGTGGGAACCTGTTCACAAAGTGCACGAAAATGATTTAGGAAGTTCTCGAATAACTCTCTACGCAATATCACAATGTTGATCAGATTCTCGAAATTTGAATCGCAATCCTAATCAAAATTGTCTTTAATTAAGGTTTTCTCAATATTTGTATCACATTAATACTAGTATGGAATTTCCTTCGACTGGACCGAAGTTAAAATACCTCCACGCACGATTTAAAGTATATTTAAAGTTTAAAGCAGTCTGTTAAATATTTATGGATAAATAGAAATAGTAGAATTTAGATTTAGAGGGAATCTGGGGGCGATGTAACAATGTAACATGTCTGACTGTCTCAACCTGGCGAGGCCAGCATAATCTTTGTGAAATCGCCTCAAGTCGACTCAAACCTCCACGTGGTGTTTCCTGGGCAACGTCAAAACTGACAGCCGTTAGTTTGGCGGCTAATCTGAGCGGCGGGCCTCCCTAGGCTTAAAATAGGTTGTGCGTCGGGTTTGAAGCCCACCCGTAAAAACCCATTTCAATGAAAACTAATAAGAATAGAAGAAAACTGATCCCCAAATCTGATGACGACTTTCGCAAACGAAAAACTGATAATGATTTACGGATATGCACCTGGAATGTCCGAACCCTTAATTGGGAAGGTGCCTCTATCCAACTGACTGATGTCTTGGAAAGATACAAAGCTGATATCACTGCTATCCAAGAAATGCGATTGAAGGGACAGGGTTGCATTCGGCATGCACCCTGTGATATCTACTACAGCGGCCATACGGAGAAGCATGAGAGTGGATGCGGATTTGTAGTTGGCAAGAGACTACGGCCCCACGTCCTGTGATTCACACATCCGTGGTGAAAACATTGACTCGGATCACTATCTTGTTGCAGCCAAGATCCGTACACGTCTGTGCGCAGCTAAGAATACACGCAACCCTACACAGAGAAAGCTAGACGTCGACAAGCTGCAATCGAAACAGACAGCCGATGCTTTCGCCACTCGATTCTCACTCCTGCTTCAAAGCACTCCTCCAATCGATGATATATGCGCGCATTGGACACACATTTCCAACTCCATGCGTGCGGCTGCTGAAGAGGTGATTGGCTACCACCGCCCTCGCCGAAACCAGTGGTACGACCAGGAGTGTCGCGACGCCACTGCAGAGAAAGACGCCGCCTACAAAGCCACCCTGCAGTCCGTTGTAACGCGTGCTGTTAAGGAGCGATACAAAGAAAAGAGGAGGAAAGAGAGACGTATTTCAGGCGTAAAAAAATAGAGAGACAGAAAAGCGCGAGCAGGAGAAGATTGAGACGTATGGTGACAGGAATGAGGCCCGAAAATTTTTCGAAAAAATAAGACGCCTTGCCGATGGTTTTAAAACCGGGGCCTCTTCCTGCAAGGATGAAAACGGATCTAGTGACAGATGTCCAGAGTACACTGACGTTATGGAGGGAACACTTCTCTAAGCTTCTAAATGGCGACGCTGACAACAATCCCGCCAATAGAGATGATATTCCGGAAAACCCAATTTTGGATGACAGCGTTGAGGTTCCGTTGCCCAACTATGATGAAGTTCTGACAGCTAAAGCTCGGCTTAAAAATAACAAAGCTGCGGGAGCTGATGGCTTACCTGCTGAGCTGTTTAAGAACGGAGGCGAAGCTTTTTTTTAGATGCATTCACGAGCTTCTATGCAGGATATGGTCGGAAGAATGCATTCCGAACGATTGGAATCTCAGTGTGCTCTGCCCAATCCACAAGAAAGGCGATCCCACTATCTGTGCTAATTACAGTGGGATAAGCCTTCTTAATATCGCATATAAGGTCCTGTCGAGCGTTTTATGTGAAAGATTGAAGCCCATTGTAAACGAACTGATCGGACCTTATCAGTGTGGCTTCAGACCTGGAAAGTCCACCATCGACCAGATTTTCACGCTACGACAAATCTTGGAGAAGACTCAAGAAAAACAAGTCGACACCCACCATCTTTTTGTCGACTACAAAGCCGCCTTCGACAGCCCAATAAGGAAGCACCTATACTCAACCATGTCTGAATTTGGTATTCCTGCAAAACTAATACGACTTTGCAGGATGACACTGAGCAACACCACCAGCGCAGTTAAAATCGGGAAGGACCTCTCCCCACCATTTCTTACCAAACGAGGTTTCAGACAAGGTGATTCCTTATCGTGCGACTTTTTCAACCTAATGATGGAAAAGATCATCCGAGCTGCTGATCTGAGACGTAGTGGCACAATATTCTACAAGAGTGTTATGCTGCTTGCGTATGCTGATGACATCGATATCATTGGCCATAATACGCGCGAAATCAGTGCAGCATTTTCCAGATTAGAAAGAGAGTCAAGTCGAATGGGTCTGGCAGTGAATGCAGATAAGACGTCCAGATAACAGTCCCAGCGTCTTGGAACCCACGTTACCGTTGACAATACCTTCTTCGAGATTGTGAAGAACTTCGTTTATCTGGGATCCAGCATTAACTCAACCGACGACATCAGCATTGAGATCAAACGAAGAATAACTTTTGCCAAAAGTTGTTCCTTTGAGCTAAGTAGGCAACTGAAAAGCAGAGCCCTCTCTCGACGAACGAAAATCACGCTCTATAAATCGCTCATCATGCTCGTCCTACTTTATGCATCACAAACCTGGACGCTGAGCAGTTTAGATGAAAAGACTTTAGGAGCATTCGAGAGAAAGATTCTTCGTAAGATCTACGGACCAATCCGCGTCAATGGCGAGTACCAAATACGGTGGAATGATGAACTGTATGAGCTGTACGCTGACATCGACATAGTCAAGCGCATTAAAATCGAGCGGCTTCGTTGGCTTGGTCATGTTCAGCACATAAAAGACGATGCTCCAGTGAAGAAAACATTCGATTCGGTACCCAGCGGCGGTCAACGCAGAAGAGGACGACCGCATCTTCGTTGGAAAGACCAAGTAGAGGACAACCTGACGAAGCTTGGAATTTCCAACTGGCGCCAGCAAGCGAAAGACAGAAATGGCTGGCGCAAATTCTTAGATGAGGCCAAGATCGACATACGGTTGTATACTAGTATCGTAGTATCTACTACGATACTAAATAAATAAGTAGTAGAAATTGAGATATTGCATTAAACTCAATTCCAATAGAAAATGTTTCAGACTTAAAAATTAAAGGTATCATATTTAATAAAAAATACATGTGGACTTCACATATTGAACACTTATGTAAGGCTTTAAACAATAGACTTAATGTAATAAAATGTTTATCTAATATTTAGCTTGAACCAAATGCAAATTCCTTAATTAATATTACCAAGGCTATAATTTTGGCAAAAATAGACTATGGCTTGGTCATTTATGGCAACACAACGAAGAGAAATGTACAAAAACTACAATCAATCATAAACTCTGCTGCCAGATTCTCTCTGGGTACTTTCCGTTCCTCACCTATAAAAAATATTTTGACAGAAGCCGGACTTCCTACTATAAATTACAGACATACTTACTTAATCGGACGACTGGTATCTAAAATGGCAAATTTGGAAAGGTCCGATAAAGCGGACCTAGTAAAAAAACGACTTAAGCAGAAGAAAAACCCAAAAATTCCTTCTGCAATTTGCAGAACAGTTGACTTTGCCAGGAAAAACAATCTCATTATCAGCCCAAAAAAATTTTTAAAACTGAAATCTCCACCTTGGGATCTTCAAGCATCCACAATAAATACAACACTACACAAATGGCAAAAAGAAAACATAAGCCATACCATTTTTTTTTTTAAAAATTCACTGCAATCAGAAACTTATACAGTGATTGGAAATTTATATTTACTGATGAATCAAAAAGCAACATAACGACTGGTTTTAGCGTTGTACACGAAAATGGTGAAATTATTAAACCTGCAATACTCTCCAACTACGCCTCCATTTTCTCTGCTGAAGCAGAAGCCATATTGACAGCAGTTAAGTACGCTCAAAAAGAAAACCAAAAAAATAATAGTTTGCTCTGATTCACTTTCCACAATTGAAGCAGTACAAAATGTTAACTACAACAATTCAACTATTAACGAAGTGAGAGATATCCTTATTTGCCACAAAACGCGCATCAAATTATTATGGATTCCTAGTCACGTTGACATTACCGGAAACACGTATGCAAACGATGCAGTAAAACTAGCAACCAGATCATATTGATCCTTTAAAATTGTATCAGCAAAAAAGATCTGTGCAAAATTACAGATGCCATCTGCGCTACTTTAAACGAAGTAGACTGGACAAACTACTCCCACATTTACAAATCCTTTAACCCAAACTAAATCCCTCCTAAATACTCAGGGACTGTCCCACGCAGAGACTGCGTCGCTTTTACCAGATTCCGAATTGTACATACTAGATCAACACACAACACATTATGCCTTAAGTGCCATGACGCTAGGATATCCGTAAACCATATATTATATGAATGCCCAGAAGTAACTGCCATCATAAACAATCTGCAAATACACGATATAACAGAAATATTACAAATAGTATCAGAACAAAACATAATTAATTTCTCAACTCTTTTAAAACAAGCTGGTATTTTCTACGATATTTAAAAAACTAATTTTATATTAAAAATCTAATATTATATAAACGTTATCATTTTATTTAAAACTGATAGCTGAAGACCTTTGTTGCTATGCTGTTTAAACTTATTAAAATTTTGTAATTTATTACTATCTTTTAATTGAAATAAAAAAAAAACAATTATCGATAAAATCAATTTCGTCAGAGTTTTACGGAAAAAAAAATACTTAAATAATTAAAATAAAATCGTTTTGGTAATCTTGCTTTGTGTGGGAGGAAGACGTAATTTTTATTCGACTTTAACAAATTTCATGCGTGCAAAATTTGAAGTCACTAGATTAATTTTTGTGAGATTTAAAGAGATTTTAACGTTTTGGTAACCTCACTTTGTATAGGAGGTAACTGTGGTTTTCATTCGATTTTTCCAAATTTAATGCTTAAAGTATATATAAATTGTTTTAGCTTATGTGCAAAATTTTTGATCATTAGATTAATTTTTGCGGAATGAAAGAGATTTTACCGTTTTGCTAACTGACTTTGTATGGGAGGTAGACGTTATGTTTATTCGACTTTACAAACTTCATATTCAAAGTGCTTCTTAAAGGTTACAGCTTATGTGCAAAATTTGAAGTGATTGGATTAATTATTGTGAAATTTAAAGAGATTTTAACGTTTTGATTAAGTCACTTTGTCTGGGAGGTAGGCGTAATTTCCTTCTGATTTTTACAAATTTCAAACTTTTTAAAGTTTCATAATTGTTAAAGCTAATGTACAAAATTTGAAGTCATTTGATTAGTTATTGTGGAATATGTTTTTGGTTATGTCACTTTGTAGGAGAGGTATGCGTGGTTTTCACCCGATTTTGCTCATTTTCGAACTTGACCTCTATTTTTTAATGAAAAATTTATATATATTGACTTTCGTTACAATAGCTACAAAATTACGGCTGTAATCGTGATCACAGACAGACAGACAGACATGACTAAATCGACTCAGGAGGTGATTCTGATCAAGAATATATATACTTTTCTACACCGGTCGTGATCACAGACAGACAGACGGACAGACGCACAAACTGACATGGCTAAATCGACTGAGGAGGTGATGTTGATCAAGAATATATATGCTTTCCTATACCGGCCACGCCTCCTTATCAGCATTACAATCGGAATGACAAAGTTAATATACCCCTATTACGTTTTTTAAACGTGGGAAATTAAAAAAACCACCAGCTGCTTGCCTTCGATAACTTAAGTCACCAATTTTCTAAACTTAAGTATGGCTGATAAAACATATCAGAGTTTTTATTTAAGTACATAAAGTTCAAATTGTGAAACCGGGTCTAAATATTTAATAAGCAAAAGCATTTCAAATATATTTTAACAATAAAAAACCAATAAGTGTCGATAACAGTTTAAGGCCGCGTTCATAGAAAAACGATTTTTACTGAGCCGAGCTGACTTACGTTTTTTATTGATCCAATGTGTTTTTTGGCTCGGCTCAGCAAAAAGTGTTCACTATGAATGCTACAAACAAAGTGAGCACCGATGCAGACAGGCGCAGGCAAACTGTGTGAAGAAGCGAGATAAAAATCAGCTTTGCTTTATTTCCATCTCGTTTTTTCGCCGGCTACTGCCTGCGCCTGTTTGCCTGCCTGTCTGAATCAGCGTTTACTCTGTTTGTAGCCTAAGTCGGCTTGAGACAGAACTGAGTTATTGATGTGAAATAGACAAAATGTGAAGCTTCTACCCAGCAAACATTTTGACTCTTAAAAAACTCTTCAAAGACTCATATACATGAGCCTTTATAGTCATAGTGCGCTTAAAATAAACTCTATTATTAGTATCTTTTCGTATATTGTGGGCTTCAAAATATGATTCATAACAATGATTTTTTTAAATCTTTTTTCGCAGGCTGTTATGACTCATACTATATTAATAAATCTTATAAGACGCATATAAAGGACACTTTGAAGACTCATCATTCATTCTCTTTTAGAACTTATACAATTTATTCTTTTAAGAGTCATACTGAAGACTCTTTTGGGACTTATATTTAATACTCTTTTAAGACTCATATAAGGGACGTTTTTAAGGCACATAATTAAGTTTTTTTAGAACTCATATGAATTGTTCTTTTAAGAATCATACTTGAGACAATTTAATGGACTCTTTAAAGGCTCATAATTAAAGGCCCAAACATAATAGGCTCAAGCTGGCTGCAGCTAATGTCAAAAACAACGAAAAATTAGCACAAGTTCTGCCAAATACTCAATTTGACCGAAATGACTTGAGCGAGCTAGTCTTTAACTCATTGATTCGTCAATTCGTATATCAATTCGTTTTGTTTGGTTTGTTCAGTTGAATTTGTGATAACAGGATTGAATCGCGAACATAAAATAATGTTAATTTCATATAAAATCGTTTGAAATAAATAAACAGCTTATTTCTTACGGAACATTCGATTTGAATCGCTTTGGCTGCAGCCAGATCAAGTTAACGAAACTTGATCAAAAAGCTGGCTTGAGCAATTATGGATTGTACGCATCATTTCTATGTTATTGCATAAAATTTGACATAAGCTGCAGCCAGCTCGAGCCTATTATATGCCTTAAGACTCTTATGCTTAGAACTCTTTAAGTTATTCTATTAAGAGTCAACTTCACACTCTTTTAAAACGTATATTTAATTATGACCCATGTAAAAGGCTTTTTAAAGACTCATGATTAAAACTCTTGTAGAACTCATATAAATTAATATGTTTAAGATTATAAAACTCATGCTAAAAGCTCTTCAAAGTCTCAATTCTGCCATTTTTTAAAGACCTATCTCCGAATCTAATTCATTTAAATTACTTTGTATACCCCCACGCATGAAGAAATGCTTAAAAGGTATATTAACTTTGTAACCCCGATAAGGAGGCGTGGCAGGTTAAGAAAAGAATATATTTTCTCCATCAACATCACTTTTTGAGTCAATGAAGCCAATTCCGTCTGGCTGTCTGTATGTCTGTCCGTTTGTGATCACGATAACAGTGGTAACGTCACAAAATTTAATATATAAGCTTATATGTATTCAAAATTACAGATCAAGTTCGAAAATAAGCCAAATTGGATGAGCACCACGCCCATACAAAGTGACTTTACAAAAACGGTAAAATCTCTTTAAATTCTACAAAATTTAATCAAATGACTTAAAATTTTTATCATAAGCCTTAACCCTTAATGAAATTTGAGTATGAAATTTGTAAAAATTCGAATAATGGCTATGTCTACCTCCTATACAAGGTGACATAATGAAAACCGGAAAATCTACTTAAATCAAATAAAATTGAGTACAATGGCTTCAAATTTAACAAAAAAGTTTGAATCTTTAATGTGTACTCAATGCTAAGAAATTGGTAAAAAAACACTAAAAATTCCTCCCACCTCCCATGCAAAGTGACGTCATCATTATAGTAAATCCTTTACAAATTCGATAAAAGTTAATGTTTAAACATAATATTAGCACATAAGTTTTAATAAAGAAAATGGATTCTGGGTATCAAATGTTAAATATTTATAAAAAACCACACCTTGTAACAGTGGCATCATCAATATACATAATACAACGTTCAAGACATCGATTAAACTAAAATACGTACGTGAGTGTATTTTATCTTCAGTCCAGTCGAAGATAATTCTTCAGTTGTTTATATTCCTTTCGTTACAAAAAGACATAAGAACTTTACGAAACCACATATATTTATATTGTTATATATTAAGATATTCCTGCTACTAAGACCGAATAAGTATTATTGCCATTAACTTAAATGGGCCATGTTTATAGTTTGGAACTTTTCACTAATGGTAACCCGCCAATGTTAGTTAAACAATATAAGACAACATACAGATCATATTCACCCCCGCTGAAAAGATTGGTGCTGACATCTTCAGGAGTTGCTCTTGACGTTCTTGAGTCTTTTGGCAATCTAACATATTTATTTCAGTCTGCAATAAAGTGAAAAATTCATTCAAGGGCAGGATTCCAAAAACTTTTTGAGCGGCTCGTGTATGATCGTGTGAAAATTCACTGTGGGAAGGTCATGACAACTCTTCAGCATGGATTTGTTACTGGCAGATTTACTGTGTCTAATCTCCTGGATTTTACAACGTTTTGCATAAATTCAATTTATTCAGGTAACCAGGTCGATTGTATTTAAACTGATTTTAGTAAAGCATTTGATAAACTGCCACACAACTTCATTCTATTTAAACTAAAGTTAATGGGTTTTCCACAATTTTTTGTAAGCTGGATTCAATCGTATCTGACAAAGCGATCTTATCAAATACGATTTCGAGGCGTATTGTCAGCTGAATTTATTGCTGAATCAGGTGTTTCTCAAGGTAGCCACCATGATACAATTATTTTACAAGGTAGCCGTGACAGCTTTTTGGCGATTGGTAGTTGTCAAAAACAGCTAAAGAATGTTGTAGTTTGCTGCTGTTGACTAGCTATGTGCTTATTTTTAACTTAGGGGTCGTCCATAAACTACGTTACCAATTTAGGGGGGGAGGTGTTTTGAAATGCACTACGATAAGTAACGGTAGGGGGGGGGAGGTGTTTAGGTATTGTAACCAAAAATTATAAAAATCGACAAAAACCTCTAATTAATAACACAATCATTTCAAAAATTTTTAACTTTACATGTTTATGTTTGATCGTCTAAATTTATGGTTAACTTTTGTTTCAACGATTTCTTCCACCACCTTTTCCCTCGATACAGGAACCTTTTGGTATTCCTTCACCATCTCAGCACACGTCTGAAAAATTTTGGTCTTTGCTTTTGCGACAGGCTTTGACGTTAAGACCTGAATGTTCTTGATCAAAGGAGATAACGTATGACATGTACTGTCCTTCTCAGAAAAAAGAAATCGGTTCAAGGTCGTGTCCTACCTGCGGCTTGTATTTCGTTTTTAAAACTTCTATGAATTGCCATAAGTTTGTATTATATCGTTTACAATAAATCGGAATAAAAAATACTATTTAAATAAATCAATTTTCAGAAAGCATTTACACAAAAACACAGAACTTGGTGCAGCTCGGGTGCAGCCTTTAAGGGTACTCTGTCAAAGACCAGGTGAATTTCTTTGCGTTAGAAATGAGGATTCACCTGAATGGGTCGACATAGAATCCGATGAAAAATTCTATTTTTAAGAATCCTCAACAAAGCTACCAGCTTCTGCTATCCCAGTGATTGAGAGCATCGAATCTTGGATCGCAGATGGAATACCTTTTACAGATGATATTAATTATCGATTTTTTTCCAATTGTTCCTTTAATGTATCTAGTCATACTAGTCACTAATACTAGTGAAAATTGTCAGAGCTAGTCAAAATATATAATCATTCGAATGAATTAATTTCATATGTCACGTTACTTTATGGGGGGGAGGGGTTTTGAAAAGCACTACGAAAAGTAACGCAGGGGGTGGGGGGTAAAAAAACCGGAAAATCAGTAACGTAGTTTATGGACGACCCCTTATGGATGTTTTGTCGGCAATATATCTAGAAAATACTGCATCAATAGTTGTTCCTAATCGTGTTGCACAAATATTTGGATCGCTTATTATTTGTAAATTAAATTTATCAAAAAGGAATTGTTTGAGTGCCTTTGAGGATTCATGTCTAAAATCGCAATTAAAATCTCCACCAAATACGATTGGCATTTTGTGATAATTTTCACCCAGTTCAATGGAACCTGCTCGTGAATAACATAAAAGAGATCTGTGGATAAATTTTATTATGTTATCGGTTTTGTTTTTTCGGTCGTATTCTGAGGTGAAATGTAAATCGAAATCATCAAAATATGTTGTCCATTAGGACCTATCATTTCTGCAGAACATACTTCTCCGATTTTTGAAATATCAACATCAAAAATTTTGTAGCTGAAGTCTGTTTAAATATATTGACATATTCCCAGTGACTGTATTGTACTTATCTTCATTATAATAACGACAAATTGCAACTCCTCCAGAACGACAACTATTTCTCTGAAATTTAAATATACAAGCGAAATTAGTGATATCGATACTTTCATCATTTTGCATTTTTGTTTCTGATAGCAATATAATGTCACAGGTTAGAGTTATAGAATTGATAAGATCTTGAGAATGCGCATGGAGACTCTGACAATTTAAGGTCATTACAGGAAAGAACTGTTTGCTTTCTATAGTAATATATTTAGTTTTTAATTTGTTAAAAGATAATCTTTGAAATTCTCGAATTAAATCAACATAAGAAAAATCATTTCGCCTTCTATGATGAAATATAAATTGTTGAGGGTCGTGATTAAAAGTTCGTAAATAATAGTAACGCGAGACAAAGAGTAATTGCAAGGAATGCTTTTTGTCATATTCGTAAACAATCTCTGCGAATGATCCACCCTGTGACTTATGAATAGTTATAGCCATTGCAGGAATTAATGGAAAATGATTTCTTGTAACTGTGATTGTTTTATTTTTATTAAAAGGTATGCTACTGTTTTTTCGTAGTATTGGCACAGCTCTTCTTCCAACTTTAATCGATTGAACGTCAGCAGAAGCTTTCATTCTTGTTTTCTGACCAATTTTAGACTCATCGAATTCCAGACAAACTTTTTTAACCTGGTCATTCTGGTAAATTTCAATGTGCACTAGTTTACCAATATCCCCATTTGCCAAAATATCGCTAACATTAATATTTGTTATTATTAGATAATGTTTATTGATGACAAAAACAATTTCAGAGGGTATCAATGACTTTCAAATTATGCAATTTTTGTTTAAATACTTGTAATTGTTCATTATTTTTACATTCACTAATGTTATCTATTGCAGATTAAATTTTGTTGTGTTCTATTGCGCGTAAGATAGAATTATTAAGTAAATCTACAGAAGCATTACTAAAAAATAATCTTAATCCATTTGGATACAGGCGGCTGGCAGTTTTCTTCGTAAAAAATCGACTCTCTATTAAATGTAACTCGCTTTGCTCAAGTTTTTTACCATCACCAATCTTCGTTATCAATAACGAAAACTGTTTATTACTTTGCCGCATAACTTGTGCCAATTCATAAAATTTAAGTTCCAGCAGTTCTTTAAGTTAGTTCCGGAACAGACTATTATAGCGATGTTAATGACAATGGTAATAAATAGAAGCAACATTTGTTTTGTTATATTTTTTGCTGATTTTGTTGTTTGGATAGCCAATACACAATCCTTTTATATATTAGATTAATGTGATCTGCACCATAGCTTCACGCATTCATATGTAGGATAGCTAATGCTTTTAATAGATTTTTGTCATCTATGCAACATAGCTTCAGTTAATCTATGTATATAAAAATGGATGTATGTATGTGGGTATATGGGTATGTGGCTATATCACGTATAGACTCCAAAACCGCTGAACCTATCTTTATGAAATTTTCAGGGAAACTGAAACCACATCTTGGGAGTGATTCCTGTGAGATTTGGTAATGATTATATAAGGGGGTGTAGTACGTCCCATACAAGCCAAATTTGCGCTACCGGCCACAAACCAAAAAAAGGGTATATATCAGACGGTTTTGATGGTAAAAAACTAAAATTTAGTAATTTTGTCAGATGGTTACAATTGGTAAATGTACAACAAATGGGCGTGGTCGCAATATATATACGCCTACTTTTTCGAAATCATGGCAATTCCGGAGTTCTACAAATTTTTATAGTGAAACATGCTGTGTAGGTGCTCCAAGAGGCGTTCACTATACATAAATGTGTTCACGCCCACTTTTACCGCCCACAAATCAATATCTATATACATAAAAAGCAAAACGATGTATGTCTGTGTGTGTAATGCCTATAGACTACAAAACTACGGAACCGATTGACCTGAAATTTTGGTAGTCGATTTATTTCAGCTACGAGATGGTTGAGGAAAAAAAGTTGCCACACCCCCGTTTTACCGCCCCAAAATCAATAAAAATACCATATTTCAGTTGTTTTGGGTCATATAAAGCTAAAATTTAGTTATTCAGTTTGTACGATTACTGTCGACAACTGTACTAAAAGTGTGTGTCCATGCCCCTTTTTACCGCCCACAAACCAATGAAAATGCTTTATTTAATACGGTTTTGGTCGTACAAGACTTAAACTTGATAATTTGGTCTGTGTAGTTATTGTCAGTAACTACGAAAAATTGGTTTCGACGCCCCCTTTTTCCGCCCATAAATCAGTAAAAATGCTATATTTCAAGCAGTTTTGGCCGTGTAAGACTAATATTTGATACTTAAGTTTGTATGGTTATTTTCGGCAACTGTACTAAAAAAGGGCGTTATAGCTATATATCCACACCCACTTTTTGAGAAATCATTAAAATTGACTACTGGGCCGATTGAGCTAAAGTTTTGGCTTAGTTTGTATGGTTACTGTCAGCAACTGTAATTTGGGAAATAATTTTGCCGCACCTCTTTTTACCGCTTACAAAACAACATAAATGCTATACTTCGCGCGGTTTTGAACGTGTTTGACTAAAATTTGGTGGTTTAGTGCATATGGTTACTTTCGGCAGCTATACTGAAAATGCTGAATATATTTGGCATTTCTTGACATTTTCGTATATGGCAGTAAGGCAGTCTGTGGCAGAACAACGTCTGCCGGGAAATACTGGTACTTAATATTAAATAAACTCTCATAGTCAACGAAGGTTTTTGGATCAGATGGTAGTGTATAGGACTGTCAATCGAAAGGGTACGAGTTCGATTCTCATTGCTAACTTGTCTTGTTACAATCGACACAAAAAGCAACAACAATTTTAAGAAAAAGGTGTATGGAAAAAAGTGTCGTTTTTCAGATTTCACGCAAGCAAATCACAAAACGAGCCGTAAAAAGCTTCGCTTCAAAGTTCAAATCAATCCCGCTTATAATATAGATTCTACAACGGCTCTATGAAATAAGTCCCCAGGAAATAAGGCCCCAAACTAAAAATTAAATAGGCCCCAAACAATTCCATACAAAACAACAACACAAATAATTGGGATGTTATTTCCTATTTTGGGGCTTTATTTCATTTTTGAACAAATGGGGCTTTGTTTCATAATGAAATAAGGCCCCAAGAGTAAAATGAAATAAGGACCCAAAAATTATTATAGGAATTAAAAGCATGAATATTTGGGGTGTTTTTTCGATTTTTGTGGCCTTATTTAATTTTTTAAATTAGGTTTTTATTCCATTGTAAAACAGCCACCAAAAATTTCAACACTCCTTGCGGGTCAGACTTGGATACGGTTGTTATAACAACTTTTCGATTTTTGTTATTTAAAATCAATTAAAAATTTCTCAATTGAAAAAATTTTTAAAAATATGTTAAGTTTTGATATTTTTGCCACTTAGGCCATAATAAAAAATTAAAAAATGAAATTAATTGCGAAAAATTTCGTGGCAAAAGAAGGACCAGTGAACTTCTCTATGTCCTCGATCAAAAAATGATATATAGAAAAAAAATCCACTTAAAAAACTATAACAAAATATGAATGTCGGCAAGAGACGTGTAAAGCAAGAGTTAGCCTTTTGTCGGAAGGAAAATTTTGCGACGTTCGCACTTCACAAGATCTCTTAGGAGTAGGCAAACAACTCTTTGAACTTAAATTGGACTCTATTGAAATTAAACTTCACGTACAAGATATAAGAGAACTAACAAAGTTTTCTTTATAATTACATATTTGTAAATTAAGATAGAATTACAAAACTATAATTATATCGTCTAAGCTCAAACGATTTGGATTACAAATTTATAAAAATATTTCGTACAGGGGAAATGAATTCTTGAAGATATTAATTCATTCATGTTTACAAATAAATATAATAGCAATTAAAGGGTGTTTTTATTTATTGTGGGGTAATTTTTCATAAATTTTGAGGTGCTATTTCCTTAATATTAGGGTTTGATTCCGTTTTAAGATTTGAGACCTTTTATTTTGGGGTGCATTTTTGCGCAGCATTTTAAGAAACTGGCATATTTAAGTATGGGGCCTTATTGGAGTTTATTTCGGGCATAGTTGAAGAATGTGAAAACTCAAATTTTACAATTTTACAGGGCTGCCAATATTCGAAGCGCCCATTTTATTTTTAAATAAATCAAAGAAACCACAATTTTTTGTCTGTTCGTCATGAATATCATTTAATTGGGTTCAAGTAGATTTGTTTACATTATTTCTTGAATATGATATCTCGTAAATGGTCGCCATTGGCCTCTACGACATATTGTGCCCGTTTTGCAGCATTTTCCATGGTTTTCTTCAACATTTCGATGGGAATGGCGGTTATTTCTTGACGGATGTTGGTTTTCAGCTCTTCTAGGGTCTTTGGCTTATTGACGTAAACCTTTGATTTCAAATAACCCCACAAAAAGAAGTCTGGAGGCGTTAAATCTGGTGATCTTGGCGGCCAATCGAAATCACCATTTTTTGACATCAAACGGCCAGGGAACAATTGCTTCAAAAAATCGATTGTAGTGCGGCTTGTGTGTGGTGGCGCGCCGTCTTGTTGAAACCAGTAGTGCCTGATACGCTTTCGAGGAACGATTGGCATGAAAAAATTGTTTATCATATCGCGATAACGCTCCTGATTGACAGTAACTCTGACAAACGCGGTATGTCATTAGTCGATTTGGCATCACTGCGGAAAGTTACAGTGTTGCCAGATGGGCGCTTCGAATATTGACAACCCTGTACATTTCATTTTTAATTTCAGGCCACTTTCAAGTGGTTTGGAAATTATAGGATTCCAAAATTGTAAAAATTGGATTGAAAAACTTGTGATAGTTTTTTATTTTCATACAAAACTAATAAGTATGTTATTAAAAGAAAGGCTATTCTGTTACCTATTCAATGAGCCATTTATCATAAAAATCCATGAATTACTTTTAAAGATATATTGTTTTACGTATTATGCACTGCTTACACAAATTATGTTTCATTATAAAGAGAATTCCAGAATATCCAGAAGTACTGTAGACAGCGTAGCCGGTTTTTGACTTTCTGAGGGTTATTATCTCTGAGCAGCGGCCAAGGGCCGCCTATTAAAAAGATAATTAATTTGGACTTCCAGCAATATGTATATATTCATGTATAGAAAAACAAATTTTCACATTTGCAGCCACGAGTTATACTTCGTATTTCTTAAAGTACTCAAAGAATTTCATTTATTGATATCTCATTTAATAGATCACCTTTTAAAAAGTAAACATTTTTTGTACATTGTATTTCACATTAAAAAAATTTGGTCGTTTTCATATACATATATTGAAATGACAATTTTTTGCAATTTTGAACCCCTATAACTTCTAAGCCACTTGAGAGAAATTTTTCAGAAATGGACTTGGAAGGCTTTAAAACATATGATTTAAAATTTTAAAATTGGAGTTTTCATTATTCTTCAATTGTTCCTTTATTTCATAAGAACTTGTTCCATCATAAAGTATAGCCCCAATTTTGGGGCCTTATTTCATTTTAGGTTGGGGCTTTATTTCGTCGAATTGGGGCTTTATATCGTAGGGTGTTATTTCATAATGAAATAAAGCCCCATATTTGGGGCCTTTTTTCGTTTTTGTTTTGGGGCTTTATTTCCTGGGGCCTTATTTCACAGATTTCACCTTCTACAGCACTTTAAACCCGGTGCGCCAGAGTAACTTTAAATGTGTTTTTCTCAAAACTTACTTTTTCAAAACGAGTCACACTTCTGCAAACAAGCTAATAGACCAAATTAACTTTTTTTTAATCTGTTTGTAATGTAATTCTTCACATCTTTTACCAAAATAAGCGTCTTTGAAAAATTTTTCTAGTTTTTACACGCAACAATATGGTCAAAAATAACGTAAATTCGTCAGCGTTTTTCAACGCTTCATATTTTTCTTAATTTTCCATATTTTCACTCCATTTTGGAAAAAGAAGTGCATTTAATGGTTCATTTTCGAAGCATTTTTAATTTTTTTATTTCAGACGATCTGGATCAGCTATGGAATGGCCCGATTTCCAACTTTTTTAAGCACTCCAACTTTGGCGCCATCTTTGATATAAAAAATATGTATTAGAAAAATGCAATTTTTTTTTTAACTTATGATTAAAATTAACATGTTAATTAAATTTATTGTGTTTGGACATTTCCACAGAAAAGTCTAGCGAGACCAAAAAATTAAAACTTATTAAAAACTTATTATTTTATGATATTATCTAAGAGAAACGTTTTAATTTAATTAATTTCAGCAATTTATACATGAATTCATTTGTCATGATTAAAGCCTACGGTCATAACCGGTCGACCGGTTCTTAGGGTCTTTACGGTCTACCCGGTCGACCGGTTAACCGGTCTTTAAAAAGGGTTTTTAAACGGTTTTTTTAAAAGGGTTGTTTTTGGTACTTTTTTGCAAATACGCAAAAAAAATAAAAATAAATACAAAAAATCCAAGTTTTTGAAAAAAGTAATAAATTAAATAGAGACAGAAAACAGTTTTTGTATACATTAAATTATTAATGAAAAACACTCTTTTTTCAGTTTTTTTTTAAATTTCAGTACTTTTCCAAAAACATGGATTTTTTTAATATTTATTTCTAGTTTTTAGCATATTTTGAAAAAAAGTACCAAAAAACATACTCTTTTGTATAAAGTACTAAAAACCGGTCTGACCGGGTAGACCGGTCGACCGGTCGATCGTAAAACCGGGTAATGGGGGGCTCTAGTCATGATGATCAAATCGTCTGAACTGTTTCACAAATGCAGTTTTTCTTTAAAATACTGCAGTAAATGTTAATGCTTAATAAATCTTTTGTATTTTTTTTTTTTTTGTAAAAATGGAAGGCATTGAATGAAACAGATAATGAAAAAATTGTTGAGGCAAGGAAAGAAACATATATTAAATTTGTTTTTTAAATACTAAACTTTAAAAAATTTCAAATCCTTCCAAAAAAAGTTTTATTCAAAAAGTCTTGTCCAATTCAGAGAGTTTTGAAAATTTTGCAATCCAAATTACAAATGACTTTTTTTTAACGTAACGCCAGCACATATTTTTGCTTATATCTTTAAATTCTTAGGGTCGATTGCTGTCATTGTTTTATCTTAATATAGTGCTACTTAATAGCTACACAAACATAAAAATTTTTTTAAGAATTCGAATTTACCATAATTTTTTTTATTATTTCTTCGTACAAACCGTATGCAACGCTATTTTGGAAATGTCCATATATAACAAACTTTTTTAGAAAGCATCTTCTAAAATATGCCTTCATTTTAACCGTTTAGGCCAATAACCTCCCTTAAAGAAAGCTTTCTCGAATCCTTAAGGGTATTCACAATTTCATGGTTTTCAGTGTGGTTAAAAAACCTCGTGGTATACTACACTTAACCATATTTGATATTGTTTTACAATGATGATGTTGTTGTTGTTCTAAAAACCAAAAGTGTTGTAATTTTAAGTAGCCCAAGGATATGTTAAGCGAACGTGGTTTTTAAAGTTCCATAAACAGCTGAATGGTTGCCAGTTATTTGCTTTGTTCTTCCCTACATTTAAGAATTATGGAAAACTAAAAATCCACAACTAGATTGTGGAAAATGTGGAAGTAAAGGAATGGAAAAACTACTGGCTGGAAATGCTTGCCGAGGTTAAGCCATAACTCTAGCCTCGGTTAAAAGCAATTCCAATTGTCTTTGTGATTGTGTTTGTTTTGCCTAATCAATAATTCACGTACACAGAGAAAACAACATTTTCAAAAGTAGCAGAAACGTGCCACTTTTAAAAAGTTTAACCCAGATTTTGCACTTCTAACGTTTATTTTAATTTTAAGAACGAACATTTTAAAAAGAATCAGTAAAACATTGATATTCATTTTAAAAACGAAAATTTTAAAACTACATTCTAAAATGTTCGTTTGATTTTTTACAATGGACATTTTTAAATCCAATAGTAAAACGTTTATTTTCATTTTAAAAACGAACATTTTAGAACTAGATTCTAAAATATTCGTTTGATTTTTAACAATAAACATTTTAAAATGCAACATTAAAACGATTTTTTTCATTTTAAAAACGAAAATTTTCATTATTTCCCATTAATTTAAAACATTTTCAAAAATTCCCATTTTTATTATATAAAAAGCGTTTTATCGGTTTTCAAAATTTTAGTTTTATTTCAATTATTTTATCGTCCGCAATGTCCCATTTCGTTCAAATATGTTAGATGATGATACCGTATCCCAGTGTCTATAAAAAATAGCATTAATTTTAATCCAGATATTATTAAATCCAGATATTATTAATTTTATTATAAATAATTTAATACTTACTCAATACTTAATACTTAGTTTGAATGGTGAAGTCGAGAATGAAAAATATTTTGACATGAATTTAATAATTGTGAGCTTTTTAGATCAAGTAAATTTGAATATTTTATTTCCCGAACAAATATCAAATACATAAATCAATGAAACATATGTAACAAACAATTCGTTCTTAACAAGTGTTTTTAAACAAAGTATGTAAAACAAACATTTATATAATCTTTTTACTATGTCATGTTAAAACGTTCGTAGTTGTTTTAAAAATGTTTCGTTTTACTTTTCTATTTAAAAATGTGCGTTTTCAATTTTGTATGGCGTAAAATGTTTTTTAAAATATTCATTTTACGCTACTATATCATAGTAAAAGATTCGTAGTTGTTTTGAAAACGTTTCGTTTTACTTTTCCATTTAAAAATGTGTGTTTTCATTTTTGTATGGCGTAAAATGTTTTTAAAAATATTCATTTTACTAAAGTTTTTAAAATGTGCGTTTTTGATTTTTTGTTTTCTCAGTGTATGGTTCCAATAAATTCCTCTAAATAATCTATTCCTTTCAGGTCAAAGACCAAACCTTGTTTGTATAAGGCCTTGGTTCTTTGATATTTATTTAAAAAAGAAATGTAAAATGTAAGTTAAACTGCTTTAAGCAATATTTTAATAAAGTATATCAAATTGGAAAAGTAATTTATTTGCATAGTAGCAAAAAGTGAAAGTGAAAGAAGGCTCACAACCACAAACTTTATTTTAGGGTGCTCATAATTGTGGTTTTTAGCTTTGGTAACGAAACCACAATACCACTATACCACACAATTGTGAATACCGTTAATGAAATCAGCCTTAGCTGTTATTGCTTACACACAGAAAAATCATTAAAACGGATATTAAGCCTTTAAAGATTGGACAATTTTTAAACCCATTAACCCATTAATTTTTATCTAATTTTAATGTTGACTAATTTTTGTGTAATACCGTTAGTTTTGTGACATCCGAATTAGTGATGCCACTTGGCATCATCGTCCTTTATCGATTAATTGGTTTTAACTACTTGAGCAGTTAACTTTTAAAGTGTGTTCAAATGTGTTCAAACTCACCTGATTATATAAATTTTTAAAAGTTGCATTTTGAATAACTTTTATTGATTATGATTATAATTTGAAGATCCAACTAATCCAGCAAGTGAAAATTCCCACGACAAAATTTAAACTTAAATCAAGAGTTAAAGTATCCAAGGGATTTGAGGATTTCTTGCAAAATTTAAGTGAATAATTTATTAAAATTGATTTTCACAACTAGGCCAACGCTATTCAACACACATGTTTTTCTTTTGCACAGCAACAGTATTTTTAACACTCTATAAAGATTTAGTAAACGAATGCAAAAGGTGAAGGCCGCAACTCACGCATTAATTAAGTCTGGATTAAGATAAAGCTTTATTTAAGGGTTGACAATTCTCTATTTTAACCAACGCCTAAATTCTGATAAACAAAATTTAGCCGCTACGAATCGAATTGCAACGAATATAAAGAACAATAGATGCGGTGCGGTGCACTCCAGACGACGTAAATAGAAACACGCGCGTACGACTGGCAGTCAACTTCGATGCATCAATGCTTTTAAAGAACTAAAAGCCAAAAACAATCCAAGTGAACGCGACTATTGGAGGAATTAATGCATGAAGTATTTAAGAAATGCGCAATCGCAGCAAAGACATTCGTTCCAAATGGAATCTCATCAAAGACTGATTCGGCTGCGAGCGTTGTTCGTCTTTTTACCACTTTGCCTCGTTGGTGATACGTTACTCAGGTATACAATAAAAGTGCAACATGATGAACTTAAGGTGTATGAGAAAAAACATCCAAGACATTGCCACTAGGAGCAGACGAGTCATAGTCAATAAGAGAGACATGGAGATGAAGCAACTAAGACACGAAGTAAAGGGTCAAAATGGAAATCAGTTGTCTTTGGCTCTGCGTTTAAGCCGCGCTTGATGCAAATTGAGCTGTACACTGCTGCTGAAATCAAAGAGTGAAATATGCTTCATGGGAAATATAGTGTGGTCGAAGCTCTAGAAATACTCAATGACTCGATAACTCACTAACCACAAATAAACCATGGAAAAGAAATAAAAAAAATACCAGCTAAAGTACAAAAATCCCATGATGAACGTCTATAGATGCACGATAAACTTGAGCAAAGTATCAACCAAAGCTACACATGCTCTGATTTGTGCTCATTCCAAGAAAAAGAGGAAGTTCGACGGGATTCACCATGAAATTGAAGATTTTGTAGCTACAAATGTTTTGTCTCGGGATTCACGTGTTTTTTTCCCGCAAATAAACTGCCTGGCGGTGGGTCATACGCTAGTGACCACCACAAAATTAATACCACACAGTGTGTTCAGAGAGCGCTTCAAGTTAAGGCAAACATTATAATTGTTTTAACTTATTAGTTGTACAATGTACATAGTGCTATGCTAAGCCGAAACCACACAACTGACATTTTTTACGAAGCAAATTATTGTAAACATAAAAAGCATTTTAAGTTTTAAGTGTTTCTAAAATTAGTTTTGACACAAGTGTTTTTTGACACGCCTATGTAATATCGAAAGCAACAACCTTTTCTTTACCAAAAAGTTATAAATGCCCAGTAAGTCCATAGTTGTATGCAAACCATGGTAGAAGAATACAGGTATATGCACTTGATGAGAGCATACTGCCGGAATTGTCAAAACGAAGCAAAACTTTTTCTTTATATTCTTTTGTTTCCATTCGCCACACAGCTAAATTTGACAAACATGGTAGTATGGAAAGAGAGCACAGTCAGCGCTGCATATACCTCTATCCTTCTACCATGATGCAAACACGAAATATGCATGCTGTATGCATGGCGTAGGAAAATGAGGGGTTAGTGAGTTTTTGACAACACCATGAATTTCTTTGCTTCTGTCAAAAAATTGTTGTGAGCGAAAGAGTGGAACTGTTGCTAGTTGTCAAATTGTCTTATTCGTTTAAGTTGCTACACAGAGCCAAAAACCACCACATAAAATCAATAAGATCACCTACTTGAGCTATTTTATAAGGTTTTCTTATTAATACTACCAAATAATAAGAATTTTCCATAGAGAAATCATGGAATTTCATAGAGAAAATCTTATTAAAAATTCACAACTACTATCAAACATTTTTTAATAAGATTTCTTATTAAATGAATGAAATGATGTGGTAATCTTATTTATACTTTACTTTAATAAGAAAATCTTTTTTCCCTCTCCAAAGCTTAAGAAGAGACCGCCTAAAATTAATAAGAAAAGCTTTTTGATCTGCTTTTATAAGATTTTCTTATTAAACACCCTTTTAAGAAGGTAATAACGGTGAAAATGTTACTTATTCTTTGCTTTTGCTTTAGCTTTCAGTTGTAATTGTGAAGTGAATTCATGAAGTTTATGTGCATTTTATGGATTTAATTTATTGAAAGTATAATAAAAATATATGATAATGAATAATGTTAAAACTTATGTTACCAAACTTGTTTTCGACGAGACTGAAATTCTGGAAACTTAAGCCATATTTCAGTCGTGGGGTTTGAGTGACTCAATTTCGACTCTACTGAAAATTTATGGAGTAAACTCGAAGGAGGCTCTTCAAAAAATTGAGATTGAGGATATCGCCACTTTCTTTGAAGTCCTCGACAGCGCCGGGTATTAATTTAATAAACCATCAAAATGTCTTCTTATTTAATATTACAGGCAATTTAAGGTATATTTCTATGAAATAAGATTACGTTTTGATTTAAAAATATTTCCTTATTAAAATTTTCAAAGAAGTCTTATTAAATCAATAAGATATCCTCATTAAATTTCAAAAATAAATCTTATGAAATCTATAAGATTTCTTCTTAAAAACCAAGAAGTTTTGATAAGATTTCCTTATTGTTTTTAAAAGTGTTCTTATAAAAAACAATAAGATTCTTCTTAAAATTATGTGGTTTACCTAAAAAAAAAGCTCATAGTTTTAATAAGATTTTCTCTATGGTTTTAATAAGACAATCTTCTTGGATGAAAACCATAGAATATTCTTATTGATTTTCTTCTATTTTATTAGGTTGTTTTGGCTCTATGTAGATGATGTGCTATAGTTTTTATAGTTTGTTGTGTATAAATATTTAATGCAATTAAATGTGCCCTGTTGTGTTGACAAAAAGTTGTTGTAGTTGTCTTCTCCGATTTTCCAAGTTCGTCAGTGAATGTTTTGGCTATTTTATCAGAAACGTGCGCTAGAAGGTGCCTCCGATATGAAGCTTTGGCCAGCATGCAAGCTGTCTTGCATTCACATCGTCTGCTTCAAGAACATATTGAATGCCATGAAAGAATGTTCAATGCCTCAACTGATAATAGCCATCAAAGAAGTGGACAAGGTATTGAATTTGGATCGACTGCACGTTAGCTAAAGTGGAAAAGCAGCAGTCCGAAGATCAACAAGTCTTGGCATAATTTTACTTTACTTTATTCTCACAGTAATCTCACTCAAAATATTATAAACCTGCAGAAAGACACAAATTTAACAAAATTTGTTTTCATTGCAATTCATCATCAGCTGTTTTTGACAAGAGCAGGGATACATAACTTTATCATTTTAAAAAAGAAGTGTCAAACTCACTAACACCTCTATTTCTTACACCATGGCTGTATGCAAGTAGAAGTACTGACAAGGCATGCATTGTCATAAAAAAGCAAAATTGACAAAATTGCTGAAATTGTTGTTTTGCCGCTATTTTATATATATTATATCATGACACAGAAGAGTGGGATGCATATGATTCCAGAGTGCTTAATTAAAATTTATTTACATGTTTGACATTTCTAACAGTTTTGAGCTATTGCGGAGCACAGAACAAAAAGTATACAGATGTTCAAAGCAATAATTTATTGCACTCATTGGCCGCATTCAGCGCAGACAACAGTTGGCAACTGTTGTGTAAAAATTCGCTGAATGGTACATATTGGGTAGCGCTAACTAAAACTGATAAAGTAGCGAACGCCTTTTAATCGAGCGAACAAATTCTATGCTACATGAACACAACTGTTTGCTTAACTGTCAGATGCTGTTACTGACGCTGTTAAATGAATAAATGCAGAAAGAACGCAGCAAATTTAAGTGAGAAACCTTTGCAATTGAATTAAATTTACATAAAAATTTAATTGAATCTAATTTCTGACGTATAGAGTAGCAACACATTCAGAGAAAACCATCGTGAACTAAGGTAGAGCTACCATAACAGTTCACAAGAGTTGTCTGCACTGAATGCGGCCATTGTTATTGCAGTTTTATCATTAGGGGTATTCACGATTCAGTGCACTTGCCTGTGCAGTTGAGGACTTGTTCACTTTACAAAAACAAAAGGTACGTACGTCAAAAATCTGCACAAGTGCTTTTCTACTATTACCTTCAACTTGAGGACTTGAGGACTTGAGCAGTTGTGCACTTGTGTGCATTGAAAAATGTTGACAGCTTTGAAATGGTGATGTGGTGTGTTCACGAAAACCTAACTGCACAGGCAAAATCACTGTAGTATACCTATACATATTATTTAAATATTTAATTTACATTAATGTATTTCATTATAAAACAAGCTTTTCTTAAAATAAGTAATAATATAAAAACCTCTACTGTAAGAATTTTCGAGAACATGCACAATAATATTCAAACAAAGTTAAAGTAATACACCTCTACGGTATACTAAGATATTATTCAAACAATAAGAACATATGTTCATACTAAGCACTACTATCTATGTCATTCGCACACATGTACCCATATGGCTGAATACAAAACATATGATATTATATTATACTTTTTACTTCTACACAAATATGTTAACATATGATTATGATTATGTTTACGTTTTCTATTCTACTCACTCACACATATTAAACTATTAATACTAAAATACAAATATGTATTACGATATTCTACTATTACTTTTACACTAATTAAAGAACATATGATTCTATTTACATTCTAAACTACACAAACAATTGCCAACTAGTTTTAAGACAAAATACCGTTATGTTTACTATAAAAGGATGAACATATTTGAAAATAAATCAATTAGTTTTGAGCTTCTAACAAGCTGCCTACTAATTCATTTTTAAATAAGTCTTGAGCTTTAATAGCTGCCGACTTAAACTTTTTAGCCTCTGCACTTTTTATAGTGAACGGCTGTAAATGTAATAAATACAAAAATAGCGCCAGTGGCGAACTTCGCCGGCAGCCAATTAGGCAGGACCTTAAAATATTAATAGTAAATCCTCGAGTCCTTTTTTTAAATAATCGCGAACCTTACATGGCGATGCTATGTCGCGAATAAAATTATGTGTCGATCCTGTCGCCAAAATATTATTACATGGCGATCCAAAAACATATTTACTACAGCACTGAATCGTGAATACCCCTATTGCTTTGACTGTGAATTGATTTTAGTGTGTAACAATGATTTAAAGCAACAACGATGATCGTCTTCGCTACAGTCTCCCATTTTCTTAATTTGCGGAAAGCAAACATGAAATGTTGTCGTACACATTTTTGATATTTATTTTAGAATAAGGGCAATGACATGTATATCATTCAAAAAGTACTGCAACATAGATGTGCCGCATCAGGTTAGATTTTAAATTGATGACCTCTGACCCGAAAAATTAACGTTGAAATTTTTTATTAATTTTAGTAAGGAATCTTAGGACTAGGAAGGGGTAGAATAGTGAACGAGGTAGCAGATGAACCGTCTGGCTGCACAGTATGAAATATGAGCGTAAGAAGCGCATTTATTAAATTTAAGCTAAGCTGTAAGAGGTAGAAAAACATGATGTAAAAGAGAATTTTAGACATTGATAAGAATTACTTCAGTCACTTACGAATACCCTACAATAAGCATTTTAATATGTTACAAGTGTTAATATATGTATCTCAGTAAAATAATTATTGGGGGTTGGAATTAATTTTAAAGGTTTTTTTTCGGTTTTTGAGCATTTATTTAGAAACAACGGTACAATGTTTATTATTCAAAGTATTGTCCATCGTTAGTTACAACATTTTCCCATCTTTCTGGCAGCATATGGATTCCGCTCCGGAAGAACGATTCGTCTTTTGAGGCAATCCACGAATCGACCCATTTTTTGGTATCCTCGTAAGAAGTGAAGCGCTGCTCAGCCAAGCCATGCGTCATCGATCTGAATAGGTGGTAGTCGGAAGGGGCTATGTCTGGGCTATAAGGCGGGTGGGGTAGCACATCCCAATTCAGCGCCTCCAACGTTTCCTTGACGGTTCTTGCAACATGTGGCCGTGCGTTGTCATGTTGAAAAACCACTTTGTCGTGTCTTTTGGCATATTCCGGCCGTTTAAACTTTAATGCTCGGCTCAATTGCATCAATTGTTGTTGGTAGCGTTCCCCAGTGATGGTTGCGTTAGGTTTTAGCAGGTCATAGTACACGACACCCTTCTGATCCCACCAAATACACAGCATAAGCTTGGCGCCATGAATATTCGGCTTGGCCCTCGATGTTGATGCATGGCCGGGTGGTCCCCACGATTTTTTTCGCTTAGGATTATCGTAATGGATCCACTTTTCATCGCCAGTGACAATACGATGCAAAAAACTTTTCCTTTTATGCCGTTGAAGCAGTTGTTCGCACATGCAAAATCGCCGTTCAACGTCTCTCGGCTTCAACTGGTACGGCACCCAATTTCCTTGCTTTTGAATCATTCCCATGGCCTTCAAGCGTTTGCCGACCGTTGATAAGTCGACTCCCAATGATTCTGACAATTCTTGAAGGGTTTGACATGGGTCTTCATCGAGCAAAGCCTCCAATTCCTCATCTTCAAACTTTTTCGGCTGGCCCGGACGCTCTTTGTCTTCCGTATCAAAATCACCACTTTTTAACCACTCACAAGTAGAAATCGATGGAGCATAGTCCCCGTAAGCCTCAGTAAGCGTGCGTTGTGCTTCAACCGCTTTTTTCTTCAAATGGAAGCACAAAAGTAAACCTTCCCGCAAATTGCGTTTTTTTGGAACGAAAGTCGACATGTTCACAGAGAAAAAAATATATGTTGTTTACACTTCAGTGGAATGACACATACTGAAAAATGAAGATGAACAATGTGCTTTGAAATGAATATAGTCACAGGTGTGCCCGATGCGATCTATTGATAGTTACGCCATCTTTTAGAAAACCTTTAGAAAAATATATGTGCAACACTTCAAATGAAATTCTAAGCAAACATAACTTCATTTGTTTTTATATTATTTTTTTATTGAAATAGTATTAAGGACTTATATGTTAATCAAGATATAGCTTATTTAAAAAACTTGTTGTTAGCAAAAGAATTATTATGTATTAAAAAGATCATAGAAAATATTTTTATGTGCAAAATCTATTTTTATTGATTTTATGGAATAAAATAGAAATGTATACAGATTTTAAAAAAGAATATGTCTTCCTTTCTTATACACACTGAGGGAAATATGTGTTAAAATTAAACGAAATTGTGTTCATATAAAACGAATTTGTTTTTAAAATAGAGCTTGAAACAATTTCATTTAAGTTAAATACAAATGTTTTTAAAATTTAATTTAGGACAAAAGTTTTTGTTTTCAAAACAATGTTTTTAAATATACTTTCATTGTAAAAATTTTAAGCTTAAACACATTTATTTAAACAAAAAATTTAATGCAAAAACTTTAATATTTAAAACAAATGTTTTAAATTAAAAACAAATAAATTAACCTGCCATTTTTTTGATGCCATTTTTTAACTTTTTCGAGTTTTCGATTTCAGATTCGTGATTAGCGACCCCTGGGACCCCCCGAATAACACATTTTTTTTGACTTCATTTGATGAAGGTTGCGTTTTATTGCGGCTTGAAATATTTTAAATAACAAAATAATTAATTTGTTTTTATTTCATCTTAAGTTCAATATTTGTAAGACTAATTCAAAAATATTTTCAAACAATCAAATTTAAAATCGGAGTCTCAGTTGTCTGGCAATAATTTTCAATGATTCTACTCCACATAATTTTTTAATTCAATCTCTGATAGCGACGTATTTTTTGTTATTGGAAGGAAATAATAAGAGAAAATTATACAAAAAACAGACATGAGTTTATAGTTGAAAATTAAAAACGCTTGTTTTAAATTTTGTTTTGTAGAAACGCAAATGCGTTAAATTTCTATTTTAAAATTTTTTGTTTAATTTTAAAGTATGTTGTTTTTTCTCAGTGTATGACTTGGTTAAGCGTGAAAGACATGAAGTACATCAACGTTCTGAGGATGGAGCCATAAATTTTCTGCCATTCATCTTAAAGAACTGTTTTCAGATGCTTCATCGAGTCGAACTTGCACCCGTTTTATAAAATTGGGCCCAAAGAGTGCCCCACAGGTTTTCGATAGGATTCAAGTCATAACTTTTCAACAGCAGGTCACTACAATACGGGTACATTTCAGATTTATTGAAAGTCATTTGTGGCTCGGGAAGAATTTGTTGGTGCGTTTTTCTGCTGAAAAGTTCAGTTATCCTGGTGTTTATAGCATGTGAACTCAATAAACACAGCCTATTTCATTATGAAATAACGCTCAAATTTGTATGGAAAATTTTTGGGCTTGATTTCATTTGTTATTTTGGGCGTTATTTCATTGGGCGTTATTTCCCTGAACCATTTTCTTTCACTACTCTTGATTATAGCATCTCTGCAGTGTAATCAACTAGATTTATACCAGTCAACAACTAGTTGGAAATATCCAACAACTAGTTCGATTTATGTCCTATTCTCATAGAACCGACTGGTATTTTTTACGTGGTGATGTCATTGGAAAAGACAATTGTCTTACTATAGATAAGGTTTTAACTAGTTAACAACTCATTTTTTATGTAAAGTAAAATTCTAGTTGGGTTGTGGCTAGTTTTTAACCAATATAGTAATTATCGAATTAAAACTAGTTCATATGTTCATATTTTTTCAATAGTTCATAGGTTCAAAGAACATATATTTTTACAACAAAATATTAGCTAAAGGCTAAAGTTAAAGCTATTTGATGAAATACCATATTTATGGTATATATATACTAAGTTCTAATCTACTACAAAGTTGCAATAAAAACATTTAAAAGTTAGAGTATATGTCGCATTAATATAATTCAAGATAGTTTATCAACTACATGTTTTTAAATTAGTTTTTATATGTTTTAATTTGTTTATTATTACCCTGCAGTGTAAGACTAGTCAGCATTAAAACATGAGTAGTATTTATACTAGTCAAAACAAACTAGTTTATATTTTGTCACGATTTACTAGTTGCAAAAGTAGTTTAAACCCAACTAGTTTTTGTCAAGTCACATTAAACCAGTTGTAAAACTAGCCAAAATCAAACTATACTACATATTATCAAAATCAGCCAGTTCTAAAACCAGTTGGAGCTGGGTACCCCATTGGAAGAAACTAATAATAAACAAATTAAAACATATAAAAACTAATTTAAAAACATGTAGTATACCATAAACATGGTATTTCATCAAATAGCTTTAACTTTAGCCTTTAGCTAATATTTTGTTGTAAAAATATATGTTCTTTGAACCTATGAACTATTGAAAAAATATGAACATATGAACTAGTTTTAATTCGATAATTACTATATTGGTTAAAAACTAGTCACAACCCAACTAGAACTTTACTTTACATAAAAAATGAGTTGTTAACTAGTTAAAACCTTATCTATAGTAAGACAATTGTCTTTTCCAATGACATCACCACGTAAAAAATACCAGTCGGTTCTATGAGAATAGGACATAAATCGAACTAGTTGTTGGATATTTCCAACTAGTTGTTGACTGGTATAAATCTAGTTGATTACACTGCAGGGTAGTTTGTTCCAATGGGGTACCCAGCTCCAACTGGTTTTGGAACTAGTTGATTTTGATAATATGTAGTAAAGTTTGATTTTGGCTAGTTTTACAACTGGTTTAATGTGACTTGACAAAAACTAGTTGGGTTTAAACTACTTTTGCAACTAGTAAATCGTGACAAAATATAAACTAGTTTGTTTTGACTAGTATAAATACTACTCATGTTTTAATGCTGACTAGTCTTACACTGCAGGGATAGTTGCCAAGGTATTTTGAAAAATTTGTTTTGGTGTTTCGATGCCGATTTGTCCTAGCAGCTATTGCACCTACTTTACACCTACTTTGTACCGGCTTTATTTAAGACTTTTATATTTCAACGATCTTCTTCAGACAAACTGGTTCCACGTGGCATTTTTATTTGAAAAATCAAATAACTGTGTTCAAATGTGTTCATATTTTGTTCCAAAAATGTGTTACCGTTATGTTTATAGGTTTTCTTACTAAGGTTGTCAACAAAATTTCGTAATTTCTACGTTATAGCAGTTAAAACACAAAAATAAATAAATATTTTCTATTGCACACGCGAAATTTCACACTATTTTCTATTAACGGTACTACGAATACGAGGAAGAGAAGAATTCTCTGTTCCACAAATAAACTTCATCCTATGAAAAAAATGTTGGCAAACTCAAAAAAATTGTGTTGTTATAAACCTGGGAGAAAAAATAAAAAATATTTGTGCACAATTAATACTTTACTAAGGTATATGTTTGATGATATATCTAGATGTGCTATTGATTTTGATCATTATATCCTTTGTGGTGATTTCAACATAAATATTCTGGCTAATGATAATCTTAGCACTGATTTTTTGGATTGCCTTGGACTAAATTTAGTTAACACAACGTTGCCAACAAGGTTTTCCAACAATGCCTGCCCCAGTTTACTTGATGTCTTCGTAACATCTGATGTATCGTCTGTACTCCTTTTTAACCAGATATCATTTGTTTCAGACCATGACCTAATTTTCTGCACATTTTACATTAATCTTGCACCTATTGCTTCTGAAACTTGCTTCACATATCGCAACTTTAAATCTGTTGATATTGGCAAACTTTATGGGGATTTATCTGAAATAAACTGGACTGATTGTTGGTTCTTTAGCTCAGTTGATGACAAGCTAAAATTTTTTGTTGATAATATCTTAAATCTTTTTGAATCCAATGTTCCACGACAGGTCACACGACAGGTCACCAACACAACCTGCCCCTGGCTAACCACGCGTGTTAAGTTGATCATAAAAAAACATTATAAAGCCTACAACAAGTGGAAACGATATCCAATTGAGGCCAATTGGGAAAGATTTAGGCAAGCAAGGAATGAAGCTACCTTGGCAGTTAGACTATCCAAAAAACAATATTATTTATCTAAACTAAGACCAAATCTATCTTCTAAACAGTTATGGAAAAATCTAAAAAGTATTGGTATCTGCAATAAAGGCTCTGAAGTCTGCCGTACTGATCCAAATCTACTGAATGATTATTTCACTGCGAGCTCGTTGCGAGATGATAATGCATGATTTCAGTTTAAGAGCTATAAATGAGCTAGATGTTGCCCTCTGCATTAAAAAAATCAGTTCGAATTCCATTGGTGAAGACGGTGTGTCGATCAAGTTCATTAAGCTTATTTTGCCCCAAGTGATCAGTCCACTTGCTCATATCATCAACCATTGCATCACTACCTCATGCTTTCCTGCCAGCTGGAAAGTGGCTACAATTGTTCCGATTGCGAAAATTGCAAATGCACGCGAGCCTGGTGACTTCAGACCAATCAGCTTGTTGTCATCGATTTCGAAAGCATGTGATGCTCTTATGGCGGAGCAAATAAGTGAACATATCCTTTCTCTGGGCCTTATGTCTGATTTTCAGTCAGGCTTCCGTAAAGGTCATAGTTGTTCAACAGCTATAGTTAATATCTTGGATGACATTAGAGCTCCGTTCGATAATGGTGATCTAACCTTGCTTTGCCTTCTCGACTTCTCTAAGGCTTTTGACACTGTAAACCAAAGTATCTTATGCAAAAAACTTGAATTGCAGTTCGGATTTTCTGAGCCATCAGTTCGCCTTTTAAGTAGTTACTTAAATGGAAGGTCCCAAAGAGTCAGCCTAGGCAACAACTTATCTGCGTATAAGCAAATCTCTTGCGGTGTCCCTCAAGGGTCAGTCTTGGGACCACTCTTGTTTGCCATGTTCATCAATGACATTTTTGTGAAATGTGAGAATGTATCCATGCATGCTTTTGCTGATGACTTACAGTTATATATGTCAAGACCCACAGGGCTTGTTGAGGATTTGTGCGCAAGAGTAAATGATGATTTAAAATTAGTAGTGGAATGGGCTAGGGAGAATATGTTTGCACTAAACCCCTCGAAATCATGTGTCTTGCCAATTACCAAAACACCTTTCTTCAATCTTGAGTTTCCTCCGATTATTCTAAATAACGCTGAGTTAATAGTTGTAAGAAAAGTAAAAAACCTTAGTTTTATCCGGAATTCATCTCTTTCCTGCGAGGATCATATTAATATGTGTGTAAATAAGGTCTATTATGTATAAAGAAACTTAAGAATGCCTGCACCATTTGTTCCCACCGAAACAAAACGTAAGCTTGTCCTGCAGATTTTAATGCCAATAATTACATACTCAGAAGTCGTGTTGAGCAAGCTGGACTCGAGATCCTCACATAAACTGTTAGTTGCCTTGAATAATGCCGCTCGCTTTGTCTATTGCCTGCAGATGCATGACCATGTCTCCTCATTTTCCATGCGATTACTTGGCCGTAGTCTGAACAGTCTTTTTGAAGCAAGGAACTGCATTTTCTTGCATAAAATAATATACTCGCCATATTCACGATATCTCTTTGCCAGACTTTAGTTCTGCAGATCAAGTAGAAATCTCAATCTTTTAATACCACGTTTTAATTATACAGCCTCAAGTAGTCTGTTTTTCGTTAGCGCAATAAGACTGCGGAACTCACTGCCCAACTATATAAAATTAGTCTCCAATATATTAGCCTTTAAGCAATTGATACTCAAATATTTTTCTTAACTTCACATAACTTAATTTTTAGTCTAAGCTCTAACACAACCTCTTATTCTACCTCTAGCATTTTTTCACCGCAGGTCGATCATTTGATTAGTCAATTTATATTAATGTCACATCTTTTAAAAATATTTTCAATAGTTTTAAATATCTTTTTCACTGTGACATGCACATGATAATTAATTCTTGAATGTTAACATTTTCTGTAATAAAAAAAATTATTGGTATCATTTTATGAGTTGAGAATTTCTGTCATTAATGATAATAACTTAGTTATAAAATTTTAAATAGCTTAGTATATAAGTATTATATTGTTGTTATTTATTCTAAAAATGCGGCGTGCAAAAGACTCAAGTCTTAAATGCCAACAATATTTTTAAATAAATAAAAATACTGTGATGGTGAAGTTTCTTACAAATAGTAAATTATGTAAACTTTCCGTTATTTTGACATGAAAATTATTTTGATATATCGAAAACTGTAGATGTTTTCAGTACAACGTATTTTAGTATGAAACGGCGTTGGCTCAGAAAAATAACGGTATACGAAAGCTTTTTTGGTAACATTTCCAAAGATATATACACAAATCTATGCTTTAAGCCATTTCGTTAATATATAGAAATGGGCGTAGGAGAAACAGTTCCTAAGTGTTTCTGAACCGATTTTGGTAATTTTTTTATAAATAAATTAGTGTAGGGAGAAGGAATTCACCGAATATTTTTGTGATGTTTGACCTGAAATATGAGCATTGAAAGAACCTAAACTATAAGAAATGTTTGATTGTCTAAAATCGTTTATTGAGCCTTAGGTCAAGGTTAGAACAATTAATTGTTCTAACGAATCTTTCCAAAGAAACAACAATTCAGTAATTATAATAACTAAATTAAATAATTTACAACTTTTCTGGTGTTTAAACACGGAGAGAAAAAAATCAAGCATTCTGTGCTTGAATCAAGCGAATAGGCTATCAGTTTACACTGGAGCATAAATTTCTCAATTCAAGCATTATTTTGCTGGAATTGAGCAAATTAAGAACACATTATATTAAGAAAAAATACTCAATTCAAGCAACATTTGCTTAAAACTCAAGAATATTTTTTTCTACATTCGAGTCTAATGTTAACTTGAAATGAGAAAAATTTGCTTGTTTCAAGTAAGCAATTAGCTGAAAACTAGAATAATTGGCTAGACTTGAGAAATTTATTTTTCTTGATTTGAGAACAATTTGCTTGATTCAAGTAAACAATTTGCTGAAAACTAGAATAATTTGCTTGACTTGAGAAATTTATTTTCCTTGAATTTAGAAAAATTTGCTTGATTCAAGTAAACAATTTACTGAAAACTAAAATGATTTACTTAATTTCAGTAATTTATTTTTCTTCAATGGAGAACATTTTGCTTGATTCAATTAAATAATTTACTGAAAACTAGAAAAATTTGCTCAATTTGCACAAAGAAATAACACTTTCGCATGACACTTTGTTGACACACATTGTCGGCAGTGATTTAATTGTCTAGCGACTCTTTCACAGCAACTTCAAAATTTTCATGATTGTTGTAATTTGCTATGCGGAGACGTTTGCTTAAATTAAGAAAATATTTTCTTGATTCAATTCTTTTTCCAGGTTCTAGAATCAGGTTCTAGAATTTTATGCTTGTTTCAAGCTGTTGTTTATTTTGCTCAATTTTGGCAATAAATCCTCATAATTGTTTTTTCTTAATTTTAGTTTTTAATGCTTGATTTGAGCAAATGAGACTTAATTTTAAATTTTCTTATATCAAGCAAAATATTGGCTTAATATAAGAATATTATTTCCCTCCGTGGAGTAACAACACATTCATAGAAAAATATCGCTCACTAAGGTATCGCTACTATAACATTTGGCTCCTCTGAATGTGGGCATTTTGTATTTACAAATTGACTGTCAAATAAAAAGCAACTTTTTCAGTGTGAACACTTTTTCTTGAAAAGATGTTTTTCAGTAAAAATGCGGCTTTTCGGTCTGTGTGTGAACATAGTATAACACACTGTCTACACTTACAATATTTGATGGCATGCGAACTAACCCATAAAACTACCCCTAAAATGTCCAAAACTCAAAATTGGTCAAAATCGTAGAACAAACGTTGTTCAAGATATCAAAATCCACCAAGTATATTTTTTCATGGAAAAAAGTCTGACTTTTAAAAATATAAATGCATAGTAATTATCTAAATATATAAAAGGCAAGCACGCTGCTCCGTGCCCAATATCTCTCAAACTGTTCAGCCTGAAAGTATGCATCTTAATACATAAAAGGCAAGCATGCAGCTCCGCACACAGTATTTCTCAAACTGTAATAATTTTTTGACAGTTAAGTACTTTTACAAGACATACTGTTCTGAAAAAAGTTCAGCCTAAAAGTATGCACAGAAAATATATTTGATACTTATCAGTGACAATATTAGGTTTTTACAATAGTACGTTTTCGATCTAACTACCTTTTCAATACTACTTCAATACGTAAAGTGCTATTTTGAGTGGTACAGTTGAATTTTTCAAAAATCAAGCTTTAAAAAGAGAAAAAAGTGCTTTCGGCAAATGGCCCCAAAAAGGAAGTGTGCGTAGGGCCTGTCTAGGACAGGCTTTTAAACTATTTTCAAATAAAATAATATGTTCTACGGGCAAGCACCGTGCGGCATTGCAGCGAAAAAATACACATGGCAGCAGCAACAGCTAATTGACCCCATCTATGGATACTGATAGAAGCTCCCATGAATTTTCAATGAATGTGGCAAGGACTTGCCCTAAAGCAAACATTGCTCTTCACAGAATTTCCAATCCAGATGTCAAAGAAATTTTTGGAAAAGTAAACGAAATACGAAGCTCTATCAAAATATACACTACGCGTGAAATGTCTTTCTACGATTTTCGACGATTGCATCAAGAAAATTAAAAGTATTATTTCCAGCCATTACATTTGGGTTTCTCTGGACGACAAAACTGACTAGCGTTTTGTTGCAAATCTAGTGTTTGGGGTAAAACAAGGCATAACTACTTTAAAACTTCATATTACGTCTTCCAAAAAATTCGTTTTCTATGGTTTGCCAAACCAGGGACTAGTCCCGAAAACCCGGGATTGCCGAAGCGTCCCGAAATTACATGCCCTAATCAGAAGTAAATTCACAAATGTTAACGAATTTATTTCAAACATTAAAAAAATATTTACAAAAGACTACACTACAAAAAGCTTTTTTTAAAGAAGTGTTGGACTACACGCAGAGAAAAGATATGGTTGAGACATGAATACTGCAATAATAATTTGTTTACTGAAATTATTGTACTATTCCTGCAAACATAAATTTTTGCCTTAATAAAGTCATTATTTACTAATTGTGGTACCAAAAATAACATTATGGCTCGAATCATATTATCGTCAACATATTATAATTAGCTCAACTATTAGTTGCAGCAAAAATGTTGTGGTTCTGTCAATCATGATATATGTTAATATTATGATGGAGACAAACATACTAGAATTTTGAATGTTTGTCTGAACTACTTTTTGATAGTAGGTAAACGAAGCAGCACATAGTAAAAAATCGAAAGAACTTATTACGTCTGAACAGTTTATAGGAACCCTTTCACTTCATTCAGATACAATAAGTTTTATCGATTCTTCGTTATGTGCCGTTTCGTTTGTCATCTCCTCAATTACTATGTTTTGTTATAAATCGACTTATCCTAAAGACTGCACGCAGAAAAATGACATTTTTGACTTTGATTGTAGCAAACATATTTCCATGTACCGTAAATATTGCTATTTTTGTGACAATGCACTCAATGTACCATGTTTATGAATGATATTAGTCAGGCAACCAATATTAGCAGCTGTGGTCTACTGGTAGTCTGCGTGGCTCGTAAGCGAAGGAGCTGAGGTTCAAACCCCAGCTCGAACAGAAAGTTTTTCAAAAAATTTTTCCAATTGAATTAATATTTCTGTTCGGCAGCAGACAAAGGCAAACCTCTAGGGATATCTTAATTGATAGCTGTGGAAATTGGTGTGCATTGAAATAAAAAAAAATTATTGTTTCTATAATATTCTGGTTCTTTAGAAGAAATTTATAATAAAGTTGTTGCAATCATTTCGCTTTCGTCCCAAAAAGAGAATAATGGTTGTTTCAATAATATTTTGGTTCCTACGGAATAATTCCTTTTCTAAATATAGCTGTTGTAATCATTTTACCATGATCATAGAAACCATTATATAATTAAGAACATGGTATCAACAATCATAATCCGAATCATACTATTATCCTTTTAGAACATGGTGTTTGCAACTATGTTTTTTCTCTGTGTGTACTTGGATTGATGCAGCGATTTATTTTACAGATCATTTTGAAAAACTTAAACGTTTTTGAATGCAGTCGGTTCGGATGAAGCCAAAAGTATTGGAAGAGCACAAAAAGCTTTAGAGCTAAAAGTCACTTTAAGTGCATGTCTTCCGCTACTACGATGCTTCAAAAATAAAAAGTATTACTTGTTGACGCGAAAAATCTCAAATTAATTCCAAAACGAAAATAATTTTTAAAAAAGTTTGAATACGTTACCAATAAAAACAAGAGACTACATACTTAAAAAAATATGACCTGCTTATTGGAAGAAGGAAATTAAAAAACATAGGATTTATATATCGATGGAAATAACCTACAAAATATCAATTGATTTTATTTATTTAAGCTAATATTTCTGTGTCGATAAGCGATAACAGCTTAAGGGCATTAATCTGTATCACGAAGCAGCACACCAACGACAAGCAAGACACGAGAAGCAATAGAATTTCGTATAGAAAAAAGTATTGCTTCTCGTGTCTTGCTTGTCGTTGGTGTGCTGCTTCGTGATACAGATTAATGCCCTAAGTCTGATTTCAAACGTTTCGAGAAATCTTGCTTAAAAGTTTTCAATCGCCATATGAATTATATGAAAGGGTTTTTTGTTTTTGTGTCATAACTTCAGCTAGGGTCAGGCTAGAAGCTATAGATTTCGTGTGTTTATAAAGATATGTGCATGGAACACATCTACATCAATCACTTAGTTCTGTCTTAAATCGACTTAGGCGATTATAGCTTGTGAACACAGATTTATCGTCCATATTTTTAAATTGTTCGTCCATATTTTACTACGTTTTTCATGCATATTTTAAAGGTTTTTCGTTCATACAAAAATTAGCCCTGGTAATTATGAAATGATTCATTTATGTTTACCATCTCCAAACAAGTCTCATCAACAACATAAAGAGTTTCTGGTGGCCATATACCGTTATTTCATGACAATGGCTGGTGGCTGGTGGTTGGTATTGAAACCGAAAAGTATGCAGTAACAACCTGATGATGTCACAGTGTGAACTTGTTCAGTTGAGCTCATGTGTTGTTGCATCATGATTGTTGTTGGCAGCTTCGAGTATTCCACCGTTACACCAACTGCCTTAATTCAGAGGCAGCTTAAACAATACGCTATTGAAATACACGAGTAGATAGACAATAACAAAAGCAAAATGATAGAATTTATAATGCCAACAACAGCCAAAACACAGAACAGACCAGTGGTGGGCAATTGTGGGATAAATGACTTTTTGTGCGAATTTTGTCCTCTAAAGGGATCAAGGGTAAAAGAGTCTGTTTTTGTGGGAATATTCAAAGAGAAACTTTTTTTTAGACATTTTTAAAAAAATTTAAAAAGGCTCAGCACAACTTTGAACATATTTTTATACAAATGCAAACGATTTTGCACTCTTCATACCATAAATTCCGCAACCCTGTGTTATAAAAGCACCTTATTCAACCATATTGAAGATCTCTTTTTTTCTATCTCAGAAGACGGATTTTAATCCTCTAACCATTCCCCGGAATCAGAATTCCTGAAAAAAGGTCAAAACTTTACTCTTAAGAATTCCCGCAAGAAGGTAAAAAAAACTACAAAGGCTTATATCTCCAAAACTACTATAGTAGAGCTATTTTGATGCATATGTTCAGGCACCGACATTTCTGGTGTTTGAAATAAAAAACATTAATGACGATTGAAATAGATAAATACGTGCAAAGGTATGGTCTAATTATAAGAAAAAAATTGTTTTTTACATTTTTGCTAATAACTCCAGAACTCGACCTGATGACAAAAAACGGAAATTATTTCTTAATTTTGCATTCAAAATTCAGGTAGAATGGTTAACCCTTCATTACATGACTTTTTCTCCCAGTGTATAAAAAATGTTTGTGTTATCATATGTGATCGGAGTGGTTTAGAGAATATATAAACGATATTTGGATACTGTGTAATGTATGGGAACGAAGTTATGCAACATTGCATACATGAATTTCATGCAGGAAAGCAATAAAAATTACTGTATGAGGTTTAAATATTACTTTTTATTTTACATGTTTAATATGATATTACAAGTATTACATAATTTAAAATATTTTATATATTCAATAAAAATAAAGAACTTAAATGCACCTTCATCAATAACTTAGACAATTTTTAACACAGGATAGTAAAAAAATATATAAAATATCACACTGATCTGTAAGGATTTTTGTTTCTAAATTTAAAGCTTATTTAAATTTATTTGATAAATAAAACATTATTCATTAAGGAATCGATTAAAGCAATATCTAAAATGATTAAAACATAGTCTATTCTGACATTTTGAGCAGCTAACATGAGTGTTTTCATTGCACCCTGGTTATTGGCATATAAAACTCTGTCTGACTGTCCTGTGGGCAGTGATTAAAATGTTCTAACCGAACTTCTGTTTGGAGCTGTGGAAAACTTCTCTGATCTTTCGTCTTTTGTTTAAGGTTTTTTGATAATTCGGAAGGTCTTCCACATTTTGTGGATAGCTTTACTACTTTGCAAAGACTTTCTGCCACTTGCAAACGAAAATTGGCTAGTGTTATGTTTCCATGATTACCGCTTTGTTATTCCGCACGCTTATACAATAGCCATGCATTTACTAATGTGGTATCTATTAAATGATAAAAAATCTCATACACGAGCGTATTTGTATCTTGTAGCGTCCAATAAATGAGTCTAACAAATAGACTCCCCCATTAATTTGTCGTATTGCGAAACAACATTTAGACACTCAATGGATATGTTCTTACAAAATTCGTTGTCAATCAAGTCTTTCAGCAATGATCTCAGAACTTTTACCACAATGACATCATTAACGGATTGTACGCAATGAATGCACTGCCTTTTTGACTAGTTCAATCATTAGTGGTAGTGTTGTATAGTAATTATTTTAGTGTTGTATAATAACCTATATTTCGTTGAGTGTACCTGTTCGTCAACGGAAAGGCAATTTTCATATGAAATCGACTTGAATTCCTTCTGCAAACGGTTAACTAGCTGTCGAATTTTAAAAAGTCGGTCAAAATTTGGATTATCCCTTGGTTTCATATTAGCACTGTCAATCGCGTTGAACGATTTTGGTAGAGGGTAAATCTTTGATTTGCGTCATCGTATTTTTCCGAGTAACTCTCGTCATCGATACAGACAGCAAAGATAACAAGATAGGAAACTTAGACAGCATAACCTCAAAAAATGTTTGCATGTATTTGTGCATAAAAAAAAACAATAATGATCGCCACTTTTGTTCTTAGTCGGCCGCAAGCTCACAAAGAAATCACTTGGCAACTCCTGAAATTAATGCATATAATCTGTTTGTTAGTATATAAATACTTAAGTTAGACCCCTTTTACATTGATCAAGACTTGAAGTCAAGTTTTTTTGACGTTCTCTTTTGAACTTGACGAAAGCTTTCACATTGGTCAAGACTTGACTTCAAGTTCTAGTCTTCTTTCCTTGTTTTCTAAAAATAAAACGAGATAGGTAGCAAGCAAATAAATTATAGTTTATAGAAATTTGCAAACTGAATTTTATTTTTTTACCACGATGGAAGTTAACAAAACGTATTTGCTTAAAAATTTAATGCAAAATTAAATTATATTAAATGCAAAAAAAATTTAATGCAGCCGAAGTCTAGCAAACTCACATTGATATGCTTTGAATGTTTTGAAGGGAGTTGCCAGAATTTAGTTATAAGCATTAAGTATGTTTTGCAGCCTTGCCAGCTAGCTTTTCCCCACTTGAGATTGTGTTAGTCTATCTATGCAAATATATAAAAGCGTTGTAACACTGCACAGATGTTTGACAATCACGCAAGAACCACTTAACCGATTAACACGATATAGGTATCAAACGATTTGTTATTTCAACTTAGTCGTAATATGCTATGTTAGATTTGCCACGTCTACTTTTTATGCCCACTTTTTGCAAAAAATGCTATATTTCAGACAATTTTGGTCGTATGAGACTAGAATTTGGTAATCTACGTTGTATGGTTACGTTCGCTATATATAACTTTACTAAAAATGGACATGACCCACTTTAGTTAAGTCCACTTTCCGGGGGATAAGCTTGGAGTAAAGCAAAGCGCACTTGGTTTAAGCTCAATTGGGCTGAAATTCTGGCATTCTATTGTTTCGAGTATGAGATGGTTTAAGTGAAAAAATTTAACCACACCCCCACTACCGCCCAGAATTAAACGAAAATGGTATATTTCGAACGGTTTTGTCGTATTACACTAAAATTTGATAATTTAGTTCATACGGCTACTTTCGGCAGCTGTACTAAAAATGGCGAATATATAAATTTTTTTTTGAACAGCGTGAAAATTCGTATATAGCAGTAAGGTTGTCTGCGGCAGGACAACGTCTGCCGGGCAATACTATACATCAATAAGAATGCTGCATACATCAGAAAATTCTGATCGTCATGCATTGACGTTTCAAACGGAAACGTCTAGCATGTGTTTTGTTCGAAGGTCAATTTACACTTTTACAAATTCACAAAACGATCATGAAAATTTCATTGAATTGGGTCAGGACAAAGTCTACTATAACTATAACGTTAACTATGAATATATAGATAAGGAAAAAGATTAAAACATAGATTTATGTATATAACTTTAGAATAGTTTGAAATATTTTTCACAGAATTATTTTTTAAGCTTTATTTGAAAATTTTTTTCACATAAATTAGTTTTTAAGCTGTAGAACATTGCAAAAACAATAACAAAAGCATTTTAGGCAAATTATTTTTCATCAAAAAATCATAGAGGGGATAAGTAGCCAATGATTTTTAATGATAGACACTGTTTGCGTCAAAAAAGATTAATTTTTGCAGATAAATTATGTTATATGAAAGAATAAGAAAAATTAAAATTAAAAAAAAAATTAAAAATAAATATATACAACAAAAGTAACTCTTGGCCTATTTTTGAGTACAAGTTGGATATTTAGAGGTTCTTTGAAAACAACATAAAACATTGTATTGGTGAGGTAACAGTAAACCTTTTCTCATTTTCCCAATTTAGTTAATTGAACCTTCAAGCAAAGAAAATTTGATGAAAATCGATTTGAAAATGGCGGAAATGTTTGCTTGCTAAGTCAAAACATGAAATTTCAATCGTTTTTTTTCTCATTCTGAGGCTTAAGAAAATGAGTTATACTGAGAAAATCTATAGTTTTGAGATATCGCAATGATTTTAATTTCATAATAACAGGTTTTTTTTAAACATACCTTATACCCGTACAAAATATTTCCGAAAAGAAAAGATTTTAATTTTTACCGTTAATTTTTTTAATAATACAAAATGCATTCCATGCAAAAATGCATTGTTATGCATTGAGAAAGTCTATAGTTTTTGAGATATCGCCATAGTTGGATGTCATTGTAACGGTCTTTTTTTTAAATTTAAGAATATATTTATTTTCAGAATATATGTAAAAAATTACAAAAAAAAGGAAAGCCAGGTAAATTTATGTCATCATAACATTTACAGTTTAAATAAAATATTCAAATTAAATAAAGTAATTTTTTAATATTTATAACATTTTTACATAATCAAACAAAACAAACACAATAATTTTTATATTTAGAATTTGATTCAATATAAATAAATACTTAAATTTTAAGATTTAAAATGTTTAAATGGTATTTAATATTTTTATCGCAGGCGAAGCAGCGGGTATTTGCTAGTTTAAGATAAGAGTTCAAATCAATTTTTGAAAGTTTGTATAAATGGCTGAAACTATTTCTTTTAACTAAATGTACTACTATAAAATATATATACATAATTCATATAATTTATTTTAATTATTTCATTATTGAAGTAATTTAAAAATTTATATCTTAATTACTTCTTTTTATTTAATAACACAATATACGTGCACGCTATGTATAGATTGTGTAGTATATTAACATAAGAGTATATAAGAAATAGATATAGTATATAAATTATGTATAATAAATGTACGTAAACAGTTTAACCGCCTAGTGTTGTAAATTTAAAACGTAAACCAACGACAAGCAAGACACCGTTGTTTGCGTTTTCGATTTACAACATTGGGATCTTGTCATTCTCTTTGCGCTTTTGTTGTAGATTTGTTTGGTAGTTATTGTTGGTAGTTATTGTTATTGTTGTACAGTAAGCTTTAATTTTTTGTAGATGCCCAGTAAGAAAACATGCGATCGCTCCTATGAGGAGCAACAAGAGAGCGCACTTTTGCTGTTTTATTCGATCAAAAAGTGAGCACTTGTGCCCTTGTGCTCCTTTACTGTTTTATAAAATCAAAAGGCGAGCAATCAATGAGAAAAGAACATGAAGTGAGGCATGTGCTTTGTAAGAAACTCGATCATTATTTTCTGTGAAAAATCGACCATTGTAGTCCAGTGGAGAGTGCGCTAGACTAACAACCCAGAGGTCCCTGGTTCGACTCCGGGTTCGGGCATGGTTCTTTTCACTTTGTGTGTTCTTTTCTACATTTAAGAATTATGGAGAACTTAAAATCCACTACTAAATTGTAGAAAATGTGGAATTAAAGGACAGGAACAACTAAGGGCTGAAAATGCTTGCCGAGGTAAAGGCATAACACAAACCAGCAATCGCCTTTCACGTCTGTTTCGTTTGATCAATAATTCACATATGGTTCCAGTCAATTCCTCTAGCTAATCTATCCTTTTCCTTTCACGTCAAAGACCAAACCCAGTTTGTATAAGGCGCATGTTGGTTCTTTGATCTTTAAAAAAAAAATATTTTAAATGTTCCTTCGCTGATCCATTTGGATCAGTTATTGATCGCTCCTTTTGAGCTCCTCTGGGATGTTAAAGGGAGCGCTACCCTTCCTAGGACATGCAATGTTAAAAGAGAACACAAAATACACCTAGCTTGGATCAATAATGAGCACTCCACTGCTCCTCAGGGAGCACTCCCAGATCGCTCATAGGATGATCCACTTTTTTACTGGGTGTTTATTTGTAGCTACAGTCAGCATATGACATTGAACTATTTTAGAAAACAGTTTATACACATGAATTAAAGAGTATATATAATATTGGTAAAAATATTTGTTTTTAGTAAAAGTGTAACCGTATCGAATATATATAGTTCATATATATGAACAATTAAGCTCATTGAGGAAATTTAAAGAGTATTTATTTATATTTATATAATAACAATTACGAAATAAACCTGCAAAATAAATTTATATTTTCAGTAGTAATTGGATAACTTAAGTCTGCTTATCATAATCATTCTATTTTTTAAACTGTTTAGCATCAATTTCTTATATGAATTAAATATAATTTATATGCTATAGATATTTCTTAATTTTAGAATATTCTATTTTTAATATACGCAATATAGATATGGTGAACATGTATATTGTGTTAGTGTAATGATATATATAGATATAAATAAGATTTAATTTTTTATATTAATTCAATAATGAAATAATTTAAATAAATTACTTTAATTAATTAATAAATTACTCTAATAATTTTGATATGGTAACACTTTTACTTAAAAGAAATAGTTTCAGTAATATATAAAAAATTGATTAAATTGCTATAAGCTCTTAATAAAAATAATTCTAATTTCATATGCCGACAGTAGCTACAGAATTAGAATTAACAACGTCTATTTCCAGTTAACTGCGCCAACAACAATTACCAAGCAAATCTACAACTACATGTAGGACGGGCTGCAGTATGAGCTTTCGCGCATCTTACATGTCCGTCCGATCTGTCAAATCCGTCCTACATGTAGGATAGTCCGAAACCCTATATTAGCATGAAAATTCTTATATAGCAGTAAGGCGGTCCGTGGCAGGACAACGTCTTCCAGGGAATACTAATTTTTTATATATAGGTTTTCGCTTCGGTCGGCAGTCCTCTCACTGCTATCCTTTTTTTTCAACACAACACATTTTAAGATCGAACAAGTATAAAAAAATTCTGTTGCCAGAATCGGAATCAGCGTTTATGAATCTACTTAATCTGCATTCAATAAAAGGATACTTTTTACTATAATAAATATTTCAGCACTAGTAATTTATCGGCTGTTATCGTAATCACAGAAAGACAGACAAACGGACAAATAAACATGACTAAACCGATCAGGAGGTGATTCTGATCAACAATATTTATGCTTTTCTTTACGTGCCACGCCTCCTTATCGGCGCTACAAACGGAGTGACAATGTTAATTAAGTTATAGTTCAAAATAATTAGAAAATTCAAATGTATGAACCGAAATCGTAAACTTGATAAAAAAGCGTCAGTGTTTACAGGTATACAGGTTTTAAGGACAGAAATAGGTTGGAAGGTACTATTTTATAGTTAAAGATAAAATGTATGATATATCTGTATTGAGAGAAAACTTTGCTTAATATACCTCTATAGATTATTCATCATGGTAATGTTGCAAATATTAGGAAATAAAAAAATACTCAGTTACTTCGTATTGTACTGCAATATCCATTACCTTCATCCGAACGATTTGTTACCGTTGTAGGAGAAGCAGTTGAAAGGTGCGACTAGATTTTTTCCAAGACAGGAAATTGACTCAACAACCATTAAAGTCATAAATATTAAAAGAACATTTTGTGAAACACACGCTGGCACACACAAATGCTGGAAGTTTATTAAAAATCTGTTAAATGTTTCGTTAACGTTGGCAGCACGAAAATTCTCAAATATTTGAGAGTTTGCCTCAACAAACTGAAATATAAAGAGCTACGTCCCTCTGACAGAAGCAATAACAAAAGAAACATAACACAACGCTAAAAATATTATGTTGAATAAGAATAACAACAAAGCAAAAACGTGGCCAAAGATGGTATTGACCAAAATGCAGCCGAACGCGTGGCCATAACAATGGCCTATAAACCGCAGCGGCATGCACTGCTTCTCGTTATAAATAGGCGCAACATTCTGTAGACTCAAATAGCTGGTATGTTGGTGGAATGTCCTTATGTTTAGCCACATTCCACAAGCAGCACTTTTGCCAGTCGCTTGTTCTATGCTGTGGCACTTGATATATTAATTCCAATTTGAAAATAATCCAGCCAAGTGCAAAACAATAACGGAAAAAATATAGTTTGTTAGACATGGGCCACGAACAGTTAGGGGGTCGGTAGTGGAAGAAGGTGTTTCTGAAGCCATACCTTTAAGCAGCGTGCAACATTTGCCGCACCACTTGAACTCTCACATGCTTAGGTTGTATTTTGTTTTGTGCTCTACTCCAGTGTTGGTGGATGTGATTGCTAAAAATCCCACAAAAATTACCCAAAATACTTATTTTTGTATTAATCATAAAAACGATATAACAGGAGCAAAACAATAACAAAATAAAAACTTTTCTCAGTATTGCCAATATTTAAAATACATACATACATACATATATACATAGAATGTGGCAATTTATGTAAAGAATAATTATAATTTAAGTGGTATTCAGGATGTGGTGAGCTTGGGAGCAAATGTAAAAGTGCAGATTTGCAGTTCAATTGCAATGAACATATTCTATTTTTGTTTATGCAGTTTTTACAAAGTTGGCAAATTACACAGTGTGACCGCTACAAGGTCACAAGAACCATGGACGTCCGCAGGAGGAGAGGGGGCACGTGCCGTGAAAATATTTTATATATTGGGGGTTGGAATTAATTTTAAAGGTTTTTTTTCGGTTTTTGAGCATTTATTTAGAAACAACGGTACAATGTATATTATTCAAAGTATTGTCCATCGTTAGCTATAACATTTTCCCATCTTTCTGGCAGCATATGGATTCCGCGCCGGAAGAACGATTCGTCTTTTGAGGCAATCCACGAATCGACCCATTTTTTGGTATCCTCGTAAGAAGTGAAGCGCTGCTCAGCCAAGCCATGCGTCATCGATCTGAATAGGTGGTAGTCGGAAGGGGCTATGTCTGGGCTATAAGGCGGGTGGGGTAGCACATACCAATTCAGCGCCTCCAACGTTTCCTTGACGGTTCTTGCAACATGTGGCCGTGCGTTGTCATGTTGAAAAACCACTTTGTGAAAAACAAATACACAGCATAAGCTTGGCGCCATGAATATTCGGCTTGGCCCTTGATGTTGATGCATCGACTCCCAATGATTCTGACAATTCTTGAAGGGTTTGACACGGGTCTTCATCGAGCAAAGCTTCCAATTCCTCATCTTCAAACTTTTTCGGCTGGCCCGGACGCTCTTTGTCTTCCGTATCAAAATCACCACTTTTAAACCGACGGAACCAGTACTCACAAGTAGAAATCGATGGAGCATAGTCCCCGTAAGCCTCAGTAAGCGTGCGTTGTGCTTCAACCGCTTTTTTCTTCAAATGGAAGCACAAAAGTAAACCTTCCCGCAAATTGCGTTTTGTTGGAACGAAAGTCGACATGTTCACAGAGAAAAAAATATATGTTGTTTACACTTCAGTGGAATGACACATACTAAAAAATGAAGCTTAGACAATGTGCTTTGAAATGAATATAGTCACAGGTGTGCCCGATGCGATCTATTGATAGTTACGCCATCTCTTAGAAAACCTTTAAAACTAATTCCAACCCCCAATATCTTCATATTAAATCAAAAAAGCCTTTTAAAGCGTTTTAATAAAAACGTAATTTTTAGTTAGAAAAGTGTCAAATTTGGCGAAACATGTATTCTGATAAGGTACATCATAAGTAATCAATCAAAAAGTCGATTTTGAATTTTTTGTAACTTACGGCTTTTTTGATTTCATATGACGATATGTTCATTATGTATTTAATATATTTTGAAGACAATACAAAAAGACTTTTTTTAGGTTAATTATAAATAAAGCTGAGATAAACCATTCATTTTCAAATAGTATGTTGTACCCGTTGCTGTTGTACCCGCTTTTTTCGCAGAATCGTCTGAAAAATACTGAATCTTGTATGTTTAGAAATACATTTGCTTATTTAATATTCAGTATTTTTCATCCGCGTTTGCAAAAGAAAAAATATTGAGAGCGGTGTACCAATCGCGACAAAACCGATTAATATACGCACGGCGCACAGTGCGCTTTTTTTGATTTTAGGATGATATTTGCATTATCTCAGAGACTATAAAAGCTAGGGCCATGAAATTTTGTACAAATGAGTTTTAGCCTAAATTTAGTAACAGCACAAAAAAACTGACTTGCCTACCTGCCATACAAACAATATTTTTTTAATAAAAAAAAAACCCGCATAGAATTGCTTATTTATATATTTTTTTTTAAGTGAAAACTTCTTTAGGCGCGTTGAACGATTTTGGCAAAGAAATCACTTGGCCACTCCAGAAATTAATGCATATAATCTCTTTGTTAGTATATAAATACTTAAGTTAGGTTGCAATAAGATGTTTGCAACCAAAACTTATTATTAATTCCCTTTATATTGGTCTTTTTATGCTTTTAAAAATCGGCAATTCAGTTGATGTATTAGTCAACATTTTTGAAACATTTGCCTTTGCTCAAACCACCGCATGGTGAGATTTAAAAATGGAACAATCTTCTTTTTCTGCATTTTTCTGCTAGAACTTCGTTTGCAAACAAGAAAAATAATGTATGGATTAAGTGTTTTAACATTTAAATCTTTAAGTTGTGATAAAGGAATATGTTGAATATTCAAGTAATTACATGCATACTCTTATTTTATTACATATCGTCAAAGAAAGTTTGACAATTTTCACACTTGTTGTATTTATCAGTGGCTTTTTATTTGCACCACTGTGGCATGTTATTTTCAGAGTTGCCAACTATCATTGTTTTATTAATATATATTTTCATAAAGGTTGTGTGTCAAAAGGGAACTTTTCAGTCGTGGTAGGATAGAAAATATCAGGTTGAATAAAATTTGTGTGTGTTGAAATAAAGTTGTCTTATTTGCTGTGTCAAATGGACGATGAAATTTGGACAGTTACAAATTTTGACGTTTCACATTTCGGTCGTGTTTTAGCACAAATATTTTATTTAATTTGCATTTTACTCAATTTGCGACATATTCAATTCGAGTGCTTGTACTTGCAACTTATTTCGTAAACTTGTAATATTGTAAACTTAAAAAACTTAAAAAATTACGAAAGTGCTTGAGTTTGTGTGTGCGTGTGTGTGGGCCAACGATCTCCCGGTGCATCAACAAGTGCAGCAAACTTAAATTGGCTTTCTTTGCTGGCGAACGTCCTCCAAGTGCCACCACCACCAAGAGCAGTGCAAAATTTGTTGCTAACCAACATCCTACAAGTACCATCACCAGCAGCACAAGCAAGTGCAGCGCAAATTTATTGATTCTGTTGCTTGCCAACGTTCTCCGAGAGTCACCACGAGCAGCACCAGCAAGTGCAGCACAATTCAATTGACTGATCAACTCTCCAATATTTCAGAAGCACCATTTCAGCATGTCTCAAGCGCAGAGGCAAATTTCTGCCATTATACTCCGTCGAGAATTAAATAAATTGAAAGCGAAGAATTTGCGCTACATTTGCTTGTGCTGCTGGTAATGACACTTGGAGGATGTTGGCTAGCAAGAAATTTGCGCTGCACTTGCTTATGCTGCTGGTGGTGGCACTTGGAGGACGTTCACCAGCAAAGAAAGCCAATTTAACTTTGCTGCACTTGCTGATGCACCGGGAGATCGTTGGCCCACACACACGCACACACAAACTCAAGCACTTTCGTTTTTTTTTAAGTGAAAACTTCTTTAGACGCGTTGAACGATTTTGGTAGAGGGTAAATCTTTGGCTTGCGTCATCCTCATCGTCATTTTTCGAGTAACTCTCCTCATCAATATAGATAGCGAGTAAGTTTTTAAATGACGCTCTTGGATCTTGACTACAAGGTGCTCAGCAAATGTAGCAAGCAACCATCAATAAGTTCCTCTGCTGACGCTTTGTTTTGTTTCCTCCCTTTGCTCCGCTGCGAAACATTAACTGTTCTTTTCAATGTATATGTAAAGCTGCTGTAAGCTAAAATAAAATAAATTAAAAATTTTTGATATTTTGTTTTTGTTTGACTGGCCGTGAAGTCCCTTTTGATGCCACCACTCATAGTACAACTAGACAAGGTAGTGTTAGGGCTGAATGTGCTATCTTTCTTAGTGACCATAACTGTCAAACTCAGCCATTTTGGTATTTTGGCCAATTTTTGCTTTCATATTGCAATCTCATTGGTTGCAGATTTTGTATGAAATGTCAACTTCGTTTTGACAGTTTCGGTCTAATTTTGCCATGTCTAATTTTGCCATTCCACCACTTGAGAGTTTGCTACCAGGCAAACAGAAAACATAGCAAGCAAAATGCGGTTTATATTCTGACGCCGATTCGTTCATCCCCTCTAACGTTGCGCAACCATTGTGAACCTTTCCATTCTCACTGCGTTGTTGTTGTACAATTAGCTGGAATTTTTTTTAGACTTTTTTTGTAGCTACAGTCGGTTTATGACAACTGATTTATTTAAGATAAGAGTTCAAATCAATTTTTGAAAGTTTGTATAAATGGCTGAAACTATTTCTTTTAACTTAATGTACTACCATAGCAAAAATATATACATATAATTCATATCATTTATTTAAATTATTTCATTATTGAATTAATTTAAAAATTTAAATCTTAATTACACCTTTTTATATAATAACACAATATACATGCACGCTATGTATAGATTGTGTTGTGTATTAACATAAGAGTATATAAGAAATAGATATAGTATATAAATTATATATAATAAATGTACGTAAACAGTTTAACCGCCTAGTGTTGTAAATTTAAAACGTAAACCAACGACAAGCAAGACACCGTTGTTTGCGTTTTCGATTTACAACATTAGGCGGTAAGAAATAGAACGCTTGTCATAAGCAGACTGTAGTTATTCAATGACAACTGTAAATATAAATTTATTTTGCAGGTTTTTTGTGTAAGTGTTTTTATGTACATATATATAAAGTGTTATAAATATACTTCGATTGTCATATGCCGACTGTAGCTACAAAAAAATTCAAGCTAACTGCACTACAACAATTACCAAGCAAATCTACAACAAAAACGCAGAGAGAATGACATAATCACAGTGGTTGCGCAGCACTAGAGGGGATGAACCAAATTGGCGGCGAAAAATAAATAGCACTTTGCTTGCTATTTTTTCTGTTTGCCTGCTAGCAAGATCTAAAGTGGAGGCATTAAAAGAGACTTCACGATAGTCAAACAAAATACAAATATGAAAAATTGAAATTTCATTTTATTTCAGCAGTCAGCTCTGAAGTCTCTTTTAATGCCTCCTTCCACTAAAGATCTTGCAAGCAGGCAAACAGAAAAAATAGCAAGCAAAGTGCTATATATTTTCCGCCGCCAATTCGGTTCATCCTCTCTAACGCTGCGCAACCGCTGGGATCTTGTCATTCTCTTTGCGCTTTTGTTGTAGATTTGTTTGGTAGTTATTGTTATTGTTGTACAGTAAGCTATAATTTTTTGTAGATGTTTATTTGTTGCTACAGTCAGCATATGACATCGAACTATTTTAGAAAACAGTTTATACACATGAATTAAAGAGTATATATAATATTGGTAAAAATATTTGTTTTTAGTAAAAGTGTAACCGTATCGAATATATATAGTTCATATATATGAACAATTTAGCTCATTGAGGAAATTTAAAGAGTATTTATTTATATTTATATAATAACAATTACGTAATAAACCTGCAAAATAAATTTATATTTTCAGTAGTAATTGGATAACTAAAGTCTGCTTATCATAAGCATTCTATTTTTTAAACTGTTTAGCATCAATTTCTTATATGAATTAAATATAATTTATATGCTATAGATATTTCTTAATTTTAGAATATTCTATTTTTAATACACAACGCAATATAGATATGGTGAACATGTATATTGTGTTAGTATAATGATATATATAGATATAAATAAGCTTTGATTTTTTATATTAATTCAATAATGAAATAATTTAAATAAATTACTTTAATTAATTAATAAATTACTCTAATAATTTTGATATGGTAACACTTTTACTTAAAAGAAATAGTTTCAGTAATATATAAAAAATTTAATTAATTGCTGTAAGCTCTTAACAAAAATAATTCTAATTTCATATACCGACTGTAGCTACACAATTAGAATTCACAACGTCTATTTCCAGTTAACTACGCCAACAACAATTACCAAGGAAATCTACAACTACATGTAGGACGGGCTGCAGTATGAGCTTTCGCGCATCTTACATGTCCGTCCGACCTGTAAAATCCGTCCTACATGTAGGATAGTCCGAAACCCTATATTAGCATGAAAATTCTTATATAGCAGTAAGGCGGTCGTGGCAGGACGACGTCTTCCAGGGAATACTAATATTTTATATATAGGTTTTCGCTTCGGTCGGCAGTCCTCTCACTGCTATCCTTTTTTTTATATAGAAATATGGCGCGTTGTTGATGTGCTTAAAAAAAGGTGAAAATCGGTCCACACTATAGCTCGGCTTCAGATCGCCTGAAAATAAAAACCAAACATGCATTCGAAAAATAACATTAAATGCATATCTTTTACCAAAATGAAATGAATATATGGAAAATTATGAAGCGTTGAAAAAAGTCGAAAAAGTAGCCCGTTTTGAAAAAGTTTCACCATATGTTTAATTCATGAAGATTTTGTAGGATTTGATTTAATCTGCAATTACGGATGAACTCGGCACTTTCGGTATTTCTATTGAAAATTTGAGACGTCAGGGATTAGATGGAGGCTCAAATATAATGGAATTCAATAATTTCTTCACTCACTGTTTCAGTCATTCACTTAATTTATGCGTTGCCAAGTCTTGCGAAGTGCCAGAAACTCGAAACGTATTCAACATACACGGTTTTTTTCACACGGTCGGCTAAAAGAGTTCAGCTTTTAGAGAACATCATTGATGAAAGAGCTACAAAAAATAAACGTAGACGTTTAAAAATAATATGCCCCACTCTTTGAGTAGAAAGACATGAATCTTTGCACACTTCTTGCGAGTTGCTACCGTTTATTTCAGAGGTACTTTATATAATGGAATATGACCGTGACACAGAAACATCCTGCGAGTCAGTTTAATTTTTAGTTGGCCTTAGAACAATGCATTTTATACTTTACCTACAAGCCTTAGTTAACGCAAAATCCTTCAAAGGGCATCAAAAAGCCGTTTAAAAAGTTCAATCAATTTTTATACATATATTTTAAATCGTGAAAAAATCAATTTTATGGGCTCAAAACGAACAAAATCGGAATAGCACAACCCGAGATATTGGCCGCATTCTATCCAAAAAAGCGCTCAGGTAGCAAAATAGCATAAAATATTTTCGCTATATAAATTATGACAGCTGAAGGAACATGTTCTGTGAATATACCATTCATCTGGAAAGTTCCGCAACATGTTACTTCGCTACCTGAGCGCTTTTTCGGATAGAATGCAGCCATTGTGATTTAAGTAACACAGACATTGACAAAATGTTGCCATTTTTCACAATTTTGACTTCACGGTATTTCGTAAAAAAAAAATTCCGAGAAAAATCCCGATACTCGTGTAAGCTTATTTTACGTAAAGAAAATTTTTAAAAAAATTTCAGACGATTTAAAAATGTCAAATTTTATTTTTTGCAAATTTCGTGCGATTTATAGAAGAATGACCCATATGTATGTTTTCTAGTGACTTTCAAACTGCAGAAAACTACGCAAAAGACGAGACGTAGTGATTGGCTTATTTGAAGCAAGCTTTTGACGATATCGTCAGATAGTATTGCTTGAACGTTGATTTTTTTAAATCATCATTGTTTTAAGTGTGATGAGAGTTCTGTGATATTGTCTTGTATTCTTTTCTCGAAAATGTCGAGCTTGGAAGATGAAAAAATGCAGAACTATTGCACTCTCAAGATCGTCGGTTCGAAAACTCTGCCCTCAAATGATACCAACTGTGAGCAGAAAAAAGTAACATTCAAGGAAACTGTTTAGTTAGCTAGTTTGTGGTGGACCCATGTGCACCGCAACCTATAGAATTTATAGTGCATGCCCTTGATTACCTCTCCACTTTTAAGTTTTTTATAAACTTAAACACTCTGTCTAGCTTGGTGTCCCAAATGGTTCATGGAGGCACTAATGCCCCTTACCCCCCACTCCTAAAGTAAATAATGTGCTCTGGATATTCTCCCTCCTCCTTCTCTCATAGTCTGCAGACACCTGATTCAGATGGGCCTATTTTTTTAAGATGGTATCTAAGTAAACAGTGACCTGTAAAATAACTTGTTAGAATTTTAAGGTTTACTTAAGTTAGCTTGAGTAGATCTTTAGGCTTAGCATGGCTAAGAGTTAAAAATTTATTTGCTTCCCTCTGCCAATTAGTATTGTTCCAGTGGAATTGAAACTTTTTGTATTCCCAGATTCTAGCCTTTTTGTAAATCTAGCTTTTAGCCAGACTACAGAATGGTTCGGGGATAATAACGGTTCAAGATGCTATCTACTCTTTTGTAGCGTTTATACAAATCTTCCGAGAAGTACTCGAATGAAGGTGACGTAAGTCATTCTCGAACGGTCAAACTCGTTTTGGTCGAGTATTAGTGTTTCTGCAACTTGAAAAACTCAATTTTACTGTTATCTTAATTAAGGGGGAAATTAATTGACCTCATTCACTTCCTTAAAAGTTGCTAAAACCAATTGGAATTCGTAAAACCAAATGAATTTTATAATTTAGCGCTCAAACTCACTTGCCAAAGACCAAGTGAGAATGAACTCGATTGACAGATTCGATTCACCACACTTACAGAAACAGAGCAGACAAGAATAACGTCATCGTGAGGTCAGTTCGAGAATAGCATACTAGAAAATCAGTCGAGAAGAGTTATAGAAAAAAAAAACTACTGGTATTCATCCTATTTCAATTTTATTGCTTTGTCCCAGTTCATTTAGTAATTCGTCGCAATTGGGAACTAATCTTGATTTAGGCTCATAAGCTTGTATCTACTTACTTACTTAGTTGGCGCTACAATTGTATGTCGGTCTTGGCCTCATCTACGAATTTGCGCCAGCCATTTCGGTCTTTAGCTTGCTGGCGCCAGTTGGAAATTCGAAGCTTCTTCAGGTTGTCCTCTACTTGGTCTTTCCAACGAAGCTGCGGTCGTCATCTTCTGCGTTGACCGCCGCTGAGTACCGAATCGAATGTTTTCTTCCCTGGAGCCGTAGATCTTACGAAGAATCTTTTTCTCGAATGCTCCTAAAGTCTTTTCATCTGAACTGCTCAGCGTCCAGGTTTGTGATGCATAAAGTAGGACGGGCATGATAAGCGCTTTATAGAGCGTGGTTTTTGTTCGTCGAGAGAGGGCTCTGCTTCTCAATTGCCTACTTAGCCCAAAGTTATACCTGTTGGCAAGAGTTATTCTTCGTTTGATCTCAATGCTGATGTCGTTGGTTGAGTTTATGCTGGATCCCAGATAAACGAAGTCCTTCACAACCTCGAAGGAGGTATTGTCAACTGAAACGTGGGCTCCAAGATGCTGGGACTGTTTGTTTGTTGACACCAGGTATTTCATCTTATCTGCATTCACTGCCAGACCCATTCGACTTGATTCTCTTTCTAACCTGGAAAATGCTGCACTAACTTCGCATCTACACGGAGAAAATTCTTTGCGCACAAGTCATGATCAAGCTGTTCATAATATTAAAAAGATGTTTCTTTTAACCACATATAAGTTTTGAGCGCATGTTATGGACTATGCTTACAATTTTTAACATAATTCTATATAAAACATCTATAATTTACATAATAATTGTACATAATTTTTATGTTCAACGAAATTGCATTTATTATAAACGAATTGCTCTTAAAAGCGTTAACAACTTATAAGCGTTGACCATAAATTGGCAACACAGAAGCTTTGTTTAGAAAATTAAACGGTGCAACAAAGAAACAAAAGTGAAAAACAAAAGCGGTTTAAGTATAAACAAATAAATAAAGTAAGCAGGAAAGTGATTAATAGTGACTATATTATGGTTATAATTTATTAGAAATTTTTAATATACATACAAATAAGTAAAAAAAATGAAAATAAACTGGCCATTTCAGTCCTTGGAAGGACTTTGACCTAGCTTCTATTGATCAATTGTGTTGTGCGTGTTGTTAAACGTTTCATCACAAATGACCGAGAACTGGACCTACGTGTTTTATGCCGACTCCGAACGGCTTATGTTCTCCAGAAGCTTTACATGGCAATTTTTACTCTCTGAAGTTTGCCATTGTCTGCAGAGAGGTGACGACCGAACAGAAAAATTAATTCAATTGAAAAAACTTTTCTGTCTGAGCTGGAATTGAACCCGGGCTACCGCGGTTCTTTAGCTTAGGGGCCACGCACTCTACCCACTAGGCTACTGTCGCCAATTACAAATAAATAGCTTTTGTAATAATATAACAATAATTTTTCATTTTTTCCTAAAAGTCTATTATTTAATCATAATTTATGCACAAGCTATCTTCAATTCAACTCACTTGCGCATGATCTATGACGCCAGTTGCTCATACATTATGAACTCTTTGGTAATACATCTTACACAATTTGCTCAAATATAATAGGGATATTCATGATTCAGTGCACTTGCCAGTGCAGTTGATGACTTGTGCACTTTACAAAAATAAAATGCAGTACGTCAAAAATCTGCACAAGTGCTTTTCTACTATAGCCTCAAACTTGAGGACTTGAGCAGTTGTGCGCATTGAAAACTTGACAGCTTTGAAAAAAGTTGATTTTTATGCGCATAGTGATCATCGTGCGATCATCATTGAACTGCAACGTTTATGTATCCCGAGAAGGGTAATTAATGCACAGACGCTGTTCCAGAGTGCTCCAGAATGTATGGAATGAGGGAGAAACAGTGGGTGAAATAGCGACAAACATCCGACAGTGAATAATAACCTCATGGAATGCAGCAATGCCGAGAAGGAAAAAAGCGAAAACCAGGAAACCGGCCTGGCCTACTGGTGGAATGACGAAATTGCCGAATGTAAAAGACGATGCATTGAGGCGCGAAGGAAAGTAACGAGTGTGCGGAATCACCCAATGTGGCAATCGGTGCATGAAAACCTTAAGGAATGCCGAAAACAGCTAAAGAAGGCGATCGAAAACAGTAAAGAATCCAGCTTTCAAAGGCGGGACATGACGGATATTGACCCGTAGGGCAAGGCATAGAAGGTGGCGATGAACAGACTGCGAGGACCTAAAGCGCCACAGCCTTCGGAACTAGCTATTATAAACAACGTGGTGTCTGAACTCTTCCCACCAAAGCAAGCAAAGGTACATGGCTATAGCTTACCTGAAGACAGGTGATATCCCTCCAGTGGCATCGGAAGAAGTGCTGATGACATTGCAGAAAATTGCCGACACCAAAACGACTGGGCTAGATGGCATCCTTAACGTGGCGATGAAAACCGCGATACGAGCAGATCCCGGCGTGTTTACTAGAATTTACACAGCTGAACGAAGGAACATTACCGTCTTTCTGAAAATTCCAAAGATTAGTTTTGCTGCTTAAACCAGGAAAACAGCCCGATCACCCTTGACTCGCTGGGCAAAGTACTAGAGAGTCATCATCAGACGACTTCAAGATACCCTTGAATCACCAGGCGGACTATCTTCCAAATAATTTGGTTTTCGACAAGGAAAATCGGCCATCGAAGCTACCCAGGGCAGTTATGACAATAGCTCGCGACGCTACAAGTAATATTAAGTGGAAGTGGGGCGATAAGAAGTACTGCAATGTGGTAACACTCGACATTAAAAATGCTTTATATTCGGCTAGCTGGCCACGAATATTGCAAGCGCTAGGAACATCTGGTATTCTGGGATATCTTCAGTGAATCATTGCCGATTATCTCAGCAACAGAATGCTGCTTTATGACACTGACTATGGCGTCAAACGTTACAAAGTCTCTCAGTATTGGGACCAACCTTATGGAACGTCATGTATGATGTGTATGTATGTTTTTCGGATTGGTCTCCCTGAGAATGCTTCGTTGGTTGGCTACGCGAATGGCGTTGCCCTGGTTGTGGTAGCAAAGCACCTTAACACGTTAGAAGCATTATGCAGTGAAGCGATTTCAAGAATTACGACGTGGCTGCGAAATGTTGTTCTTAAGCTCTTGCTGCTAGAGCGCAAAAAAACGGAGGTGGTTCTTATGAGCTCACGTAAAGTAAGGGAGTATTTCACCTTCAGAGCATAAAAGCATATTATAACCTCACAACCAAACTTGCGGTAACTCCAGTGCTCCTAAAAAGCTGGTAAAAATGCATCAAAGGCCTACGAAAGACGGCGCAGCAATAAGTGTTGGCAACGTCGCTGGGAGCAGTCTCAAAACGGAAGATGAACCTTTTCCCGTATCCCAGATGTGGAAAAATGGGCTAGTCGAAAGCATGGAGAAGTCGACTTCTATGTGACACAACTTCTTAGCGGTAATGGCTGTTTCAAACAGTACCTCCACCGATTTAAGCATAAAGAATACCCATTTTTGTACAAACTGTCCGGGTGAAATTGAAGATGCTCGGCATGTCCTTTTCATCTGCCAGCGCTTTAACGTAGAGTGAGCTGAGTTGACAGAAGTTTTTGGTGTGGCCCCACTTTAAGGAATATGGTTCACCACATGTGCGATGCACCTCAAAAATGGAAGGCGTTTTAAGCAGCAGCTGCGAAAATGATGATCGAACTTCACCACAGCGAGCGAGTAAGATATAATCAGCGTACAAACCTACGCAGCGCAGGTAAAAGCAGCCGTAATCCCTCTGTACGAACGACGGACAAGCGGACTGAGACGATCTAATGATCAACACTGACGATTGAGCAATAATGCTCTGACGGCCTCCAGACGTAATGCCCACCGTCTCCTGGAGGAACGAACCGTCCGACTGAGGAGAATTTAAGCGTGTTAAAGTCACGCACTGACTAAGTCTTTCAATGCTTGTACTACTCGTTAGAAAAAAAAAACTTTGAAAAAAGTGATAGTGGTGTGTTCACGAAACCCCAACTGCACAAGTCCTCAACTGCACTGTAAGTGCACTGAATCGTGAGTACCCCTATTGATTTTCTCTTGCTCCGCAGTTATGAGCACAAATGCTTTCTTTATGATCAGTTGCTATGAACATAGGGAATAATATCTGCACTGAATTCTCTCCGTGTAAGAAAAATCTTTACCATTATATATGACATTTCATTGCAAAAAAAACCATGAAAACATTGTGTAGTCAACACAACATCCTTGAAAAAATTAAATTTTCTCAACAAAGGGCAGGTCAAAATATTACCGAGTAAAAAAAACGCTATCACACGCAGAGAAAAAACATGGTTGAGACATGATTACTGCAATAATAAAATTTTTTTACTGAAATTATTGTACTATTCCCGCAAACATAAATTTTTGCCTTAATGAAGTCATTATTTACTAATTGTGGTACCAAAAATAACATTATGGTTCAAATCATATTATCGTCAACATATTATAATTGGCCCAACTATTAGTTGCAGCAAAAATATTGTGGTTCTGTCAATTATGATATATGAGAATATTATGATGGAGACAAACATACTAGAATTTTAAATGTTTGGCTGAACTACTTTTTGATCGTGGGTAAACGAAGCAGCACAAAGTCAAAAATCGAAAGAACTTATTGTGTCTGAACAGTTTTCAGGAAACCTTTCACTTTACTCAGAGACAATACTTATTCAAAGACAACTCTTCAATTATTATGTTTTGTTATAAATCGCCTTATCCTAAAGACTGCACGCAGAAAAATTACATTTTCGACTTTGATTGTAGAAAACATATTTCCATTTACCGTAAATATTGTTATTTTTGTGACAATGCACTCAATGTACCATGTTTATGAATTTATGTGGCTCGTTAGTGAAAGGCCGCAGTTCAAACCCCAGCTCGAACAGAAAGTTTTTCAAAAAGTTTTTCCAATTGAATTAATATTTCTGTTCGGCAGCAGACAATGGCAAACCTCTAGGGATATCTTAATTAATAGCTGTGGAAATTGGTGTGCATTAAAAATTATTGCTTCAATAATATTCCGGTTCCTAAAAAGAAATTTATAATAAAGTTGTTGCAATCATTTCATTTTCGTCGCAATAATAGAATAATGGTTGTTTCAATAATATTTTTGGTCCTACGGAAAAATTCCTTTTCTAAATATAGTTGTTGGAATCATTTTACCATGATCATAGAAACCATTATATGTTTAAGAACATGGTGTCAACAATCATAATCTGAATCATACTATGATCCTCTTAAAACATGGTTGTTGCAACTATATTTTTTCTCTGCGTGTAGTAAATTAATTTTTCTTATTCCTAAAACAACTCTATTCCAGTCGCATTAAAAAACTCGCTTTGTTGTAAAAAGAATCAACCAGACGACAATATTTTTTTAAGAGCAATAACTAAAAGTTGTTAATTATTAATTTTACCCCATCAATTGTCTAAATTTCAAGGAAAATCGATGACTGTCTGCTATTTTTTTGTCTGAACAGTTATATCATGAAATTAAAAGTTTAACAAAAACACGCGAACCCATCCAATGATTTATTTCCTTCCTAAAGGGAAACAGAATAAAAACCATGCTAAAGAAAACCGATTAGAACAATAGAATAAAATCACATGCAAAAAAGTCGGATGAAAACTGCTAGAAAAAAAAATGCATAGAACCATAACAACTTCCTGTGGTCATGACGTGGCATGTAACAAGGAAAAAATAAAATCAAACGCTAAGCAAAAGGAACAATAGTCATCGTTAAGCAGCTGAAAATGAAAATAAATAAAGAAATATAAGCTATGCTAATATAAAAACTACACAAGCTTAAGCAAGTGATAGAAAATGTTTAAAGTTTGATAATGCAAATATATAGTGTGTGCCTGTGCCCATGTATCTCTGCTTACTGACAATAATAAATGACAAGACTGTTAATGCCAAGTCAATCATCCAAATCAAAAAAAAAACATACGACTTAACTGCTGCGATCATTCATAATGAAAAACTCTCCAACAAACCCAGTTAAGACCTGTAATAGCATAAACTATCGTGACAAATCATTTTGCAAAAACGCGCACGTTCTTTTTTTAACATCAACGAATAGCTTGCTTTTATGTTTCACGATTCTTAACAAAATCTTTGGAAGCTGCTGCAAATGACTTCCACACAAAAAAGAATAAGCCACACTGGCATCAACTAATCATCCAATGGTTCGTTATGACCAAACGGGTAAAAAGCAGCCAAAGTCAGCTCAAATGAGGACACTTCCATTCTCAATGCAATTCTAACTGCAACAGCAGCGCATCTTACTTAGTTTCTCACATTTCAAGTCAATCATGGTCAAATGCTAAGAGGCAAATCTAACATGTTCGTACTTATGCAATGAATATCTTATCACTAAGCATAATAATACTCGAAGCAGTGATTTCTAGCTGGATTCAAATGATTTCAATACAACAACTAGAAGTTCTATTCACCATTTTCAATTCATGCTATTCGCACAGCCAGCACTCCCTATAATTGCGAAAATGTGAAATTCATGCCCGCTCAACTAGCCAACAACTGTTCCTCAATGACGAATCATTCGCATAAGTGGAAGATTGCAGTTGAATATGGGCTCGAGTTTTTGTGCCAAATCAATGGAACTTCAACAATGATGCGCACAACTCCATTTGCATTAAATCAATGGTTTGTGGTTTGCGGTGAAAATATTTTGGCTCTAATTGTTAGGTACTTCTATCGGGCAAAACTCTCATCTATTCAAATGGCTACAGAATCTTGAAATAGCTAAGAACCAGCATTTGTGATGCAATTTGTGGAAAAGAGCAATACATGGAACACGGATATCAAAAGAGTAAAATTCGTTCAGCTAACCTCAGTTAGCAGCCACAACACAGTGACACTTAAGAGTCACTAATAAAAATATAGATGTTTTTAGCTTAAAACGTCCTTGGTTTTCAGGTGTTACATCTATTCAGTCAAGACTGAGTTTCTTTCTTTTTTTTTTGCAAGTAGATTGGCAGAGAAGAAGCAAAGAAAATCAACAACACGAAATTGTTCGCAAAACTAGTTTTTACTTAAAAAGTGCAGACCTAAATCATTAATAAATATTTTACATTTTTTCTGATTTTTTCCAGTTAAGAACCAGCTAATGCCAACATTGTGTGAGTTCAGGTGAAGTAATTAAAAATAGCTGTCAAAATCAATACAAAAAGTTGCATTATCTTTTCAAGAAACCCAACATCGAACTCGCCTTACTAATAATGTAGTCAATATGGTCATTGAAGTTTAAACGATTATCAAGAAGAATACCAAGTCTTTCTTAACGACAACCCTACCTAGAGTAGTAGCTTTAACAATGTAACTGTATTCTAACTGTTAATAGTGTAACTGATATTTTCGTTCGCAACCCCGCTTAATGCAACTATTTGTGTTTCATAATTTGTTAATCCTTAAAATAACTTTTTATTCTATTATAAATTAATTACATGAATATTAGGGGTGAACGGTTGTTCTAGATCAAAGTTGATAAAAAGTTGCCATCGGGAAAAAAAATATGGATATATTAGAAATCAAGCTTTGTTATCAATTCCTTACATATAAAAATAGAGAACAACAAATTTCCATCCCATTTGACAATGCCATTGACAAAATGAATCTACTTGTTATTTTATTTAAATTATATTTTTGCTTTCTATAAGAAAGTAAAGGGTGTTTTTTATAGAGTAATACAAGTTCAAATCATAATAAAACATAGTAACATATTCTTAATATCAATGAAACGGATTTTATTGGATAGAAAATTTTATGACATTAATGTTTAAGTATAATTTTGGCCATTTGGCCGCCACGGCTGGCTCGTACAAGCCGCAATCTGGAACACCAATTTTCACAAACTTTTCGCAGCATTTGCGGTTGTATCTCGCCGATAACTCTTCAAATGTTGATTTCCAGGTGTTCAATTATTTGTGGTTTATCGACGTAGACAAGTGACTTTACATAACCCTAAAGAAAATAATCCAATGGGGTTAAATCACACGATCTTGGGGGCCAAATAATTGGGCCATTTCGTGAAATTATTTTTTCGTAAAAAGTTTCCTTGAGTAAATCAATTGTAGCGCCCGCTGTGTGGCATGTGGCCCCATCCTGTTGGTACCACATATCAGCAAGATTAATGCCAGCTAATTGAGGTACGAGAAAACTTCGAAACATGTTCCTATACCGTTCACCATTGACAGTAACATTCTGACCATCATCGTTTTTTAAGACATATGGGCCAATGACTCCACCAGCCCATAAAGTGCTCCCAACAGTAATTTTCTGTAATTTAATGGTGTTTCGACAAAAGCTTGTGGATTCTCCTCACTCTAAATACGACAATTCTGTTTATTTGCGTACCCATTCAACCAAAAATGGGCTTCATCGAAAAATAAAATTTTTCATGGAAATTCAAAATCAATATCAATTTGTGCTTCGGCCCATTTGTCGAATTGGCGGCGCATACGATGGTTGTTTGCCTTTAATTCCTGCACAAGTTAAATCTTGAAAGGTTATAAGTCAAGATCTTTTCGTAAAATTTTCCATTAAGTGATGTAAGTCAAGAACAAAACCATTATTTTGATTCAAAATTTCCACAATTTGCACGCGTTGCTCTGGTGTAAGTCGATCCATAATAAAATGCAAATTAAATACAAAGCAACTATCAGCTGTTAAATGGGTGGTCAAATAAAGCAGTGATGCCAACTCAAAGTTGTATCACTCCATAAAAAACACCCTTTACTTGAACACTTTAAGCACAGATAATATAATAGAAAGATGTGCCACCGCCATACAAGCAAGTGGCACAGTAAAATTTGAATGTGGATTTATCATAAATCCACATAAAATCTTTATGAGAGTCAGCGAGCGAACGATTTAAAGCTTTTGAGAGCGAGAGAATAAGTAAGCGATAATGTGAGCTAATGTGAGCATAATATTGAAAAGCAATAGAAATGATATTTAGCCATGTTAGAACTAGTGCATGGCTGAATTATATAAGGTTAAGTAACCAAGAAACTGTTCTCTTTGTATGCTCTTTGTCAAAAAACAACAACAAAACTTGGATCGGCAAATGTCAAAGTAAAATAAAAAGGCAAGTAAGCAATCAATTTAAATTTCTGATTAGATATCAACATTTTATATTTTGAATTTGTGTTTGAAATAAATAAAATTCGATTTAAAGAATCTTCTTGAAGTTTGTGTTTTATTTACCGCTTCAAAATGCCAAAAAAGTGCACGATTTGCCAAAAATATTATAACAAGGAAAACATTTCCTTTTTTAAAGTTCCCAGTGACCTTTTTAAACGAAGACGATGGAGTGCGAAAAGCGGCATTGAGCTGTTGAGCAGCGCCTTTATTTGTGAGAAGCACTTCCGGAAAAATCACATCATAAGTGGACCGGCTGTAGGAAAGTCTGTCAGATTAATGCCATGCGCTGTGCCTTTCGGCAAAATAAAAACATTGTCAGCACCAATTCGGTCCTCCATGCGTGTTGGTCTTCAACAAGTGCTTTGCGCGTTCTAGCTCACCCTCGGTGACCATAGTGCACAAACGCATCCATTCCTTTTGTAGATACAGCATTGCAACGAATCACAGACAAAGTAGATGCCCTACAAATCGGTATCATGTAGCAAGTGTTGAACGATTGGAAGCTGTGTCACAAATTGTTTTCGGCGCTGGCGTGGGCCAGATGATGCATTGTTGACACCATCGGTCTGTTAACGATCCCAGGTTCAAATCAAGGTTTTTGCCACCATCAAGGGGATGTTATCTTTGTCGGTCCAGCAGCAGCTCTTCACAGTAATGGCAACGTAAGACACATGGAAGAGTGTCATCATTCTCGCGAACTTCGCTGGTAAACAGGCAACGTGAAACAACTGGTGGCTTGCCATCATAAATGTCCTTAATTTTACCCAGTCTTATTCTGCCATCTTGGCAAGATCGTCATGGTTAACGCCAGCAGCGCCAGATAGCATAATGCATGATGCTTTGTTATGGTTTTTAATGTAGTCACTCAGGTCGGACTGGCCAATGGTTTCGATGTTCTTAGCTGAGCTGCCACAAAGCTGAGTGTTCGATTATTAAATCAAATTGAAACAGAAAATTTTTCTTTTTATTTTAAACTTCAATCATTTATTTCTAATTCGAAACAAAAATGAAAAATAAACAATACTTTAGAGAACTGAAGTTTTTTACTTGTGGATTGCAGAATGTCAAAGTAAAAGAAAACTACACCAAACAGCTGTTAATGACATCCGCCGACATATTTGCGCTCTCAGCTTACTCAACCTTATAATAATTAAACCATGAACTAGTGAAGGTATATGCATTTCAGACTGCTCTCTTTTTCTCATAGCCAGAACTGTCAAACTCAAGCATTTTGCTATTCTTGCCTATTTTTGCTTTCTTATTGCTTTCTCATCGTTTTCAGATTTTGTATGAGCTGTCAACTTCGTTTTGACAATTCCGGCAGTCTGTCTCTCCGAAATGCATCTACCTTCTCTAATTCTACTATGTATGTAACGATTTGATGCACGAAACATCTGAATAAACAATGTAGCTGCCAACAAAATATAGCAGAATTGCATTAGGTTTTACTTAAAAAATGTATGCAATTTTTTTACTAAACTACAGCATTATATAATTTGAAGTTATTATATTTTTTTGCATTATCTCTTATCTTTATGTTATATAATTTCAAGAATATAATATCCTAAAGATGACATAATCTGGGTATATTTTGTGTGTTGACTGGGTTTTTTTTGCTGTTTTGCCACATGATATTTTAGTAGCAACATGATATATGCTTTACTATTTGAAAAGTACTCAGAAATTCAATTTCCAAATGTTCTTATTTATTCAACAAAAACATTTTTTCAATCATTTTTTTGAGTAAAAATTCAATATTTTGAACCGTTTTTTGAAAAAAAAATTAAAGGATATATTCACTGACCTAACGCTACAGTTGAAACTATTTTTGTAAAGTGCTTTTATTAAAACTTTGATATAAAAAAATTGAATTAAATATATTTAAAAATAGCGGATAAATGTGCATCGAAAGTCAAAGTTTTGATTTTCATGTCGTTTTTTCTCATTCTTGGGGAACGTTGTTTTATGAAAAAGTCGTTGTACCAAAAATGTCTGAAATTCTAAGGATATGTGAATGTTTTTGGTATTAAAATTACTGAAATTTCTTAATTTTAATTTGCGAAAAATTTTTTGCATGAAAGATTTTCAATATCAAAACTTACGTAAGTGAAAATGGGTGGAATGAGCGTGATCAAAACTAAGTATGTTACAATCTAATCTAGGATGCACACAATATGTGTACTCAAATTGAGCGAAGTCCTTTAAGCCACTTAGACTTGTATAAATGTCAATTAAACAAACAAACCAGAAACAAGTTTTATTAATATAGACTTTGTGTTAAATTGTATGAGTATTATAGAACGAATGCAATTCGAAAAGAATTGAAGAATTTTCAAAGATTCTTTCGATTTTTTTAAGTTTTAAAAAATATGTCCCCAGTCATAATCCCATAACTTCAAAAGTATTTTTTTCACATTACAAAATGTATGCATGTTTGCAAATAAGACGTTTTTATCTTTCATTTAAGCTATCATTTGTATTGGTCTAATGATTTTTGTTTAAATTTTCTTAATACTGCATTTGTGAAAGAGTTTAAAAAATATAGTTAATACTCAAAATTACCTCCTATACAGGCCAAATATGCGTTATCGGATAGCTTTATAATTATATTTCGAAATGCCTCAGAATGCGGTATTCGACCACAATTTACAAGTAGCGTTTCCCTGATAACATGTGATTGGCGTTGGGCAAGGGGGCGTGGCACCTCCTACACCACCCAAATTTGCGATATCGAATTGCTTTGGAGTTATAGGCCGGATAGCTTCGGAATTCGGTATTCGACTACAATTTACACGTTTCACTGATAACATTTTATGGGGTCACCCCTCCCACACAACTGAAATTTTTGATATTGAATAGCTTTGGAGTTATAGGTGGCCGCACAGCCTCGGAAATCGATACTCGACCACAATTTACTCGTGCCGTTTCACTGACAGCATGTTATGGGCGTTTGGCAACGGGGGTGTGGCAGCAACACACAGTGTTTCAGCTAGTTATTTATACCAGCGCGCAGATTTCGTTGTTTTGATTTATTTTTTACGTATCTTTGTTTACGTTATTTCTGTTGTTTTACTCATTTCAAAGAGTTTACAGTGTTGCAAATCCTATTATAACGTAAAATTGCGGCTTAGGGATTTTTAAATTTAGCAAAAAACGCTAAGAACATTGTTTGTAAACAAAATCTTTAGTTAAATATATGATAATTGGGTTTTTAAAGTCTGAAGAATTTGTTTAGTAAGAACTCACCACTTCAACTCTGATGCAGGTAATTTTGAGTTGTTTTACTAAAACCGAAATACGTAAATATCAAACCTGCTATAATCATACTTTTACCTTAATATTTTCTTTAAAATATTTTTTAACAACAAAGTAAAAATAAAACCAAATTATATATCAAAGTCATATTTTTGCGCACTTCAATATGGGGGAAATGTTAAATAAACGGTATATTTTAAACTCTTTCACAAATGTAGTATTCAGAAGATGAGGATCATAACTGGGGAAATATTTTTCAAAAGTCAAAAAAGTCGAAAAATTCTTCTAAAAAAATTCGAACCAACCTGGAAAAGTCTTAATGATTTTTATTACCTAGAAAAAATACTCAATCGAACTAGCAATTTCGTTTTCGTCGCTCAAACTTTTTTTCAAATTGTTTACCACTGTTATTAATTTGTTATTCACTTTTAAATAAAAAATACAATGAATAAAAAATTTCGTTATTCACTACTATTTTATGAATAAAATGTTCGCTATTAATTTTTTTATTAATATTTTATTCATTATTAATATTTTATTCATTATTAATTTTTTATTCATTATAAATTTTGTATTCATTTCTAATTCTTCATTCACTTTTGAATAAAAAATAAAATGAAAAATATCTTGTTATTCACTTTTGAATAATGAACCAAATTAATAATAAATAAAAAATTAATAATGACTATAAAATTAATAATGAATAACACATGAATAGGCAATGAAACAAAAAATAATAATAAACAAAAAATTAATTATTGAAAAATTTTAAATTCTTTTTGAATTGCATTCTTTGTAAATAGCATTCATATGAATAAAAAAATAATTAATGATTCTGAATAACCAAAAAAAAATAATTGAAATTAATTACAAATCAATTTTTTAAAATTCAATGTGAATTAAAAATTTTATTTATAAACAATTTTGAGTTCATTGGATGGATTTATATGTCGTTATTCAGTTTTCCTTAAGATTCTAAGAAAATATTATAAATTCGAAATAAGGAAATCATCATGAAAATAATGCAAGCAAACAAAAACATTTGTTGCTGTCAAGCAGAGATCACAACCTCTTAGTTCCAACAACAACAACGGAAATAACATTACAACATTAAATTTCACGACTCTCGTTAGCTATGAGAAACCATGCAGTGGTGATCCAAGGCTCATTTATAAGGTTGTGGCACTTGAGAGCGAGCTCGGTCGAACTGTCAGAATGGATGAAAAGAAATGAAGAAAATTAATGCTTAGAGCAACGAAAAGCACAGTGAAAGTTCGAGCAAAGGCGGGGAAAAAAGTACATTTCTCTCAAGTGTCACAACCTTATAAATGAACCTTGTGGTTATCTATGCTGTGAAGCATTGAAGAGTGAAGAGTGAAGAGTGAAAGAGTATTGCAGAGAGAATGTGCATGCAAGGATTGGAAACTTTTCTGTCTAGAAAGCTTTTTCATAGCCCTCACAAAAGTTTACGTATTGATCTGAAAAATATTTGTTACTTTTTAATATTCTACGTGGCACATCTTTATACTATATAATCTTTGCTTTAAGGTTTATTTTTGTTTAATGCAAAAGTAAAGTATATTTTGGAACTGTTACTGTTAACAAACTAAGAACAATTAATTTTTTCTAGATCCTGTAAAGGACTAAAAATCACTTTTTGTTTGGAATTTCGGCCTCTTTGAACGGTCCTCTGACAAAGAATACATTATTCCATTTCTTCGTTCTGCGGGAGCAGCCGCCACTGATGCCTCCGTGACGAGCTTAACATACCTCTCAGTATTCTGAATATGGCAAGGTACCTGTCGAATTTCGACATCGTCTATCATGTCACCAGAAACGGCTAAGTTTTCAATTGTTTCTTTCGGTAAAGGCGAATTTACACGATTCACTATCATTGTTCACTTTGGATGAATCATCTGATTTGAAAAAAGTAAAATAGGGGTATTCACGATTCAGTGCACTTGCCTGCGCAGTTGAGGACTTGAGGACTTGTGCAGTTGTGCAGTTAGGTTTTCGTGAACACACCACCATCACTATTTCAAAGCTGTCAACATTTTTCAATGCACACAAGTGCACAACTGCTCAAGTCCTCAAGTCCTTAAGTTGAAGATAATAGTAGAAAAGCACTTGTGCAGATTTTTGACGTACGTACAATTTGTTTTTGTAAAGTGCACAAGTCCTCAAGTCCTCAACTGCACAGGCAAGTGCACTGAATCGTGAAAACCCCTATTGAGTTTCATCTTTAAAATGAAGATGGTTGTCATCCACGTTGAACAGTGAAAGAAGTAGAAGGTCTACCTACTTTTGATGTAAGTGAAAGCAAATCGAACTGATGTGTCATTCGAACTGAAACACAATCGAAAGGTGTTAACATAACTTCAAGCAGAAAGTTCATATATTTTTTTATTTAATTGCTGAACGGCTTTTATTAATTTAATTTTTTTAAATGTCAATAAAATTAATCAACCAACGAATATATTTTGACATTCAATACCGAATCATACACCAAATTTTAAATTTACACTTTGAATAATGTAAATTAAAAATTGATCCACTGTCATCGTTCAACGCTTACTTTCATCGTTTGAAGTGAAATGTGTAAATTCGCCTTAGCGAACAAGTAACGGTTACGGTTGTTCCCTGAAATCGTCCCTGCTGTTGCTATGTCGATCAAATATTTTTGATCTGTACTTGTGGCAATATTATCGATATTTTGTGGCATGCTATTTTCAACAAACGGAATTGGTGCATATCTTACTATCTATTTTACAACAAAGGAGAATTACAATAAAAAACGAAAACTTTTTATATACACCCAGAGAAAACCCGTAGTAAATCTTAATATTCACACTCCGATTTAACTATTTTTGCCAATACTAAAGTGTATCCACCTTGATTTTCACGTAATAATGAAAAAAGTTGATTGAAGTGGTTTTCATAATTCAACAAAAGTGTATAAATATTTGAAATGAATTGTTAAAATATTTAATCTAACTACTCTCAAAAGTCAAATGTAATTTTTCCACATTGATTTCAATTATTTCGTTCTAAATTCAAGTTTATGTACTTATAATAAAGTGTCTTATTATTTAAAATAAACTGCATTCATATTCAATTATTTATTTAAATATGATTTTAGCTAAAATAAAGCGTTTCAAATTAAATTCAACTATTTCAAGAATCAAGTTTGTTCATATATATTTTTACCATGCGGTTTTTTTCTGGGTGTATAGTACTTACAGGGTTGTCAACATTCGATAGCCATTAAAGATCGTGCCTTCGCAAAACATCTGCCTCTGTTGGTAGTTTCTGATTATTAAAGATACACGGGTTTCCCAAAATAAACGCCATTTTCTCAGTTTAAATAAATTTTTAAGTGTTCAAAAACTTTCATATAAAAAACAAAAATATAATTAAAATAAAATAACAAGTAGATTTTCTTTGAAAAAGACTGTAAAATCTCATTAGAGCATATGTCAAATGCGGTGAAATTTACAGTTTTATGTTTTTGTAGGTGAGGAATTGATTGATATGCTTAGTTTTCTTTTTAAATCAAGCATAAGTGGGTCTTATCTAATTTGAAGCAACAAAAGTTGCTTGAAAATTCAAAAAAATGCATTCCGGGGGACGCTAAAATTGGTTCAGACCAAAAAATAGTATACCAATCGAAATGACTTTTTAAATACTATTTAATTTTGGTACCGGAATTAAAGGTCAGATTTTCGATACACTCTAGTATATTTTTAAAGTTGTCTGGAAGACGTTGTCCTGCCATGGACCGCCTTACTGCTATATAAGAATTTTCATGCTAATAGGGGGTTTCGGACTATCCTACATGTAGGACGGATTTGACAGGTCGGACGGACATGTAGGATGTGCGAATGCTCATACTGCAGCCCGTCCTACATGTAGGATGAAAATCAAAAAGTTACAAAAGTTCTAAAAGTTTCGCTATGATCTTGTTCTTCTCTGTGCGTCCTTGTTTGTAGATTTCCTTGGTAATTGTTGTTAGCGCAGTTAGCTGGAAATTTTTTGTAGATGTTGTGAATTCTAATTGTGTAGCTACAGTCGGCATATGAAATTAGAATTATTTTTGTTAAGAGCTTATAGCAATTTATTAAATTTTTTATATATTACTGACACTATTTCTTTTAAGCAAAAGTGTTCCCATATCAAAAATACATATAATTAAAGTAATTTATTTAAATAATTTCATTATTGAATGAATATAAAAAATTAAAGCTCATTTATATCTAATTACATCATAACACTAACGCAATATACATGTACACCATATCTTTATTGCATTGTGTATTAAAAATAGATTATTCTAAAATTAAGAAATATCTAAAGCATATAAATTATATTTAATTCATATAAGAAATTGATGCTAAACAGTTTAAAAAATAGAATGCTTAGGATAAGCAGACTGTAGTTATTCAATTACAACTGTAAATAAAAATTCATTTTGCAGGTTTTTTGTGTAAGTGTTTTTATGTACAATTATGTAAAGTGTTATAAAAATACTTCGATTGTCATATGCCGACTGTAGCTACAAAAAAATTCAAGCTAACTGCACAACAACAATTACCAAGCAAATCTACAACAACAACAACGCAAAGAGAATGACGAGATCCCAGCGGTTGTGCAGCGTTAGAGGGGATGAAACGAATTGGCGGCGGAAAATCTACAGAAATCTACAGAAAAATCTATTTTTTCTGTTTGCTTGCTAGCAAGCAAGATTTCAAGTGAAGGGAGGCATTAAAAGAGACTTCAGAGCTAACTGCTGAATTAAAATGAAACTGCAATTTTCCATATCTCTTTAAATGCCTCCACTTTAGATCTTGCTAGCAGGTAAGCAGAAAAAATAGCAAGCAAAGTGCTATTTATTTTTCGCCACCAATTCAGTTCATCCACTCCAACGCTGCGCAACCGCTGTGATCATGTCATTCTCTCTGCGTTTTTGTTTTTAGATTTGTTTGGTAACTGTTGTTGTGCAGTTAGCTTGAATTTTTTTGTAGCTACAGTCGGCATATGACAATCGAAATGTTTTTATAACACTTTACATAATTGTACATAAAAACACTTACACAAAAAACCTTCAAAATAAATTTATGTTTACAGTTGTAATTGAATAACTATAGTCTGCTTATGACACGAGCGTTCTATTTCTTACCACCTAATGTTGTAAATCGAAAACGCAAACAAACGACAAGTAAGACACGAGAAGCAACACTTTTTCTATACGAAATTCTATTGCTTCTCGTGTCTTGCTTGTCGTTGGTTTGCGTTTTCAATTTACAGCACTTGGCGGTTAAACTGTCTACGTACATTTATTATATTAAATTATATATAATTTATATGCTATATCTACTTCTTATATATTCTTATGTTAATATACTACACAATCTATATAGCGTGCATGTATATTGTGTTATTATATAAAAAGATGTAATTAAGATTTAAATTTTTAAATTAATTCAATAATGAAATAATTTAAATAAATGATGTGAATTATATGTATATATTTTTGGTATGGTAGTACATTTAGTTAAAAGAAATAGTTTCAGCCATTTATATAAAATTTCAAAAACTGATTTAAACTCTCGTCTAAAATAAATCAGTTGTCATATGCCGACTGTAGCTACAAAAAAGTATAAAAAAATTCCAGCTAACTGTACAATAACAATTACATGGCAAATCTACAACAACAACGCAGTGAGAATGGAAAGGCTCACAATGGTTGCGCAACGTTAGAGGGGATGAACGAATCGGCGTCAGAATATAAACCGCATTTTGCTTGCTATGTTTTCTGTTTGTCCGGTAGCAAAATCTCAAGTGGTGGAATGGCAAAACTAGACAAGGTAGTGTTAGGGCGGAGAGCCGTTGACCGAAACTGTCAAAATTTCATACAAAATCTGCAACCAATTAGAATGCAATATGAAAGCAAAAATTGGCAAAAATACCAAAATGACACCATAACTGTGAATGGCCACAAAGAAAGATAACACATTCAGCCATAACACTACCTTGTCTAGTTGTACCATGAGTGGTGGCATCAAAATGAAAATGTCAATTTACTCAGTGGAGTGTTGGTAATCAATAAAATGCAAAAAATCGTTCGATTAAAAATTTTAAAATTTGACTTAAATGCCGCTAGATCAGTGTTTTCAACCACTGTGGGCCGGGGTGTTTCCATAAAAAAAAAAGATATATTCAAATTTTTTTGTCTCCAATGACAAATTTTTGCCACTAACCAAATTTGATCCAGGAAAAAAGTTCCAATTCGTTATTCCCTAATGAATATATGAGAATTGATTACATATTTTTATTATCGATTTTTATTCTGGATTTTTTTTTGTCATTCAAAACCTTTTTTTGCCATTCTGGATTTCTCTATGAGAATATAAATAACAAACTTAAAAAAAATTATATGACGACGCAGAAAAATGAATTAACAAATTCTTAATATGAAATGTAAGTCACAAGGTTATAGGACTGAATCTAAGAATTACATGCTTTGGATAATTAATCTTATTCTTACTATTCAAAGTCATTAAGACTGAGAAAACGTTGTCGGATCACTAGTTTGAGGTAGCTGTGAGGGAAGCGAAAAATACTCAGTTAAACCGAAAGCACTTGCAGATTTATGGCCATTAACACATTTATAACCATCATCATTATTAATGGCATTCTAGGTGAAGAGGATTAGAGTGAGACTAAATAACAAACATAATGAACTTCTAGTAATAAAAATACTTGTATGTATAATATGTATAACTAAACTAAGCTTCCCAGAAATGACGAGCTGTTAGCGGTGCATCGTTCGCTTGATTAATCCCCATTTCCGTTTGGAAAATAAATTTCTTTACTACACTACTTTCAGCAATAAAAAGCCAACATTCCAAGTAACAAATGTGAATTTAATTGAATTGCATACGCAGTTCAATTCTTGTTGTCTTCCAGATTAATAAAAGACATCCATTCAGACTGTTCGTTCTCTTCATCGTATCACCATTTTGGTCTAATTACAACTAGTGTGAATTTCTAAAAGGAAATGTTCCCAAATGTCATGCAGTCATCACCTCAATTAGATGTGGTCAATCAACCCATCAATCAGTCAACGATTTGCTGAATGCCACACGCAATCGCTTGCCGCAATAAATCTTGAAGGCTTAAATGAACGCAAGTTCTTTCTGCATTTAAATCCGCTAACAACTCATCTGGTTTATAAAAATACCTGCTAATCTTTGTGTTATGGAGTGCAGCCTAATATTTAAAGCCAATTGTATTGTTAACTCTTTGTATGGATTAATAAATGTTCAATCTGACTGATTGCTAAATGGCAAACATGTTGACATGTTGAGTTATATTAAATGCTTAAAAGCATTTTACGATTCCTAATAGATTTCAGCTTTTAAGGAAGCTATTTACAAACAAACTGACAATCTTGGGTTAAAAAGAAAATAGTAAAACTACTTAATCTTCTGTTTGGTAAAGAACACATAATATCACAAAAATGCTTAACCGACTGTGGAAATTGTTTAGTTAATTTCTTAAAACACATACTAATTATGGCTATGAAGGTCTTGTTGTGAGTTAAAGAGATACTTTAAAAAAGGCTTTTGTACTATGTCCATTTCTCCCGTACAACGTCAAAACATAGTATCTCCATTTTCATAGTGTTGAGAAAACGGAGTTGAGAAAACGGAGAGTGAACGTCGATTTAGACAGGCAAGCAGACAGGCAGACAGGCGCAGGCAGAAACCTGCAAAGAAACGAGAGAGAAATAAAGCCAAGCTGACTTTTATCTCGCTTGTTCACACAGTTTGCCTGCGCCTATCTGCCTGCCTGCCTGAATCGGCGTTCACTCTGTTCTCAAACTAAGCCGATATGCTTAAAGTACTAACACGAGTAAGTATCAAATATGCTCTAAATTCAGGAATCACTAAAAATTATTGCAAAATATTGTGCTGTAGTATCAAATTACTTTGTTTGGTAAACTTTTTTGAAAATATCGCTCATTTCGTGCAAGACTGTCACAACTCAAAATTTAGTATTTTTCAGGAGAGCCTTATGAATTTTTGAAATATCATCACGACCGAATGGTAGTTTTAATTGAAAAGGTTGGCTGAAAATTGTCAAGAATATTTGTAGGCCATTATATTTTCTACCAAAAATATCATAAATTTTTCATTTTGCGTCAATAGTGAATTTTTAAGCAATATTTTTGCAAGTGTCTGAGTTGTGACATTCATTGAAAAACCCACTTTAAAAAATGTTTCTTTTGGAGTTGTAACAATTTTGCTTTAATATGATAACATATTTTTGAGCCAGAGAGAGGTGACGTTTTGAGTTGGTACTTTATTACTACAAAAAAGTTAGGTTTCTTGCTTCGATTTTTATTTGAAAAATGGTTTATGATATAATAATTCGTTGTTGTTGAAAAATAATGGAGAAATTTAAAATAAATTTTGCTATAAATAGAAATAAAACGTTATTGATACAAAAAGTTGAAGAAATTGCTAAAAGTTAAAATGACACAAGTACCTGTAAAACTGTCAATTAGCAGCAAATTGGTGTGGAACTCACTCAAATTAAAGATATGATAACAACTCATATTTCTGTATGTTTAACTCAAAAAACCCAAATTTTAAGTTGTGACGGTCTTGCACGAAATGAGCGATATAAAAAACCAAATTTACAATATCAAATCATAGTATGTGCCAGAGCTGTAACAAAATGCATTCATTTGTGATTTAAAATCATTTAATTCCCAATCAATGAATTGAAAAATTGATTGCATTCATTTTTTCAAATCATTGATTGTGATTTAAAATTTCCAATCCCAATCAGTAATTTGGAAAAATGATTGCATTCATTTTGAATATTAATCACATGATTTATAATCACAAATTATTGCATTCTATTACAGCTCTGGTATGTGCATACCGAGCGCCTACATGCATTTTCCTCTATCTGAAAAATAACAAGTTTTCAGAAGAGCGAAAAAACCATTTCAATTTCTTATTTGACAATTTGGGAAAAATCTATCTTCTACAATGTCGTTCAAAAATGTCCACGAACCTATGTATGTGCATAAAATTTTTTGGCAGATTGTGGCTTATGTCCAGATAAGAAAAAAATCACTATAAATGCAGATAGATAGTATTTTTACAGTAGTAAAAAACGCCATTTTTAGTAAGAGATCAACAGTTAAAACTTTGCTGTTTTTATTGTTGATGTTTTTTTCGACATTTTTCAAATTTAAAAAAGAAAAGTTAAAAGTCAAAAATACTGATATATTAACATTTGAATCTCAAGTAAGGTTATGTTCTATATTATTTGTATTTGATGTTGTCAGAAAAAGTATGGTATTCGGTTGGAATTACAGCTTTCAGCTTTCAGTAGACAGGGGCGTTCGCAGGGGGGCAGGCAGTGAAATATTTTTTTTATCTTCATAACAAATCAAAAAAACGGAAGTTTAAATTAAAAAATTTGAAGAGAGAAGCAAGAAACTTTCTAAATTGTAAGTTGTGCTTAAACTTAGGGATTTTATCATTTTGTTAATAAAAACGTCGTTTTTAGTTGTAGAAGTATAACATTTTGCGAAACATGTTTTTTGATAAGGTGCATCCTTGGAATTAGGAATTGTACATTTCAATTCCTCAGGAATGTAATTGGAAAAACTTCTCAACTTTATTACAGGACATGTAATTGATAATTGGACTCATCAATTCCTCAGGAATGGAATTGGAAAAAATTTTCAATTCCAATACAGGAAATGTAATGTGTAATTGACCACTTCAATTCATCAGGAATGAAATTGAAAAAATTCTAAATTACGGAAATTGTAATTGGTTATTGAACGCCTCCATTCCTTGGGAGTAGAGTTGCAAAACATAGATTTGTTAGTAGATTAATGAAATTTTGTACAAGGGTGTGAAGTTGTGTACCGAGCACCATGCAAAAAGTCGGCGTGATTGAGCCAGGTAGCGTAGCAGCTATATATATTGTTCTAACTCAAAATGTGGTATTAAATTAAAAAATTGGTATCTTCGATAATACATTTATTTGTAAATATTTCATTAACCGATTAACAGTGTTTTCTAATACATAATGAAGTAGTTTTTATTTAATGTAAACGTAATTGAAATTTTAACTTCAATTTACAATTCCTGTAATAGAATTGACGATTTTTTTCATTCAATTAATGAGGAGTTGAAGTGTTCAATTACCAATTACAATTCCTGTAATATAATTGACGATTTTTTCGAATTCCATTCCTAAGGAATTAAGGTGTTCAATTACCAATTACAATTTTTGTAATGGAATTGACCATTTTTTCCAGTTCCATTCCAAGGAATTGATGTGCTCGATTACCAATTACAATTCCTGTAATATAATTAACGATTTTTTCGAATTCCATTCCTGAGGAATTGAGAGGACCAATAACTAATTCCTAGTTCCAAGGAATTGGAATTGAATTGTAATGAATACTTTTTGACACAGCTCTAATCATAATTAATCAAAAAGTTGATTTTGAATTTTTTGTAACCTACGACTTTTTTGACTTCATATGACGATGTGTTCATTATGTAAGTTTGTTGCCATTATTGCTCATGGCAACAAACAACGCCAATCTGCTATATGGTAGTGAAGTTTGAGCAGAGAAGACGAAAGTTGAGAAACGCCGGAAATAACTGCTAGTGGTACAGAGAACAGGAGCGCTACGTACAGCGTCAGCATACCAAACTGTCTCCGCAGGGGCAGTCTTTGTGATATCCGGAGTAATTCCCTTAGACATCCTAGCTTAGACATCCTAGTCATCCTAGAACGCAGACGAATGTGGTTATTAAAAATAAGCGGCATAAACATGACAGGGTCGCTGGTCAAACAGCAGCATCAGTAGATGGACGGCTAGACTTATCCCAAACATCGAAATGTGACTTAATCGAGAGTTTGGAGAGATAGATTACTACAATACGCAGCTGCTCACCAGACACGGATACTTCTGGAAAGCTTCTACAGACACGGAAGGCGACATGGAAACCACGCCCTGAAGTAATGGCAACAAAGCTTCGTTCCAGGGTGGAATCAGGTTATTGGGTTAGAAGGTGATTTAGTCGGTATACTCACAGGAGGACTCGAAACCTCGTTAAAAAAATTATCATTAATTATTTTTATTATAATTATTATTATCATAATTATTATTATCATAATTATTATTATCATTATCAATATAATTATCATCATCATCATCATCATCATTATTATAATTACTATCATTATTATCATTATTATTATTATTATTATTGTTATTATTATTATCATTATTATTATTATTATTATTATTATTATTATTATTATTATTCCCACGCCTCTTCCCCCTCCCCATACCGCGCGAGGGGGAGTCCATTTTTAGCTGAACATGACGGCAGTCGCCTGCAAGTCACTTCAGCACTGTTTTCTTTTGTGTTTTTGTTATTTAATATATATTATATTAATAGTAGAGCTTTAAGCACTGCAAATTATTGAACGCACTATCGTTGTTGTAGATAGGATTATTGATTTTTGTATTGTTGTGGCTTTTCTTTCGACACCTAATGTTTTAAGGTTTTCAATGAAGTTTTTGGGAACTATTCCAGTTGAAGATATAATTATCGGTATGACTCTTACCATATCCTGCCTCCAGATATGTTTTATTTCTTCTGCAAGAAGCTGGTATTTGCTAACCTTCTCTCGATAATAATTATCCAGATTGTGGCTATTTGGGATTCCAATATCTATGATAAAAGTTTCCTTGCTTTGCTTTTTCACTAAGATTATGTCTGGTCTGTTGTTTCCAATAAGATGGTCAGTTAGAACAGTACGGTCCCAATAGAGCTTGCAAACATTATTTTCTAAAATAGGGTCTGGGTTATATTTATAGAACGGAACTTCCATCCAAATAAGGTCGTGCTTTATCCCCAGCGCTTGGTGTATGATTTTTGCAACTTGGTTGTGTCTCTTCAGATAGTCTGTAGCAGCAAGCGACGTACATGCTCCAGTAATGTGCTGTATTGTTTCTGGTTGTTGAAAGCACCTTCTACATGTATCGTTCTCCATTGCGTATTTCAGCACGTATTTACAGTAGTTCTTTGTCGCGATGACTTGGTCTTGTATTGCTATCATAAACGCCTCTGTCTCAACAAAGATATCTGCATTCGAGAGCCATGCATTTGACATATTTATATCGATGTGGGGTTGTTGCATCATGTAGGCATGTCTGCCGTGTATTTCCTTAGATTTCCATTCCTGCAATTTACGACTAATATAGGCAGAGTCCGTTTCACATTCGATACCTCTTATGTGTTTCAGGTCTAGTGGAGTATAGTTGTCGTCGTTCTGTACTATCGCTTGGTGAAGTTCGTTATTTTGGTCATGAAAATAGCTACGGAGGTTTGCTGTTTGTTTATTACACATGTGACTGATGTCTATCATTCCACGGCCTCCAAGGTGTCTAGGAAGCGTTGTTCTCTCAAGAGCAGAAATAGGGTGGTGGGCTCTGTTCTTCGTCATTAACCTGCGCGTTGATCTTTTTAGCTCCTCTAGGTCCGTATGGGTCCACTTAATAACTCCAAATGTGTACGTCAGGACAGGTACAGCAAAGGTGTTTATGGCTTTTACCATATTTTTTCCATTGAGATGAGAACGGAGTAAGTCCCTTGTTCTTTGTAGGTACACACTTGATATTGTTTGCTTAATGTCTTTATGTTGTATCCGCCGGGCTTGGCTGATTCCCAAGTACTTATACGATTCCCTTTGGCTCAGTGCTTCTATCGTTTCTCTTGTTGTGAGCTCGTAGTCTCTTTGCTGAATTTGCCCTTTAACTACACTTAATCGTCGGCATTTCTCTATTCCAAAAGACATTTTAATATCGGTAGAGAAGCTTTCTACCAATTGCAGTAGGCTTTGAATTTGTCTTTCGGTTGCAGCATAGAGTTTTATATCATCCATGTATAATAGGTGTGTAAGTTTATGTTGGTGCCCATCTTCACCTTTGATTTGGTAGCCGTATCTAGTAGAGTTGAGAGTATTGGAAAGTGGGTTTAAAGCCATACAGAACCACAACGGGCTTAGACTGTCACCTTGAAGGATGCCACGGTTGATGCGGATTTTTGGTGAAGTAATCCGTCCGCCAGAGTGACACAGGTGAAGAGTTATTTCCCATGAGGACATTAGTTGCCTGAGAGTTGCAATAATAAATGGACATACTTTGTATATCTCCAAAACTTTGATTAACCATGAGTGTGGCACGCTATCAAAAGCTTTCTTGTAGTCTATGAAAGCTGTAAATATATTTCTCGATTTTGCATAGGCCTGTTCCATGACTACAGCATCAATGATTAATTGTTCCTTGCATCCTTGAGAGCCTTTTTTGCATCCTTTTTGCTCTGTAGCCAGGACTTTGTTGTCTTCAAGGTGTTGGTAGATTTTTGATGCTAGTGACGAAGTAAGAATTTTGTATAGCGTACAAAGACAAGTAATAGGTCGATATTTTGATGGGCTTCTTGTATTGTTGACATCTTTAGGGAGGAGATATGTATTGCCTTTTGTCAGGAACATTGGCGCTTCATCTGGGTGTTGCAGGATATTGGTGAAGTAACGTGCTATATAGGCATGCGCGCACTTAAATCTCTTCAGCCAGTAGTTATGTAGGTTGTCTGGCCCTGGTGCCTTCCAATTATGTGATTTATTAATGGCTAAAGCTATTTCTTCTTCAGTAAAATCGGTCGGCCCCATACATGGAAGAGTGCTCGCTTTATTTTCTTCATTTTTTATCCAAGCTCTGTCCTCTTCGTGGGTCAAGTTATTAGACCAGAGACCTTTCCAGTACGGATTATTATTATTATTATTATTATTATTATTATTATTATTATTATTATTATTATTATTATTATTATTATTATTATTATTATTATTATTATTATTATTATTATTATTATTATTATTATTATTATTATTATTATTATTATTATTATTATTATTATTATTATTATTATTATTATTATTATTATTATTATTATTATTATTATTATTATTATTATTATTATTATTATTATTATTATTATTATTATTATTATTATTATTATTATTATTATTATTATTATTATTATTATTATTATTATTATTATTATTATTATTATTATTATTATTATTATTATTATTATTATTATTATTATTATTATTATTATTATTATTATTATTATTATTATTATTATTATTATTATTATTATTATTATTATTATTATTATTATTATTATTATTATTATTATTATTATTATTATTATTATTATTATTATTATTATTATTATTATTATTATTATTATTATTATTATTATTATTATTATTATTATTATTATTATTATTATTATTATTATTATTATTATTATTATTATTATTATTATTATTATTATTATTATTATTATTATTATTATTATTATTATTATTATTATTATTATTATTATTATTATTATTATTATTATTATTATTATTATTATTATTATTATTATTATTATTATTATTATTATTATTATTATTATTATTATTATTATTATTATTATTATTATTATTATTATTATTATTATTATTATTATTATTATTATTATTATTATTATTATTATTATTATTATTATTATTATTATTATTATTATTATTATTATTATTATTATTATTATTATTATTATTATTATTATTATTATTATTATTATTATTATTATTATTATTATTATTATTATTATTATTATTATTATTATTATTATTATTATTATTATTATTATTATTATTATTATTATTATGTTGACTTTATTATTATTATTATATTATTTAATAATACTTTATATTATTATTATTATTATTATTATTATTATTATTATTATTATTATTATTATTTTTATTATTATTATTATTATTATTATTATTATTATTATTATTATTATTATTATTATTATTATCATTATTATTATTATTATTATTATTATTATTATTATTATTATTATTATTATTATTATTATTATTATTATTATTATTATTATTATTATTATTATTATTATTATTATTATTATTATTATTATTATTATTATTATTATTATTATTATTATTATTATTATTATTATTATTATTATTATTATTATTATTATTATTATTATTATTATTATTATTATTATTATTATTATTATTATTATTATTATTATTATTATTATTATTATTATTATTATTATTATTATTATTATTATTATTATTATTATTATTATTATTATTATTATTATTATTATTATTATTATTATTATTATTATTATTATTATTATTATTATTATTATTATTATTATTATTATTATTATTATTATTATTATTATTATTATTATTATTATTATTATTATTATTATTATTATTATTATTATTATTATTATTATTATTATTATTATTATTATTATTATTATTATTATTATTATTATTATTATTATTATTATTATTATTATTATTATTATTATTATTATTATTATTATTATTATTATTATTATTATTATTATTATTATTATTATTATTATTATTATTATTATTATTATTATTATTATTATTATTATTATTATTATTATTATTATTATTATTATTATTATTATTATTATTATTATTATTATTATTATTATTATTATTATTATTATTATTATTATTATTATTATTATTATTATTATTATTATTATTATTATTATTATTATTATTATTATTATTATTATTATTATTATTATTATTATTATTATTATTATTATTATTATTATTATTATTATTATTATTATTATTATTATTATTATTATTATTATTATTATTATTATTATTATTATTATTATTATTATTATTATTATTATTATTATTATTATTATTATTATTATTATTATTATTATTATTATTATTATTATTATTATTATTATTATTATTATTATTATTATTATTATTATTATTATTATTATTATTATTATTATTATTATTATTATTATTATTATTATTATTATTATTATTATTATTATTATTATTATTATTATTATTATTATTATTATTATTATTATTATTATTATTATTATTATTATTATTATTATTATTATTATTATTATTATTATTATTATTATTATTATTATTATTATTATTATTATTATTATTATTATTATTATTATTATTATTATTATTATTATTATTATTATTATTATTATTATTATTATTATTATTATTATTATTATTATTATTATTATTATTATTATTATTATTATTATTATTATTATTATTATTATTATTATTATTATTATTATTATTATTATTATTATTATTATTATTATTATTATTATTATTATTATTATTATTATTATTATTATTATTATTATTATTATTATTATTATTATTATTATTATTATTATTATTATTATTATTATTGGGGGTTGGAATTAGTTTTAAAGGTTTTCTAAGAGATGGCGTAACTATCAATAGATCGCATCGGGCACACCTGTGACTATATTCATTTCAAAGCACATTGTCTAAGCTTCATTTTTTAGTATGTGTCATTCCACTGAAGTGTAAACAACATATATTTTTTTCTCTGTGAACATGTCGACTTTCGTTCCAACAAAACGCAATTTGCGGGAAGGTTTACTTTTGTGCTTCCATTTGAAGAAAAAAGCGGTTGAAGCACAACGCACGCTTACTGAGGCTTACGGGGACTATGCTCCATCGATTTCTACTTGTGAGTACTGGTTCCGTCGGTTTAAAAGTGGTGATTTTGATACGGAAGACAAAGAGCGTCCGGGCTAGCCGAAAAAGTTTGAAGATGAGGAATTGGAGGCTTTGCTCGATGAAGACCCGTGTCAAACCCTTCAAGAATTGTCAGAATCATTGGGAGTTGACTTATCAACGGTCGGCAAACGCTTGAAGGCCATGGGAATGATTCAAAAGCAAGGAAATTGGGTGCCGTACCAGTTGAAGCCGAGAGACGTTGAACGGCGATTTTGCATGTGCGAACAACTGCTTCAACGGCATAAAAGGAAGAGTTTTTGCATCGTATTGTCACTGGCGATGAAAAGTGGATCTATTACGATAATCCTAAGCGAAAAAAATCGTGGGGACCACCCGGCCATGCATCAACATCGAGGGCCAAGCCGAATATTCATGGCGCCAAGCTTATGCTGTGTATTTGGTGGGATCAGAAGGGTGTCGTGTACTATGAGCTGCTAAAACCTAACAAAACCATCACTGGGGAACGCTACCAACAACAATTGATGCAATTGAGCCGAGCATTAAAGGTTAAACGGCCGGAATATGCCAAAAGACACGACAAAGTGGTTTTTCAACATGACAACGCACGGCCACATGTTGCAAGAACCGTCAAGGAAACGTTGGAGGCGCTGAATTGGGATGTGCTACCCCACCCGCCTTATAGCCCAGACATAGCCCCTTCCGACTACCACCTATTCAGATCGATGACGCATGGCTTGGCTGAGCAGCGCTTCACTTCTTACGAGGATACCAAAAAATGGGTCGATTCGTGGATTGCCTCAAAAGACGAATCGTTCTTTCGGCGCGGAATCCATATGCTGCCAGAAAGATGGGAAAATGTTGTAGCTAACGATGGACAATACTTTGAATAATATACATTGTACCGTTGTTTCTAAATAAATGCTCAAAAACCGAAAAAAAACCTTTAAAATTAATTCCAACCCCCAATATTATTATTATTATCATTATTATTATTATTATTATTATTATTATTATTATTATTATTATTATTATTATTATTATTATTATTATTATTATTATTATTATTATTATTATTATTATTATTATTATTATTATTATTATTATTATTATTATTATTATTATTATTATTATTATTATTATTATTATCATTATTATTATTATTATTATTATTATTATTATTATTATTATTATTATTATTATTATTATTATTATTATTATTATTATTATTATTATTATTATTATTATTATTATTATTATTATTATTATTATTATTATTATTATTATTATTATTATTATTATTATTATTATTATTATTATTATTATTATTATTATTATTATTATTATTATTATTATTATTATTATTATTATTATTATTATTATTATTATTATTATTATTATTATTATTATTATTATTATTATTATTATTATTATTATTATTATTATTATTATTATTATTATTATTATTATTATTATTATTATTATTATTATTATTATTATTATTATTATTATTATTATTATTATTATTATTATTATTATTATTATTATTATTATTATTATTATTATTATTATTATTATTATTATTATTATTATTATTATTATTATTATTATTATTATTATTATTATTATTATTATTATTATTATTATTATTATTATTATTATTATTATTATTATTATTATTATTATTATTATTATTATTATTATTATTATTATTATTATTATTATTATTATTATTATTATTATTATTATTATTATTATTATTATTATTATTATTATTATTATTATTATTATTATTATTATTATTATTATTATTATTATTATTATTATTATTATTATTATTATTATTATTATTATTATTATTATTATTATTATTATTATTATTATTATTATTATTATTATTATTATTATTATTATTATTATTATTATTATTATTATTATTATTATTATTATTATTATTATTATTATTATTATTATTATTATTATTATTATTATTATTATTATTATTATTATTATTATTATTATTATTATTATTATTATTATTATTATTATTATTATTATTATTATTATTATTATTATTATTATTATTATTATTATTATTATTATTATTATTATTATTATTATTATTATTATTATTATTATTATTATTATTATTATTATTATTATTATTATTATTATTATTATTATTATTATTATTATTATTATTATTATTATTATTATTATTATTATTATTATTATTATTATTATTATTATTATTATTATTATTATTATTATTATTATTATTATTATTATTATTATTATTATTATTATTATTATTATTATTATTATTATTATTATTATTATTATTATTATTATTATTATTATTATTATTATTATTATTATTATTATTATTATTATTATTATTATTATTATTATTATTATTATTATTATTATTATTATTATTATTATTATTATTATTATTATTATTATTATTATTATTATTATTATTATTATTATTATTATTATTATTATTATTATTATTATTATTATTATTATTATTATTATTATTATTATTATTATTATTATTATTATTATTATTATTATTATTATTATTATTATTATTATTATTATTATTATTATTATTATTATTATTATTATTATTATTATTATTATTATTATTATTATTATTATTATTATTATTATTATTATTATTATTATTATTATTATTATTATTATTATTATTATTATTATTATTATTATTATTATTATTATTATTATTATTATTATTATTATTATTATTATTATTATTATTATTATTATTATTATTATTATTATTATTATTATTATTATTATTATTATTATTATTATTATTATTATTATTATTATTATTATTATTATTATTATTATTATTATTATTATTATTATTATTATTATTATTATTATTATTATTATTATTATTATTATTATTATTATTATTATTATTATTATTATTATTATTATTATTATTATTATTATTATTATTATTATTATTATTATTATTATTATTATTATTATTATTATTATTATTATTATTATTATTATTATTATTATTATTATTATTATTATTATTATTATTATTATTATTATTATTATTATTATTATTATTATTATTATTATTATTATTATTATTATTATTATTATTATTATTATTATTATTATTATTATTATTATTATTATTATTATTATTATTATTATTATTATTATTATTATTATTATTATTATTATTATTATTATTATTATTATTATTATTATTATTATTATTATTATTATTATTATTATTATTATTATTTATTATTATTATTATTATTATTATTATTATTATTATTATTATTATTATTATTATTATTATTATTATTATTATTATTATTATTATTATTATTATTATTATTATTATTATTATTATTATTATTATTATTATTATTATTATTATTATTATTATTATTATTATTATTATTATTATTATTATTATTATTATTATTATTATTATTATTATTATTATTATTATTATTATTATTATTATTATTATTATTATTATTATTATTATTATTATTATTATTATTATTATTATTATTATTATTATTATTATTATTATTATTATTATTATTATTATTATTATTATTATTATTATTATTATTATTATTATTATTATTATTATTATTATTATTATTATTATTATTATTATTATTATTATTATTATTATTATTATTATTATTATTATTATTATTATTATTATTATTATTATTATTATTATTATTATTATTATTATTATTATTATTATTATTATTATTATTATTATTATTATTATTATTATTATTTATTATTATTATTATTATTATTATTATTATTATTATTATTATTATTATTATTATTATTATTATTATTATTATTATTATTATTATTATTATTATTATTATTATTATTATTATTATCATTATTATTATTATTTTTTTATTATTATTATTATTATTATTATTATTATTATTATTATTATTATTATTATTATATTATTATTATTATTATTATTATTATTATTATTATTATTATCATTATTATTATTATTTTTTTTATTATTATTATTATTATTATTATTATTATTATTATTATTATTATTATTATTATTATTATTATTTTTATTATTATTATTATTATTATTATTATTATTATTATTATTATTATTATTATTATTATTATTATTATTATTATTATTATTATTATTATTATTATTATTATTATTATTATTATTATTATTATTATTATTATTATTATTATTATTATTATTATTATTATTATTATTATTATTATTATTATTATTATTATTATTATTATTATTATTATTATTATTATTATTATTATTATTATTATTATTATTATTATTATTATTATTATTATTATTATTATTATTATTATTATTATTATTATTATTATTATTATTATTATTATTATTATTATTATTATTATTATTATTATTATTATTATTATTATTATTATTATTATTATTATTATTATTATTATTATTATTATTATTATTATTATTATTATTATTATTATTATTATTATTATTATTATTATTATTATTATTATTATTATTATTATTATTATTATTATTATTATTATTATTATTATTATTATTATTATTATTATTATTATTATTATTATTATTATTATTATTATTATTATTATTATTATTATTATTATTATTATTATTATTATTATTATTATTATTATTATTATTATTATTATTATTATATTATTATTATTATTATTATTATTATTATTATTATTATTATTATTATTATTATTATTATTATTATTATTATTATTATTATTATTATTATTATTATTATTATTATTATTATTATTATTATTATTATTATTATTATTATTATTATTATTATTATTATTATTATTATTATTATTATTATTATTATTATTATTATTATTATTATTATTATTATTATTATTATTATTATTATTATTATTATTATTATTATTATTATTATTATTATTATTATTATTATTATTATTATTATTATTATTATTATTATTATTATTATTATTATTATTATTATTATTATTATTATTATTATTATTATTAACATTAAAGCAAATTGAAAAATTCCACTACCCGGAGACTTGAACCTCGGCCGCGTGAGTGTAAGTGAATTAAGAATAGTTCGCTTTGTAAGAAATTTTAAAGCATTTTTTGTAGAAATATAAGAAGAGCATTCTAAAAATAAATCAATTGTGGTATTCAAATACATATATAAAAAATTTCATATATTTCTATAAAATGTCCAAGTATTGTAACTTATATTTCTCCAAATTTTGTAAAATGATGCAAGCGGACTAAATTATCAATACTGTTTTTCTGCAAATCATTTCTGCTCTTATACAATTTTCGGAAATTCAT